>WAAF01020487.1:0-23331 GCA_013400475.1 Tricholaema leucomelas
AATCTCAGGGAATTTCCCTGAATTGTTGAATGTTATTAATAAAAAGGACTGTTCATGTCCAAATTGATAGTCATAACAACAATTCTGAATGACCAACCCATCTGCAGCTCAACACATCAGATAGAAGCAGCTTTCCTTCTCTTCCCACCCTGCTCAGTTCCACCTTGGAGGACGGCAGGGTGGCTGCATGGCTTTGAGCAGAGCTGCATTTCAAGGCCTGGAACAGAAACCCTATGAGGAGAGGCTGAGGGAGCTGGGGATGTGCAGCCTGCAGAAGAGGAGGCTCAGGGCAGACCTCATTGCTGTCTACAACTACCTGAAGGGAGGCTGTAGCCAGGTGGGGTTGGGCTCTTCTGCCAGGCAACCAGCAACAGAACAAGGGGACACAGCATCAAGTTGTGGCAGGGGAGGTCTAGGCTGGATGTTAGGAGGAAGTTGTTGGCAGAGAGAGTGATTGGCATTGGAATGGGCTGCCCAGGGAGGTGGTGGAGTCGCCGTCCCTGGAGGTGTTGAAGCAAAGCCTGGCTGAGGCACTTAGTGCCATGGTCTGGTTGATTGGCCATGGCTGGGTGCTAGGTTGGAGTGGATGATCTTGGAGGTCTCTTCCAAGCTGCTTGATTCTATGATTCTATGATTCAAACTGTGCTAATCAGCTTATTCCAGATCCTCAGCCACACAGATTTGGATTCTCAACAACATTTGCTGGGACTCTGCAAAGGTGGAAGCAAGACAGCAGGTTAAAAAGCAACGTTCATCTGAGCGACATCATGGCTCTGCCCGTGGTGTGTGCAGCTTCTTACAAGGAGGGTTGGGTCTTCCTGTCCCTTTGCCATGGGCTTCATGGCTCCAGCCAGGTCCCACTTGCTCTGCACATGTCTTGCAGCACGTTGCTGCTCAAGGCTTGAGGAAATGGCTACCCTGGTTCAGCAAGCAGTGTAGACAGCCAAGGTGTGGCAAGAAGGATGTCAGCCCAAACCATCTTGTATTTCATAGGCTTCTTGACAGTCAAGGCTAGAAAAAGGTTTCTCTGGATTTTGTTTCCATAAGCATGGCTCCTTCTAATAAAGTAACCAGTTGGGCTCTTTGCCTTTCCAGCTCTCAGAGAGTTTAAGAGCAAGTCTCCTGTCTGACCATGAAGCTGAGTCAGATGAAAACCATCAAGAAGCTCCTGGGTTCTGCCTAGCATCCTGTGATGGCTGCAAGATGTGTCATGGCCAAGGATTTGCTGACTGTGTGTGAGTAAGCAACCACCCCTCCCACACCCCAAACCTCCCTTCTCTTCCCACTTCCTGCACAGGGCCAGAGCAAAGCAAAGTCTGTCTCCTTTGCCCTAATCCCACCGGAAGCCTAGAGCAGCTCTGGAGCACATTAACTCCAAAGACACCTACTGATACCCTCCAAGCCCCCTGGCCATTCGCATGCCTCTGAGAGCAGCAGCTGGACAGGCTACTCAGACATCTGCCAGTGTCGCCCTCTGAAGGGTTAGCATTTATTTAATGCACACTAAACCACTTGCTGCTTCACACAAGGGGCGCACGAGGGGCACAGGAAGATGGGACCTGCTTTTCCCTTCTCACAAAGTTTCCACCTCTGCTGCCATCATCACTGCCAAGGAATAAAGAAAAGCTACATTAAAAGTAAGAGCTGGCTGAAAGAAACTGCGGCCAAAGGTGTGTTGGCCACCGCAGGAAACGCATGCACCCGGAGAACAAACCCTGCTTCAAGAGGACAGACCCAGTTCCATCACTCTGCACTCCTGCAGGAAGCTTTGTAAAGCACTTCTGAGACAAGGCTTTGCAGGAGCAAGCCCCAGGACTCTTCATTAATTAAAGAGTTTAAATAATTGACACGTGCAGTCTCGTGACTCCCCTTAGTGCTGCTACCTGCGCCAGAGCTGACATAAAGCACGGACAAAGCCATGGGCGAGAGGATGCAGTCAGAGACGCCAACAGCCCCAAGAAAGATGATGTGATGGGAGGAAGGTGGTGAAACCTCAGCTCCAGGGAGGTCAGCACCACTACATCCCAGGATTCCAGCGTGGTGGGGGTTGGAAGAGCCTTCTGGAGATCATCCAGTCCAAAGCAGCGCCATGATGTACCAGGTGGGTTTGGAATCTCTCCAGAGGAGACTCTACAACCTCTCTGGGCAGCCTGCTCCAGGGCTCCAGCACCCTCACAGCAAAGAAGATTTTTCTCCTGTTCAGATGGAACCTCCTGGATTCCAGTTTGTGCCTGTTGTGCTCCTGTCCTTCACTGGGCATCAGTGAATAAGAGTCTGGCCCCATCCTCTCCCCCACCCTGCCCTTTAGCTCTTTTTAAGCATTGATCAGAACCCCTCTCAGGTTGCTCTTCTCAAACTAACCAACCCGAGGTCTCTCAGCCTTTCCTTCCTCACAGAGATGCTCCAGAGCCCTCAGCATCTTTGTAGCCTCTGATGGATTCTCTCCAGTTGTTCTCTGTCTCTCTCAAACTGAGGAGCCCAAAAATGGACCCAGTACTCCAGATGTGGCCTCACTAGAGCAGAGTCAATGCTTGGGAACAGCTATGTGGTCAAAGCAGCTGCCAAAACACAGTGAGGACTTAGGAAAAAGAGTATGCTGGCAATTTTGGACCATCAAGAGGATAAAGATGATGGTGGTGAAAGCTGCCAGAGAGCCACATGGGAAACTACTGAAGCTAGGTAGTGCTTAAGCCACATTGCAGCATTCTGAGAGAGCTTCTACCTGTAGAAGACAGATCGATCCTGCAGCCTCACACACAATACAAGGAAAGCTGCTCCAGCTGGAGGTGTCCACACCCAGCAACTGCTGGGTCTCTTCCTGGTGAGTCCTCCCTACCTCACTGCCCCATCCACTGCCTGAATGCCAAAGGAAGATCAGGTGCAGGAAAGGGAGCATGAGGAAGTTATGGGACATATTTGAGGTATGGCTCAGCACTAACAGGGAACAAACTCTTCTAACACAGACTGTCCAAACCCACTTGGAGTGACCACTGGAGGAAAAAGCTCCTAAGAAATTCCTTAATATTTTAGAGCTTTTCAGAAGTCAGAGGTGATTGCTGGGTGATATGAAGCCCTTCAAAGGGATCTGATTTTCAGACAATCCAGTGACAAATGGCTCACATTAAAGGGCTTTGGGCTGAGTGTCCCACTCCAGAGCAGCAAGAGCTGCTTCAATGCAGTCTCATGGACGAGTCCATACACATCAGAGCAATGAAATCCACACAACAGAGAAACCTAAGTCCTGACACAGTTTCTCCACAGGCTGCAGTGTAAACCTGGTCCTCACACGGTGTCAGAGTAAGAGGAGATATCAACAAAGGTAACAACCTCCTCTGAAATAATAACTACCAAAGGTGTATTGTTTTTCCCTCTTGTGTGTGTGTTGTTTTTAATACTCATGACAGCATTTGTTAAAAACACTGCATCTGCTTTTGAGAAGGTAATATCCTCCCTGTAGTATATGGGAGTAAACTCTACAGGACACACAACAGATAGCCCCCAGCTGTTGAATAGAATAGAATAGAATAGAATCAATCAGGTTGGAAGAGACCTCCAAGATCATCCAGTCCAACCTAGCACCCAGCCCTGTCCAGTCAACCAGACCATGGCACTAAGTGCCTCATCCAGTCTTTTCCTGAACACCCCCAGGGATGGGGACTCTACCACCTCCCTGGGCAGCCCATTCCAATGGCAAATCACTCTCTCTGTGAAGAACTTCCTCCTAACATCCAGCCTATACTTCCCTCAGCACAACAAGCTGGCTCAGAGCTGCTCTAGGAGCTGAGATCCACAGACTCCTCAATGCAGAGCTGGGCTGGTTTCAGCCCTCCTTGGCCCCAGGCTCTGAAACCATTGCAACTGCAGGAATGGTAAAAGACAAGAATACATAAAAACAGTAAAATGTTTATTTTCTTAGAAAAAAAGAGATTCAAAATGATTGTGATCACACTCCCATTCCTGCTCAGCAAAGCCAATACCGCAAGCTTAGGCCTCGATTAAGATACCTATTAAATGAACCTCCTTTCCCTCTTTGAAATACAGATTTCCTGCTCCTGCATCACTTCCAGTATTTCAGTGACAACATGCTTTTAATGGATTAAGTTTCCCAGCTTCTTCTCAGCAGAGAAACAAGGCCTGCCATGGCAAAAAAAAACCCATCTCCAAAGCTTGACACCACCAGCGTTAACAAGCGCTCCGGCCCGACCGCGGACTGACAGACAGCTTAAGGGTGTTTTCTTAGATGCTCGAATGTTCACTTATGGAAGCTTGGTTTAACACTACCTCATCTGATAGAAAACAGGCCTGAGGCCCTGGTAAAACCAACAACGTCTTTAGGGTTAACTTTTAAGGGTTTGCTGCGTATCTGGACACAGAAAAAAGTGAGAAGTTGCAACAAGTTTTAGCTAGCAGCAACGAAAACAGTTCCTTACGAGTTCTTAGCAATATTCCTCATCAGGTCGTTAAGAAACACTGTAACTGAATGGAGCATATAATGTGGAGATGATCTTCTTCTGGTATGTAGTGCTGCTCACTCTAGAAGACTTCCAAAAAGGTCTTGACTGGGTTGTAATCTATTTACACAGTAGTACTCCTGGGGTGAGGGGCAGAGCCGGCACTATGTGACGTCCTCCTCTTCTGAACAATAGTCACGACCCTGCAAGGAGAAGAGACTTTGTAAATCACAGCATCACAGAATGTTGGGGGTTGGAAGGGACCTCAAAGGATCATCCAGTCCAACCTCCCTGCCACAGCAGGATCACCCAGGGCAGGTCGCAGAGGAACACAACCAGGTGGGTTTTGAATGTCTGCAGAGAAGGAGACTCCACAACCTCTCTGGGCAGCCTGCTCCAGGGCTCCAGCACCCTTACAGTGAAAGGTTTTTCCTTATGTTCATGTGGAACCTCCTCTGCTGCAGCTTGCACCTATTGCCTCTTGTCCTATCACTGGACACCACTGAGCAGAGTCTGGCTTCATCCTCCCAACACTTGCCCGTCACCCCTCAGTCTCCTCCTCTCCAAGCTGAGGACCCCCAGCTCCCTCAGCCTTCCCTCAGCAGGGAGATGTTCCACTCCCTTCAGCATTTGTGGCTCTGTGCTGGACTCTTTCAAGCAGTCCCCTGTCCTTGAACTGAGTGGCCCAGAACTGGACACAGTTAACCCAGCACTGCCAAGTCCACCACTAAACCATGTCCCTCAGCACCACATTTACACAGCTTTTAAACCCTCAGGGAATGGCAAGTCCCCCACTTTCACAGGTAGCCTTGTTCTAGGGTTTGACAACCCCTTGGAGAAGAAGTTGTTCCTTGTGTGTCCCTTCTAACAAGCGTCCACAAGCCTCAACAGGTTTGAGGCCATGAGCTCCCCAGGACACTTAACTGCTGCTGAAGGACAAGAATGAAGACAGTGCACACTGATTGGAAGTGTAAAGGGAGGTTCTATTTGTAGGTGCATAGATGCCAAAGGCAGTCAGGTAGAATGGATACCTCCATGAGCTAAGCTAATCAGACTAAAACCACCTAGAATCCCCCAGCCCTTCCACCCTGGGCAGGCCATAACTACCCCCACCTCCATCTTAGGCCTACAAGGCCTCAGCAGGCTGCGTGAGGCAGGTCAAAATTGCCTGCTGGCTAGAAGCTGTCTGCCCCACACCAACCGCCAGACAAGAAGGGACTCTGCTCTTCCCAGGGAGAGGTGTGAAGGGAGGAGAGGAGAAAGGGAGAGAGTGACATCTGCCAGACACCAGCTTGTAAGATGGAATACCAGAAAATGGAGTAACAACATTACCACATGCTGGGATGACCAGGGGATGGGGCTTGGGCTCTGTAGTTTTCTTAAGGGAACCTGGGACCCCCTCAAACTACCACACATGTCCAATCTAAACCTCCTCTACCACAACTTGGGGCCATTTCCTCTTGTCCTGTCACTTATGACTTGAAGGGATGGACCTCCACTTCATCCCAGCCTCCTTTCAGGGAGTTGCAGAGAGTGAGGAGGTCTCCCCTCAGCCTCCTTTTCTCCAGACTAAACAAGCCCAGTTGCCTCAGCTGCTCCTCACAACATCTGTGCTCTCAACCCTTCACTGGATTTGTTGCCCTTCTCTACACCTGCTAGAGCACCTCAATGTCCTTCTTAGAATCATAGTATCAACCAGGTTGGAAGAGATCTCCAAGATCATCCAGTCCAACCTAGCACCCAGCCCCGTCCAATCAACCAGACCATGGCACCGAGTGCCTCAGCCAGGCTTTGCTTCAACACCTCCAGGGACAGCGACTCCACCACCTCCCTGGGCAGCCCATTCCAATGCCAATCACTCTCTCTGACAACAACTTCCTCCTAACATCCAGCCNGCTGTCAATCAGCACTCCCAGGTTATTCTCTGCCCCAAACTGGAGAGCATTCACGGGGTTGTTGTGACCCAAGTGGAGGACCTGGCACTCGGCCTTGTTGAACCTTATCCCATTGGCCTTGGCCCATCAATTCAGCCTGTCAGATCCCTCTGTAGAGCCTTCCTCCCCTCAAGCAGATCAACACTCCCTCTCAGCTTAGTGTCATCTCTACATCTGCTGGAGGTGCCCTCAATCTCCTTGTCGAGATCGTGGAGAAAGCTATTACAGAGCACTGGCCCTGGGGAGCACATCCCCCTTGCTGCATCTAGAAAGCACAACCATCCTGGTGCCCCTACCGGGACATGCATTGTGGCCGATGAGATCCTGTTAGAGGAACAAAAAGAACCAGAACTGGCAGGGAAAGCCTCTGCCCCTTTGTTGTGGGTGACAGGCCAATAAACAAACCCCACGCAGCCCGAATGCAGAAGCCGTCCCCGCTCAATGGCCCTTTGTGCGGCCGGCGGGGGCTGGCTGAGGAGAGGAGGCGGCCCGGGAGATGCTGCTTCCGCCGCGGCCCTGCAGCTTGGCACCGGCGTCCTGCTGCCGCGGCCCGGCCAGGGCAGGAGGAAGAGGAGGCCTGGCGGGCCGGGAGAGGGAAACGAGCTGCAGCAAGCAGCCCTTTCTTCCGCGCAGGCTGAAAGGGCCCGGGGGACACAGTGGGGCCTTTCAGAGCAGGCGGTGGGCGCCGGGAAGCGCTCGGCGGGCTCTGTGCTGGGAACCCTTTTCATCGAGCTGGGGCTGTTCGCAGCGCTCGCAGGAAGGCTGGGAAGAAAAGGCCGGGAGGCGGCACAGAGGAATTGTATACCGAGCTCCTTGTCCGGCTCTGATTTGGTGAGAGATGAACCGAGAGAGTCATTACCAGCAGCTCGCTTTGCTAATGAGTTGTAGCCTAATCATTCCGTGCCTGCATACGTTTGGGTTAGCAACTCCCCCGCTCCTGCTTCTGACAGCACTCTTTACACCCGATACAAGGAGCTGCATTGTGCCTTCCCCCTGCGCTCCATGCCTGGTTTCACTAACGAGCAAGTTGCTGCTGGGCATCTCTCCCACGACCTCCAAGAACAAACGCAGCTCCCAGCAGCCAGGTGTGAAGCAAACACTGCAAAACCCCTTGGCAGCAGTGCTGGAGGTTAAAGCTCTCTTGGCCCAAACTGACATCCCCTGTGGCAGCAGAAACACGATGTGGTACCCATGCTGTGTGAGCATGAGAGCTCGCAGCACATCATCTTCTCACTGCTGAGCAATAGCTAAAGGGATGGTGCCAGACTCCTTTCAGCAGTGCCCAGTGATAGGACAAGGGGCAAAGGGCACAAACTGGAACCCAAGAGGTTCCATTTGAAAAGGATGGGAAACTTCTTTGGTGTGAGGGACCTGGAGCCCTGCCCAGAGAGGCTGAGGAGTCTCCTTCTCTGCAGACATTCTAAACCCACCTGGACACTGTGATCCTGGGCAAGCTGCTGTGGGTGCCCCTGCTTTAGCAAGAGGCCTGGACTAGATGGTGTCCTGAGTTGTATCAAAAGCAATGTGACCAGCAGGATGAGGGAGGTGATTCTGCCCCTCTGCTCTGCTCTCATGAAACCCCATCTGGAGTACTGTCTCCAGTTCTGGTGCCCCCAGCATAAGAAGCACATAAAACTGTTGGAGTGGGTCCAGAGGAGGCCATGAAAATGATCAGAGGGGCTGGAGAACCTCCCTTGTGGGGACAGGCTGGGGGAATTACAGTCTCACAGTATCACCAAGGTTGGAAGAGACCTCATAGATCATCAAGTCCAACCTGTTACCACAGAGCTCAAGGGACCAAGTGCCATGTCCAATCCTGCCTTGAACAGCCCCAGGGATGGCGACTCCACCACCTCCCTGGGCAGCCCATTCCAGTGTCCAATGACTCTCTCAGTGAAGAACTTTCTCCTCACCTCGAGCCTAAACTTCCCCTGGCGCAGCCTGAGGCTGTGTCCTCTTGTTCTGGTGCTGGCCGCCTGAGAGAAGAGAGCAACCTCCTCCTGGCTACAACCACCCCTCAGGCAGTTGTAGACAGCAATAAGGTCTCCCCTGAGCCTCCTCTTCTCCAGGCTAAACAATCCCAGCTCCCTCAGCCTCTCCTCGTAGGGCTGTGCTCGAGGCCTCTCACCAGCCTCGTTGCCCTTCTCTGGACACGTTCAAGCATCTCAATGTCCCTCTTAAACTGGGGGGCCCAGAACTGGACACAGTACTCAAGGTGTGGTCTAACCATTGCATAATATAGGGGCAGAATGATCTCCCTGCTCCTGCTGGCCACACCATTCCTGATGCAGGCCAGGATGCCATTGGCTCTCTTGGCCACCTGGGCACACTGCTGGCTCACTGGGACTCTTCAGCCTGGAGAAGAGAAGGCTCTGGGGTGACCCTAGAATGGCCTTCTGGTATCTGAAGGGGATCTACAGAAAAGCTGGGGAGGGACTCTTTACAAGGCTTGTAGCAACAGGACAGGAGGGAATGGATTGAAGCTTGTGGAGGGCAGATTTAGACTGGAGATTAGGAAGAAATTCTTTACAGTGAGGATGGTGAGGCAGTGGTACAGGTTGCCCAGGGAGGTTGTGAAGGTGTTGTCCTGGAAGTGTTCAAGGCCAGTCTGGATGAGGCCATGAGCAGCCTGATCTAGTGGGAGGTCTGCCCACGGCAGGCAGTTGGAACTAGATGATCTTTCTGGTCCCTTCCAACCTAGACCACTCTGTGACTCTCTGAACGAATCTCCAGAGATCCCATGCAGGCAGGCTGTGCCTGTGATCTTCATGTGCTCTGACATTTTTAATCCCATTTTCCCCATGGCCATCTATGCACTGTGACTGTTTTTTATAACCCAATGTAGCCATGTAGGAAACAGCTTAAGGTAACGATGTGACCGGTGATGATTTCTTCTGGTACAGCTCACCTGGACTGCTTTGAGGGTTTTTTATCCCCCTTTAAACCACAAAGCCACAGATGTTTCTCTTCTGAGGGTACAACCCCCAAATATAATCCTAGAAATTGCCTGTCAACTGTTCAGTTATACTTCAGCCTTAGTAGTTTTCCCTACAGTGAGACAGCTGCCTACAGACAGTGCCACAGCCTACAGTAATGATACAGACTGATGATGGCTTTACTGCTTTCTGTGTAGGACTCAGAGACAGCAGTCATTTTCCAGGCCACTTTCTGTGGTAGCCATCACCAAGATGTTTCCACCAGCAAGCCCTAAATGGGCTAAATTTTCCACATTCAGGGTTTTACAAATCCCAGCTTTTGATTTTATTATTTATTATTTTTAATGAATTATTTATATTATTTATTGTTTTGCTTTTATTTTGCTGGTGGGACAAGGCCCCCCTCAACCTGAGCCTGAAAAGTCTGTGCCCAGGATTAACTCTCTGCTCTGAGCTGTCATAGAATCAGTGAATCAAAATCAATCAGCTTGCAAGAGACCTCCAAGATCAGCCAGTCCAACCTAGCACCCAGCCCTGGCCAACCAGACCATGGCACTAAGTGCCTCAGCCAGGCTTTGCTTGAATACCTCCAGGCACAGCAACTCCACCACCTCCCTGGGCAGCCCATTCCAATGCCAATCACTCTCTCTGCCAACAACTTCCTCCTAATATCCAGCCTAGACCTCCCCCGGCACAACTTGAGGCTGTGTCCCCTTGTTCTGTTGCTGCTTGCCTGGCAGAAGAGACCAACCCCCCCTGGCTGCAGCCTCCCTTCAAGTAGTTGTGGACAGCAATGAGGTCACCCCTGAGCCTCCTCTTCTCCAAGCTAAACACCCCCAGCTCCTTCAGCATCTCCTCACAGGGCTGTGTTCCAGGCCCCTCACCAGCTTCATCTCCCATCTCTGGGTACGTTCCAGTATCTCAACATCTCTCTTGAATTGAGGAGCCCAGAACTGGACACAGCACTGCCTAACTGCAGACTAAATAACCCTTGTTCTCTCAGCTGCTCCTCACGAGACCTGTGCTCTAGACCCTTCAGTAGTTTTGTTGCCCCTCTCTAGACCTGTTCCAGCACCTCATTGTCTTTCTTGGAGTGATGGCCCCAGAACTGAACCCAGTATTCAAGGTGTGGCCTCACCAGTACTGGGTGCGGGGGGACAGTCACTTCCCTAGTCCTGCTGGTCACACTTATTGCTCGTACACACCAAGATGCTGGTGGTGACCTTCTTGGGCAGCTGGATAGACACCAACTCCTCTTCAGCCAGCTGTCAGCCAACACCCCCAAGATATTTTCTGCTGGCCAGTTTCCAGCCACTCTGTCCTAAGCCTAGAGCACTGCAGATTGTTGTTGTGACCTACATATGAGGCTGACCTTTACACCCCCACTCGGTTCTACCTCAGCATTCAGTACTGAGCCTCTATTTCAGTATTCCTTTCTTCCAACAAATCCTATGGATTGAATTTCCATAATGAGATGCAGTTTCATACCTGCAAGTTCAGCTCTAGCTCTCCAGGCGTGAAGAGACACTCAGGCAGGGCTAGAAACACACTGCCTCTCTCCAAATGCCTTAGGGTGTTTCGACACTGAATTCTGGTAGCCAGAAGCTCTATGTGCTGGGTTTGACGTTGTGGTTTCCACCTTTGGGTGGCATTTGCAGGAGGCAGCTCAGCTCTGCAGGGCATCTGCTGGGTACTAACAGGAGCTAGACTTCCAGAGAAATGCTCCAGATCATTTCCTCAAGGCATTTATTGATCTCCAGGATTCATAAAGCCTTCATTTTTTCAGTCACTAAAACAACAGCCTGTGTTCTTCCCCCTTCACAGTTGGATTGTAGAGATCTGATGCCAGCTGACCTTCCTGTCCATTTAATCACTTTGCTGTGTCCAAAGCACTCATTTAATTTTCCTATCCACCTAGTAGCACCCACGTTAAGAGCTGTTCTCATTTGTATTCGGTGACCTAACATCCCCTGGGATTTCAGTGCAAACTGAGGAATGTTTTGCTTTGGGTGCAGTTTCTGTAGACACAGCTCATAGAGTCCACGATGGACAGCACATCTCCACACAAATCCAACACTGCTCATGGCTATGGCTATTCCAGCACATTTTGGGACCTCATCAACCACAGGCAACACTCCCTCTCCACTTCTGGAGACTGCTTTTCAGTCTTCAGAGTCACCAACTCTGGATGTGTTTAAAGGTCATTTGGATCTGCTGCTTGGAGATATGGATTAGTGTGACCTTTGCAGAGTAGGGATATCTGTTGGACTTGGTGATTCTGAGGGCCTTTTCCAACCTGAATGTTCCTGTGGTTCTTCAGTGTGAGGTGAGCTGCTCAGTGCTATGATTCCATTCACTGTTCAACTACTTATCCTCCATTTCCCTGGAGAAGGCACTCAAAATGCTATTTAGGGATCAAACAAAACCATCCCATCTTTTTGGCACTTATGGTGGTTAAGTGGAAAACAATGCATTACAGACAAAGATTCATTAAAAGCCCCAAAACTTCTTCTGGGGAGACTACTTCCTCAGGCACAGGAGGTCCCCCAAGAGTGCAAATCCCACGTTCAGCTGTGCATTGACTCCTGCCAATCCAACCAACTGTCAGCAGCTCCAAATCTCTCTCTCATAGAATCACAGAGTCAGCCAGGTTGGAAGAGACCTCCAAGCTCATCCAGTCCAACCTAGCACCCAGCCCCATCCAGTCAACCAGACCATGGCACTAAGTGCCTCAGCCAGGCTTTGCTTCAACACCTCCAGGGACGGCGACTCCACCACCTCCCTGGGCAGCCCATTCCAATGCCAATCACTCTCTCTTCCAACAACTTCCTCCTAACATCCAGCCTAGACCTCCCCTGGCACAACTTGAGACTGTGTCCCCTTGTTCTCTTGCTGCTTGCCTGGAAGAAGAGACAGACCTCACCTGGCTACAGCCTCCCTTCAGGTAGTTGTAGAAAGCAATGAGGTCTGCCCTGAGCCTTCTCTTCTGCAGGCTGCACACCCCCAGCTCCCTCAGCCTCTCCTCACAGGGTTTGTGTTCCAGGCCTTTCACCAGCTTTGTGAAAGATAAAACTCTGCATTTCCTCTAAATAGGCAATCTCCTGATCTAGAAGATAAATTAGTACAAGAGCCCTGGAGAACACCTACAATCATCTCAGAGCATGGGCCACAGAGTAAGGAGACATGGCCAACTGCATCTCGATGTGGCAGCTGGGGAACAAATGCTATTACTGCTCTGAAAGCAATCTCAGAAACAAAACCTAAGCTCAATTCATAATGAGATACAGAAATCTGATGGTCTGCTGTGTAGATAAGAGAGACCTCTGGAAAATCCATTTCACTGGATTTGGCTTTATGGAAGGAGATGATGTCCAGGCAAGCCATCTAAATATTTATAGGGTGAATGCATTTATGCAGCAGGTGAGGGGCCTGGAACACAAACCCTATGAAGAGAGGCTGAGGGAGCTGGGGGACCTTCCAACTGAAACCAATCTATGATTCCATGATACTAGGAGAGTGGTGGAACACTGCAACAGATGGCCTAGGGGGGTGGTGAAGGATCCATCCCTGAAGGCATTTAAGGTCAGGATTGATAAGGCTCTAAAAAACCTTCTTCACAAGAGCATCATTATTTCACTCAGCATAGGTCTTGTTACCCATACAGAGAACTACACTATCCATAACCTTTGGAGCAAGGAGCTATTTTGAAGGGATTCAACAACAAATAAGAAGGGTGTCCCAGGTACTACTAGCAATAACATTCCAGTTGTCTTCCCCAGAGATGAAATGAAAACCCAAGTGACTAAGGGCAGAAAGCCTCACTTAGCTCTTCTCCCCCACCCAGCAGTCCATGTATCTCCTGAAGTTTTAAGTTAAAGTGGCATCCATCCCAGCCTGGTGATACCTTCATGGAATAAAGGATTCTCTCCAGTACCTTCTGCAACCTCTTTACCATTTTGGTCTCCTTTCCTCTTGAACTATCTAAGTAACATGCAGTAAAGGGGTTCTAGGACCAGAGTGCCTCCAAGTAGTGGAGAACGTGGAGCACTGGGACAGACAGCGTCTGGGTGTCCTCCCCAAGGAGCTGGCAAACCTGCAGCCCCACCCACGGAGTGACAACAAACATCTGTGTCTTACCTTTTCAATTTTTTCATCAAGCATTCTAAAGAATTCTTGTTGGCTTTCAGAGATGTGCATGCTGAAAGGCAAAAGAAGAGGTGTCAGTACCAACAGTACATCTTCCAGCTGAAGGATTCAGCTCACAGGATCACAGGCTCACAGGATGTCAGGGGTTGGAAGGGACCCAAGGAGATCATTGAGTCCAACCCCCCTGCCACGACAGGACCACACAATCTAGCACAGATCACAGAGGAACACATCCAGACAGGCCCTGAAAGGCTCCAGAGAAGGAGACTCCACAACTTCTCTGGGCAGCCTGTTCCAGTGCTCTGGGACCCTTACAGTAAAGAAGTTCCCCCTTGTGTTGAGGTGGAACCTCCTGTGCTGCAACTTACACCCATTGCTCCTTGTCCTATCCCAGGGAGCAGTGAGCAGATCCTGTCCCCCTACTCCTGATCAGCCCTCAGACACTTAATAAACATTCATCAAATCCCCTCTCACTCTTCTCTTCTCCAGACTAAACAGCCCCAGGTCCCTCAGCCTCTCATCAGCCATGCCCTCCAGTCCCCTCATCATCCTCGCAGCCCTCTGATGGACCCTCTCCAGCAGATCCCTGTCCCTCTTCAACTGGGGAGCCCAAAACTGAGCACAGTATTCAAGATGAGGTCTCAGCAGGGCAGAGTATTTATACTTAAGTTTAGAATGACTGTTTCAAAATCTTCTTCTTGTTTTTTTTCCCTTTGATTTGTCCACAGGAAAAATGATTATATTTAGTTCTGTGTATGAGATGGTCCCACAAGGGTCCTGTACTTGGACCTACAAGCAGGACCTGTGTACATCCAGAGGACTCTGCTCCCTTTTCTAGGCAAGCTGCAGAAACTTCACAGCCCCTGGGCCTGGCAGAGCCCCTTCTGAGTCAAGACAGGAGATTTTTCAATACTGCCAACCTTCATCACCACAAAATGAGATGCCTACAATGTGAGGTTAAAGCTTCTCACTAGAAGATCTGCCTGCACTGCTGCAGAAGTGCTCTGCACTCACCCAGAAAGATCTGCAAGGCCTGGCTGGTCCTTCCCTCCTGAATGGTTGGTCCTTACTGCTCCCTGAGTAGACTTAGATTGTTCACTTCAATTAACTCTGCAGCACCAAGAGGCTGAGGCGTTAGTGACACCATCTTGCCTTTGTGAAGAAGGCTGGAAGAAAAAATGTACCTTGTCCTCTGCAAAATGCTGGGGATGGCAGAACACAACACAGGTCCCCCCCTAAGGGGACCTGCACACTGGAAGTAGAGGAGGATCAGAGGCAAGAGGAAGAAGGAGGCAAAGCTGAGGATGCATGGCAGGCAGTGTCTGCTTTATTCGTGCTCAGGGTGGTGAGAACCTCCTTCCTGAAATAACCATAACCCTTTGGGAAGGTGAAGCTGGAGCATTCTCTGGACCTGCAGCAGGGAGGAGCACTCAGGCCCATGGGGGTTGGAGAAGAGCACCAGGGGCTTAATGTGGGACAAATAAAAAGAAGGGTGGGAGAATGGTGCCAGTGTCAGCAATGATGGCAGATGGTTAGAAGGACAGCTCATGGAGATTTTCTCCAACAGTCAAAGCTGGTTCAGCCTGCTGAATTCCCACCCCAGTCCCTTCTTCCTTGGCATAATTCCTCCAGCTGTAATGAGTTAATACTTCTCCCAGGGGCCCAACAACAGGCTGCACTTCCTACAAAGCTCAGCATTCATACTTCACTTGCTGTCAGGATGAGCATATACAATGATTTCCTTATGCTGGACACAAATGAAGGCTCAGTTCAGAAGACAAGGTCTCAGAAGTGATGTTAAAACCTAAAGCTGGTAATTCAGGAGAGGGAACCTCTCAGAGGCAGTGGGAGTTTCTGTGCCCGGCTGTCTGCCTGTCCCTCAGGTTCCCACCTCCACCTAAGATGGGGAAAAGATGTTTGTTTGGAGCACCCAACCCTGTCACCTGCATATTCAAGTGTCTGGGAGAGGGGTTTTAGGGCAGAACAGCCCCTTCTGGCTAGGTAAGCACTAGAAAGACATTCTTGCCTTGACAGCATCGTAGCTCTAGCTGCTAATAAACTGAGATGATATTATAGTGACTCAATCCAACTGGAATTTACAAGAGAACTAAATGAAGGGTAGGGAAAACTGGAATTTTGTGTTTCTATATGCATGGGAAGTCTTGCAGGAGGTCCTAAAGGCCTTGCAGGACATGAGCCTCAGCAAAGTTTGCCTGGCAGTAAAACTGCTCTACCACTCCAACATGCATGGATGCTGACACTGTGTGTCTTTTAAGGAGCTGTGTAGAACTGTAAAATCCAAGGCAGAGTGGGGACCTGACAGAGGCCATGAACAACTGGAAGAGTCACAAAAGTAACATATCTAAGCAGGGTTCTTGGGTAACCCTCCAGAAAAATGGCTTTCCCCAAGCAGAAATATTGGAATCAATATTCCTTGTAAGAAGCACATCAGAGGGCACAGAAATGGAGTTGTGGATGTTTTAAGGCAGGCCAAAGACACACAGTTTGCCAAAAGATGGGATCTTTATCCACAGTATCAATCCAGGCTGAGGGAGGGAGGGATGGAGAGCAGCCTTGCAGAGAAGGACTTGGGGGTGCTGGAGGATGAAAAGCTGGACATGAGCCAGCACCATGCATTCAGACCCAGAATCAGCTGTGTCCTGGACTGATCCTCAGCAGTGTGGGCAGCAGGTGGATGGAGGGGATTCTGCCCCTCTGCTCTGCTGAAACCCCACTTGCAGTCCTGGGGCCAGGAGAGACAAGGGACCTGTTGGAGTGGGGCCAGATGAGGCCACAGCAGTGTTGGGAGGGCTGGAAGCTCTCTGCTGTGAGGCCAGACTGAGAGAGTTGGGGAGCCTGGAAGAGACAAGCCTCCAGGAAGACCTTCTTGTGGCCTTTCAGTGCTTAAAGAGGACAATCAGAAAACTGGGGACAGATTTGTAATAAGGCCCTGTTGTGACAGTACAAAGGGCGATGGGTTTAGTCTAAAAGAGGGAGATTTAGACTGGATGGAAGAAATATATCAGAATGAGAGTGCTGAGACACTGGAGCAGGTTGCCCAGTGGAGCTGTGGATGCCCCATCAGAGGAAGCACTGAAAGTCAGATTGAATGGGGAGGGTTGAGCAAACTGAATGAATGAATGAATGATGTTCCTGCTTATGGCAGGGGGCTGGAACTGTATGACCTATACCTCATTGCTGTCTACAACTACCTGAAGGGAGGCTGTAGCCAGGTGGGGTTGCTCTCTTCTGCCAGGCAAGCAGCAATGGAAGAAGGGGACACAGTCTCAAGTTGTGCTGGGGGAGGTCTAGGCTGGATGTTAGGAGGAAGTTGTTGGCAGAGAGAGTGATTGGCATTGGAATGGGCTGCCCAGGGAGGTGGTGGAGTTGTTGTCCCTGGAGGTGTTGAAGCAAAGCCTGGCTGAGGCACTTAGTGCCATGGTCTGTTTGATTGGCCAGGGCTGGGTGCTAGGTTGGACTGGATGATCTTGGAGGTCTCTTCCAACCTGGTTGATTCTATGATTCTATCCAAGTCACTGTGATCTAGCAGGGTGAAAGTGGTCTGAAATACTCCTTTCATTCTTTGCTTCAGGCATAAGTTGTGAACATGTCTCAGTGTACCTGATGGGGTATACTTGTCCACACAGGTTGTTAAAGTTGTCAGTGGAGTGAGTTTTGAGGATGAGCAAACAGAGCAAGTGCCTGAGAGGTTAGGGCAGGGTGCAGGAATGAAGTTCAGTGAAGGCTTGATAGCTGCCAGCACTCAGTGTAATGAGGAAGGACCAGTCCCTTGGCTTCTGTTAAAGACCCTCATAAAACCAGTCCAGGGCTCTAGACATAAAATCCTAAATCCTCCTACAAATGGGAAGAGCCTTCACAGTCTTACTTTTACAGCTGACATACTAAAACTCTCTTGTAAATGAACTTCCACTGCAGGACTTAGTCTTTGTTATGCTTTGAAATACCTGTTCCACAAGAACAGTCCTACAAGATGCACCTAATGATTTATCTCTTCACTTCTGCTCTTTTAGCTGAGTAGCTCTTTCCCACCCAGTGCCACCCCTCCTTACAGTCACAACTGCTAATGGCTTTCAGATAATAAACTTTACCAGACTGCAGATCTACCAATTGCAGATGCTGACAGGTATTTGTTGACTTGGCGATTAGCAACTCAAACATGTAGCCACTTGACAAACAGAACTTCAAAAGTAGGTCAGGTAAACAGCAGAGCTTTGGTCAAATTGGAGGTTCTACCCAACAACTTACATTAGATTCTGTAACTCTCTGAGAAGCTTCTTTATTTTCATGGGATTAGGACAAAACATTTACCTCTGCCCATGCAATGACTTTAGGCTTTCTAGAGAGTAAAAGCCAGTTCTGATTTCTGTGGGGCCTTTTCATAGGTATCATAGACTCAACCAGGTTGGAAGAGACCTCCAAGATCATAGAATCATAGACTGGTTTAGGTTGGAGGGGACCTCAAGGATCATCCAGCTCCAACCCCCTGCCATAGGCAGGGACACCTCCCACTAGAGCAGGTTGATCAAGGCCTCATCCAGCCTGGCCTTAAACGCCTCCAGGGAGGAAGCAGCCACAGCCTCCCTGGGCAACCTGTGCCAGTGTCTTACCACCCTCACTGTAAAGAACTTCCTCCTAACATCCAGTCTAAATCTCCCCTCTGCCAGTTTAAACCCATTCCCCCTCGTCCTGACATTACTAGACCTTGTCAATAGTCCCTCCCCAGCCTTCCTGTAGGCTCCCTTCATCCAGTCCAACCTAGCACCCAGTCCTATCCAGCCAACTTTTGATGAAAGAAAGGACCTCTTAACCCCATGCAGTTCCCCTGCCTTGGATGCACCAGAAGAGATGACCAGTCACAAGAAACAGCTCTGCTTTAGCCTCCCGTTAGAGCATCTCAAGCACACCTCTGACCCTGCTGGGAAGGAGCAAGTCATGATAACGAAGCACAGGTTTGCTGAAGGATGACTTTTACCTCTAGCTGTGAATTTCTCTGCAATTACATCTGCAGCACTTGGTTTTCCCTTTTGAAAGGAGGATGAATTATGCTGTCACTTCATTACTGAAGTTTCCAGACGTGAAGCCATGCACGATGCGCCTGGTATGTGGCAAGCTGAAGCTAATAAGTGCCCTGAAGGCATGGCACAAAGAACAGCATTGCCACTATTGTTCAGCAGCAAAGATTTATCACCCTTGAGTTAAGAACCCAAAGCACAGCTCCATCTAATCTGTGCTTTCCAACCCAATTAGTGATTAAAAAGTAACAGTGAGTTAGATAAGAAATGAGTTACTAATATCAGTCAGCAACTCTGTTGCAGGAGTTGGATATTTTGTGGTGAGTGGTCTCAGCCCTGTGGGCAGAGTCACAGAATCCCAGCATGGTGGAAGTTGGAAGGGACACCTCTGGAGATCATCCAGCCCAAGACCCTCTGTGAAAGCAGGGTCACCACACAGGAACGCATCCAGGAGGGTCCTGAAAGTCGCTAGAGAAGGAGACTCCACAGGCTCTCTGGGCAGCCTGCTCCAGGGCCTCTGCACCCTCACACCAAAGAAAGTTCTTCTCATGTTGGGCTGGAAGTTCCTGTGGTCCATCCTGTCGCTCCTCATATGACAGGGCACCAATGAAAAGGGCCTGGCCCCAGCACAGACACAGGCTGGGTGGTGAATGGCTGAGAGCAGCCCTGAGGAGAAGGACCTGGGGGTCTGGGGTGATGAAAAGCTCAACATGAGCCTGCAGTGTGAGTGCAGCCCAGACAGCAACCCTGTGCTGGGCTGCAGCAAGAGCAGTGTGGGCAGCAGGGCAAGGGAGGGGATTCTCCCCCTTTACTCTGCTCTCCTCAGACCCCACCTGGAGTACTGTGTGCAGTTCTGGAGCCCCCAGCACAAGAAGGACATGGAACTGCTGGAGCCAGTCCAGAGGAGAGCCACGAAGATGCTCAGAGGGCTGCAGCAGCTCTGCTATGAGGACAGGCTGAGAGAGTTGGGGCTCTGCAGCCTGGAGAAGAGAAGGCTTCGAGGAGACCTTAGAGTGGCTTTCCAGTATCTGAAGGGAGCCTACAGGAAGGCTGGGGAGGGACTATTGACAAGGTCTGGTAATGTCAGGACGAGGGGGAATGGGTTTAAACTGGCAGAGGGGAGATTTAGACTGGATGTTAGGAGGAAGTTCTTTACAGTGAGGGTGGTGAGACACTGGCACAGGTTGCCCAGGGAGGTTGTGGATGCTTCCTCCCTGGAGGTGTTTAAGGCCAGGCTGGATGAGGCCTTGAGCAGCCTGCTCTAGTGGGAGGTGTCCCTGCCTATGGCAGGGGGTTGGAGCTGGATGATCCTTGAGGTCCCTTCCAACCTAAACCATTCTATGATTCTATGATTCTTGAGGCCTGCCCTTCAGGTAGTTATTAATATTAGTAAGATCCCCTCTCAGGCTGCTCTTCTCCAGACTACACAGCCCCAGGTCTCTCAGCCTTTCCTCACCAGAGAGTTGGTCCAGTGCCTTCACCATCCTTGTGGCGCTCTGTTGGACTCTTCATCCAGGGAGGCCAGAAATGGACACAATACCCCAGATGTGGCCTCACCAGGGCAGAGTAGAGCAGGAGGAGAACTGTGAGCAAATGATGAAAGAACTCTCAGATAGAAAAGATCCCTCATTTTAAGAAATACTGTGACTGTTTTAAATGGAAGAACTTTACCACTCCTAATCCTGGGCAGAAGAGCTGCTAACTTAATCCAAGAGCTAGCGAAACCTGCCCCAGGATGCAGTGTGCTCTTGTGGTCAAGAAGACAAATGGTCTCCTGGGGTGCACTAAGAAGAGTCTGACCAGCAGCTCCAGTGAGGTTCTCCTCCCCATCTACCTTGTGAGGTCACACCTACAGTATTGTGTCCAGTTCTGGGATCCCCAGTTCAAGAGAGACAGGGAACTGCTGGAGACAGTCTAATGAAGGCTACAAAGATGCTGAGGGGCCTGGAACATTCTGTGAGGAGGAAAAACTGAGGGACCTGGGGCTGGTTAGTCTGGAGAAGAGCAGCCTGACAGGGGATCTGATCAACACTTAGCAAGAGCTAAAAGGTAGGGGGGAAGAGGATGGGGCCAGACTCTTTTCAGTGGTGCCCAGCGACAGGACAAAGGACGTCAGATAGAAACTGGGACCCAGGAGATTCTGTCTGAACAGGAGGAAAAACCTCCTTGCTGGAGCACTAGAGCAGGCTGCCCAGAGAGGTTGTGGAGTCTTCCTTCTCTGGAGAGATTCCAAACCTGTGTGGATATTGTGATCCCAGGCAACCTGCTGCAGCAGGGGGTTGGACTGGATGATCTCCAGAGGTCCTGTCTAGTCCTCACCACGCTGGGATTCTGTGGGGACTTAGCCAACTGTATTTATGAACACTGGTGCAGATATCATTTTATTTCTGAGTCAGCTGCCCAGAAAACTGTGAAATAACACAGCACAGTACCTCTGCAGGGCAGAGCAATCAGTACCTCTGTAGGGCAGAGCAATATGCATATCACATACTTCTGAGTCCTTGTGCTAGTTTGAGCCTAGCTAGAATGTTTTGGTGAGAAGAACTAGATCATAGGCTGTGAAATGAAAACAGTGGTGAGGTCTGCTTCCCTCACAGTCTTGATGAGATGTGTAAAGAAGAAAGGCAAAACATCAGGTAAGGTCATTTTGCTCTGCACTTCACTTGGGCACTTGGCTCTGGGCTGTGCTCTCGGCTCTTTGCCTGCTGGGGAGCTGAGGCTGCTGTCTGAACTCCATCTTGCTTTCTAACCTCAACCTCCATTTGCTTNATATACTGTAAATATCTGCTTGTAAATTGTGCCAGCTGTAAATATAAGCTTCATTCACATTTCCAGAGCTGGCTGAGTCTAGCCTGGGTGATTTCTAAAGTGTGGGGGGCAGGGGACACCCAAACCATCGCAGTCCTGCATCTTTGCTGTGCAAAGCAGAGGATGCTGCAGGGAAGCTGGTACAAACACTGACCAGCTGGGTGGTCAGTGCTTGTATCAGCTTCCCTGCAGCATCCTCTGCTTTGCTTGTGCTCAAGACACAGGTGACCTTGCATGTTTTATTTAAACTGAGCATGGCTTTAGGGCTGCTGGACCCACCAGTTTGTTTTCACTAGGCAATAGCTGGGAGTCTCACAGATGCTGCTTAGTTCTCTGCTTATCTGTTTTATGCTTTAAGAAAACATCACTCTAAGTTATAAGTTGAACTTACTTTGCTCGGGGTTGATGTACTAATCCTGGGACTTCTTTATTAGATTTAAGTCTTACATTAGAACTGGCACTTTTTTCCTGCAACACACAAAAAAGACAGACAACAGAGACACCATCAGTATTTATGGAGCACACAAAGAGTGAGAGGCATTTGTCATCGTAGTGTCACACTTCCCAGGGCTTCAGGCTCTTCCACTTGTTCAAATGAATGAAAAGAAGCTCACCAGAAAAAGAAATTAAAGGCAACACAGTCTCACAGTATCACAGCATCACCAAGGCTGGAGGAGACCTCACAGATCATCAAGTCCAAGCCGTTACCACAGAGCTCAAGGCCAGACCATGGCACCAAGTGCCACGTCCAATCCTGCCTTGAACAGCTCCAGGGACGGCGACTCCACCACCTCCCTGGGCAGCCCATTCCAGTGTCCAATGACTCTCTCAGTGAAGAACTTTCTCCTCACCTCAAGCCTAAATTTCCCCTGGTGCAGCTTGAGGCTGTGTCCTCTTGTTCTGGTGCTGGCTGCCTGAGAGAAGAGAGCAACCTCCCCCTGGCTGCAACCACCCCTCAGGTAGTTGTAGACAGCAATAAGGTCTGCCCTGAGCCTCCTCTTCTCCAGGCTAAACAATCCCAGCTCCCTCAGCCTCTCCTCGTAGGGCTGTGCTCGAGGCCTCTCCCCAGCCTCGTTGCCCTTCTCTGGACACGCTCAAGCATCTCAATGTCCCTCTTAAATTGAGGGGCACAGAACTGGACACAGTACTCAAGGTGTGGTCTAACCAGTGCAGAGTACAGGGGCAGAATGACCTCCTGCTGGCCACACCATTCTTGATGCAGGCCAGGACACCATTGACACAATTGATGGAGTGACTCTGGGTGGGCAGTTTTTACTGTCACAGGTTCAGTGGCCTGGGGGATTGCCACCAGGTGAAATTCATCTGGGACTTGTCAGGATCAAACCCTGTGCTAGCTAACAAATCTCCAGTGGTCCATGGAAAGTGAGGTGCCTAGCTGTGGATTCACTGCTTGTCCCTCTAACAACACCAGTTGGCATCTTTAATGGAATAAGGCAAAGCACTCAACAGGCAGAGCTCCAGAGTCACCCCAGACCTAAAGGTTTGCTCAGAACAACGGTAAGAAGCATCAGCATGAGGTGGAAAATGGTATGTAGGAGAAAGCACAGATTACATGTGCCAGTGAGAAGAGCAGCAACAGCAGGCTTGACCTGCTCAGCTAGAAAATTGGACACAAGGGGCCCAAGGAAGCAAACCAGAAAGTGTTTATAGGGAAGAACATGACCAGACCATGTCCTCCATGCAGCCATTAAAAATACCCTTAAAAAAGAGGTGGGGGAGGGAAAAGAGTGTAATTGAGAGCCAACATTTCCAAGTAATGTCTTGTTCCCATGCTAAAAGCTTCTGTAAACCAAAACATACATCCATTGTCTGCAAAACCTTGAGAAGGATACATCTCCTTCCAGCTCTTCCCAGCACTGTATGTTAGGGAAAGCTGCTGGGGCAGATGGGGGAGAGCTGAGCCAAACCTTACAGCTCAACCACTCCACAAATCCAGCTGAAGTTCTCAGGGACATCATGGCCACAACAATTTAAGGCTCACAGGATGTTAGGGGTTGGAAGG
>WAAF01020488.1:4260-24339 GCA_013400475.1 Tricholaema leucomelas
ACTGGAATGGGCTGCCCAGGGAGGTGGTGGAGTCGCCATCCCTGGAGCTGTTCAAGGCAGGATTGGACGTGGCACTTGGTGCCATGGTCTAGCCTTGAGCTCTGTGGTAAAGGGTTGGACTTGATGATCTGTGAGGTCTCTTCCAACCCTGATGATACTATGATACTATGATTAAGGGACCTGCTAGCAGTGGAAGGGATTTCCCATGAGATGGACAAATCATTGCTCAGCCTTCTTTTAGCTCAGGAGAGCAGATAATTGAAACTCTTTCCACACAAGCTGTTTCCAGTCCTCCAAACTCTGTGCCTTCCTCTCCCAGGTTTTCAGCAGCTCTCCGAGCTGTGGGCACCAGAGTGGCTGCTGTGGAGCAGCACAACTCCCCCTTCTGCCTGTGTGCTCCCTGGCACTGCACGGGAACCAACATCACCCTCCTAAGCCTGGCCAGAACTGCCTCTCTTCAAACACCTGAGCCTGGCATTAGATCCTGCAGCCCCAGCAGGGCCCTGGCACCTCCAGCTCCATTCATCTGCCCTGAGGCCCTTACCTGTCCTTTGAAGTGCTTGATGCCAAACACAGAGTGCACCCCTCTGGGAGTGGAGTAGATCGTTCACTGTTGTGTCCTTTGATCCTGGACAAGCAGACCTGTGTTTGCCTGGGCTGCAGTGGCAGATCTTTGGCAGGACTGAGCCTGTGAAGGGGACTGAGCTGTCTGGCTGTGGGCGTCTGAGTCTGGCAATGTTTATCACCTCAAGCCCCTTCTGAGTTGCACTGAGCTGAGACACTCGAGGAGTTTCAGCCTGGAGAGAAGGCTCCAGGCAGAACTTAGAGCAGCCTTTCAGTATCTGAAGGGGCTCCAGAAGAGCTGAGGACAAGGGCTGGGAGTGCCAGGGTGAGGGACAATGGCTTTGAGATGAGAGAGGGGAGAGTGAGAGTGGAGATGAGAAAGAAACTGCTGAGAGTGAGGGAGGGGAGAGACTGGCACAGGTTGCCCAGGGAGGGTGTGGAGCACAGAAGCACAGAATATCATCACATTCTGTGCTTCTGTAATCCGTAACCTCCCTGGAGGTGCTGAAGGCCAGGCTGGATGAGGCCTTGAGCAAGCTGTGCTGGTGAGAGGTGTCCCTGCCCATGGCAGGGGGTTGCAGTAAGTGATCTCTGAGATCCCTTCCAACTTAACCCATCCTGTGGTTCTAAGAGTCTATGAAGATCTGCTGTAGGAGCACTCTTCTGTTTCCCAGGTACTTCTCACAGAATCACAGAATCAGTCAGGGTGGGAAGGGGCCACAAGGATCAGCCAGTTCCAACCCCCCTGCCATGCCCAGGGACACCCTACCCAGAGCCTGGCCTGAAACACCTCCAGCCATGGGGCCACAACCACCTCCCTGGGCAACCCATTCCAGCCTCTCACCACTCTCATGCTCAACAACTTCCTCCTCACCTCCAGCCTCACTCTCCCCACCTCCAGCTTTGCTCCATTCCCCCCACTCCTGGCACTCCCTGGCAGCCTACAAAGTCCCTCCCCAGCTTTTTTGTAGCCCCCTTCAGATCCTGGAAGGCCACAAGAAGGTCACCTGGGAGCCTCCTCTGCTCCAGCCTGCACAGCCCCAACTCTTTCAGTCTGTGCTCACAGCAGAGCTGCTGCAGCCCTCTGAGCATCCTCCTGGCCCTGCTCTGGACACTCTCCAGCATCTCCACATCCCTCTTGTCCCAGGGGCTCCAGAACTGGATGCAGTACTCCAGGTGGGGTCTCAGCAGAGTGCAGTAGAGGAGGAGAATCACGTCCCTGGCCCTGCTGGTGTGTGACTTTTGCTGCTTTGGGGGTCTCTGTCTGCATCTCATTTAATTGCCTTCCCTTTCCCTTGAGGTCACACCTCCAGCAATAGCTCTGTGAGGTTGCTCTGGGGCTGAGGTCCAGGCTGATGACCACCCTGACCACTTGCAGTTGCTGGGATGATCGATTGTGGTATGTCCAGACCTGCCCTGTGGAGCTGCTCAGTTCACACTGCTGGCATCAGGCCTTTCCCTGGGCTTGGCCATCCTTTTCCACTCTGCCTCCCTTGGGGCACTTCCCTCCCAGCAGCAGTACGGTGTGGAACAAAGGCTCTCCTCTGCTATCTGTGGTGTTCCTTTTTCTTTCCCACCCCCTCAGGGTATTTCTGATTCATTTAGCACGGCTTGTCCTTATCTCAGGGACTCCACCATTCTGCCTTGATTACTTTTTTTCTTTCTTTCTCCTTTTTTTTTTTTGCCATCTTCATTTTCCCCTCAGTTTTTCTCCTGAGCAGTCCATTTGTTTCCTTGACACAGCAATTACTGACAGCCTGCTATCCTGGCTCCCACAGTGGCAAACAGCAGATGCTTAGAGAATAAGCTAAGAAACAGGGTGAGAATATAATAACCCTAATAGATCCTGCCAGCAGTGATCAGCATCACATACGCCTGGCTGTGTGCTGGCTGGGTTTAAGCACAGCCCAGCAGGGGCTACGGTGCCTGGCAGCAGGCGGGGGAGGAAAGCAGCGTCCCACAAGGTGGCAAATGTTCCCCTGTGCCCCCCTGTCTCCAAAACGCTGCCCTCTCCTTGCTGACATCACTTTGCTTAGCACAGCAAGTCACTCAGCCAGGCCCGGGGGGCACCGGCAGGGTTCCTCGCACCACCTGTGCTTCTTTGGCCTGCATGAGGCAAGATGAAAGGAGAAGTCCTGCATTTGCTTAGCAGCCCTCAGATGATCGTAGAGTCATCACGGAGTGCTTTGGCATGCAAGGGACCTTACAGACCCTCCAGTTCCAGTGGGCACCTCCCACTAGCCCATGTTGGTCAGGGACTCATCCAGTCTGGCCTTGAACATCTCCAGGAAGGGGGCAGCCACAGCCTCCTTGGGCAACCTGTTGCAGAGTCTCACTGTCTGGCAGATCCCTCTAGCTTCCAGGCTTTGGCTGCAGGTAATGCAAGCTGACACAGCTGGAAGCATGTAAAAAGTGTCTCCACAGAGGAGAGACAGAGAGAGCCAGACCAGTCTCTGTGACCTCCAAAGAGGCTGCAGAGGTCTGTGTGCTCACCTCAGAGCAGGGCAGGCAGCAGCACTGGCAGCATGCAGACAGTGGCCTGGTGCCTGGCAGCAGGAACTGGCCCCGGGGTGCAGTGCTGCAGTGCTGAACTTCCCAGTGTGTGGTTTGGAGGTGCAGTGGTTTGGGGATGCAAAGCAGCTCATGGGAGGCTGTGAGGGTCACCAGGGCTTTGCCATGGCATGGCACTGAAGTGTATGACAACAGCCAGGGCTGCAGGAGGAGGTATGAGGGGAAGTTTTGCATCTGCCTCTTCGTGATTGCTTTGGAGTTCATTCCTTACCTGCATCTTCTTTTTGACTGCAGTGTTCCCTGAAGGAAGCAGAGAAATGGTCACAAATGCTGGGCTGGGAGTTGCACTTTGCAGGATCTCTGTTACCAAAGGGGTTGTGTTACACAGGGCACTGAGCAACTGCACCAGAGAAGTGACACTGCAGGTGTCAAACCTCTACCTGGACACTTCCTCTGTGGCCCCAGTGGCTGCCACACTCACCACCCTTTGGTTCATCCTCAGCTGATGGTCAGCTTGGCTGCTAAAATCACGGAATCACAGAATCAAGCAGGTTGGAAGAGAGCTCCAGGCTCAGCCAGCCCAACCTAGCACCCAGCCCTGCCCAACCAACCAGACCATGGCACTAAGTGCCCCAGCCAGGCTTGGCTTCAACACCTCCAGCCACGGCCACTCCACCACCTCCCTGGGCAGCCCATTCCAATGCCAATCACTCTCTCTGACAACAACTTCCTCCTCACATCCAGCCTAGACCTGCCCTGCCACAGCTTGAGGCTGTGTCCTCTTCTTCTCTTGCTGGGTGCCTGGCAGCAGAGCCCAACCCCAGCTGGCTACAGCCTCCCTGCAGGGAGCTGCAGACAGCAATGAACTCTGCCCTGAGCCTCCTCTGCTGCAGGCTGCACACCCCCAGCTCCCTCAGCCTCTCCTCACAGGGCTGTGCTCCAGGCCCCTCCCCAGCCTTGCTGCCCTTCTCTGGACACCTTCCAGCACCTCAACATCTCTCTTGAACTGAGGACCCCAGAGCTGCATTTGCTCCTCATGATACATTTTCCCCTGTGGTTATTGTGTTGTTCATCACAACCTGCAATTTTTTTGTATGTGTCTTTGGAACTTGCTCAGGATAACAGAGAGGAGACAGGAGGCAGAGAGAAGCACTTCATGGGCATGACTGAGCTTCAGTACCCAGCTCTACACTATGGAGTCTCTTCTGTTCATACAGATGAGGCCACAAGTCCAGCAGCTCTGGCCACCCCAGCACATTGCTATGGCACTGTTGATCAAGGCTGGACATTACTCTTCCTGTCTATCTCCCCCCTCTCCTCCTAGAAGAAGAGAAGTGTCTATTGGAGCTGTTTCAGGTGATCCCAGCACAAAAAGGACTGGAGCAGGTACAAAGGAGGACACAAAGATGATCAGAAGGCTGCAGAACCCCCACTATGGGGATGGGCTGAGAGAGTCGGGGCTGTTGAGCCTGGAGAAGAGAAAGCTACAGGGAGACCTCAGAGCAACCTTCCCGTACCTGAAGGGGCTGCAGGAGAGCTGGGGAGGGACTTGTGACAGGGGCTGGAAGTGACAGAATGAGGGACAATGGCTTTGAGCTGGGAGAGGAGAGAGTAAGAGTGGAGAGGAGGAAGAAATTCTTGAGAGTGAGACACTGGCACAGGTTGCCCAGAGAGGTTGTGGATGCTCCTTCCCAGGCTGGATGAGACCTTGAGCAACCTGGGCTGGTGGCAGGAGGGTGGAACCAGATGGTCTTTAAGGTACTTTCCAGCCCAAAAGCAGTTTAGAAATCTATGACTCCTAGCAGAGGAGTGCAGAACATGTGAGAAGCACATCACAGGGTGAGGAGCAGAGCAGGTGAGGTGCACAGAGCAGGTGAGGAGCACAGAGCAGGCGAGGAGCACAGAGCAGGCGAGGAGCACAGAGCAGGCGAGGTGCACAGAGCAGGCGAGGTGCACAGAGCAGGCAAAGAGCACAGAGCAGGTGAGGAGCACAGAGCAGGCAAAGAGCACAGAGCAGGCGAAGAGCACACAGCGGGTGAGGTGCACAGAGCAGGTGAGGTGCACAGAGCAGGTGAGGAGCACACAGCAGGTGAGGTGCACAGAGCAGGTGAGGAGCACACAGCAGGCAAAGAGCACAGAGCGGGTGAGGTGCACAGAGCAGGTGAGGTGCACAGAGCAAGCAAAGAGCACAGAGCAGGCAAAGAGTACACAGCAGGTGAGGGGCACAGAGCAGGCGAGGAGCACAGAGCAGGCAAAGAGCACAGAGCAGGTGAGGAGCACAGAGCAGGTGAGGTGCACAGAGCAGGCAAAGAGCACAGAGCAGGCAAAGAGCACAGAGCAGGTGAGGTGCACAGAGCAGGTGAGGAGCACAGAGCAGGTGAGGTGCACAGAGCAGGCAAAGAGCACAGAGCAGGTGAGGTGCACAGAGCAGGTGAGGAGCACAGAACAGGTGAGGTGCACAGAGCAGGTGAGGTGCATAGAGCAGGTGAGGAGCACAGAGCAGGAGAGGTGCACAGAGCACCTTTCCCAAGTGGAGGGTTGCAGCTTTGTGCAAAGCTGGGTGTGCCAGAGCTCAGAGGATGTGCCCATGGCCATAAGGCTGTGACAGCCTGGGGCCAGAGAGGCTCATCACTCCTCTGATGGCACAGGGAGCTGTGCCTGCAGACTCAGGGCAGACATACGCCTGCCCCCGGAGGTTTCAGCTCTGCATAAATCACCTGTACATGTTGCATGCTTGATTCATTTAGCAGCTGCCCGTGTTATTTAGGGGTGGTATCAAACAGTCACAGAGCAAGGAGGGATGCCTGAGAAGGAAATATGTGCTGGAACTCTAAGGTGTCATGCTGACTTCAGTGGAAGATTGCTCTGGCAGCAGCAGATTCCTCTGACAAGTTTTAAGGATATTCACACCTTGAATGCTTAGGAAGTTTGGGTTCTTGAAAATGAAGGAGCTGGCATTATTGAGAAAGATCTGGAGTCAGTTTTTAGGGGGGCTGTATCACACTGCACTTAAAAGAGAGGCTTAGAGGTCTTCTAGCAGTGAGGATGCTCTGCTTAGCTCATGTCTGTGAGTGCAGCCCAGCAGCCTGCACCCCCATCTGCAAAATGAAGTGCAGGGAGATCCCAGGCTTCCAGGCTGGAAGGGACCCCAGGGATCATCTGCTCCAACCTCTCCAGGTGACAGTGCAGTTGCAGTGAGCTGCCCCAGCACCCTGGCAAGCTGAGCCTTCAACTGCCCAGTGCAGGGCACTCCACTGCTTCCCTTGGGAGATGATTCCAGGCTCTGTTCTCATGGCAAACATTTCCTTCTGGAGCCCAGTGGGGATGTCCCCAGCAGTAACTTGTCCCCATCACCCCTTGTCCTTTCCATGGCACTGCTTGTACAAAGGGAGTCTGCATCCTCCTGGCAGCCACCCTGCATGTCCTGGTCCATGCTGATAAGGTCTGCCCTGAGGCTTCTCTTGCCCAGGCTGGACAACCTCAGCTCCCTCAGGCTTTCCTGCCATGGCAGGCTGCCAGTCCTCTGAGCATCCTCCTGGACCTTCTCTGGACACTTCCCAGCCTGTCCACATCTCTGGTACAGCAGGGACCAAACCTGTCTCTGTTTATATATGCCACAGGTAACTGCTCATCATGCTGCCAGGCCAGACTGTGCTTGGAGGTAGGCTGATGAGCAAGGGGTGTTAAGTGGAAATGACTTTAACGACTATTTGTGGTGATATGGTGCACAGAAAAGGGAGAGACTCCTTCCAAAAGTGGTTCAAATAGATGCTGGGAAAAACAATCTTCGACCTTTGTATTAAGCCAAGCCATAAACATGGCAAAGTGTAACAGAAAGACAACAAGGGGAGAGAGGGAGGTTGGCATCACTCCCCCTACTCTTGATTTCTCTAAGAGTCAGTCACTGCTTGTGGGAACATTACACAGCAAAATCCTTTGCTCAAGTGATAACCTTGCAAACAAAGTTGAGTTTGGAGCAGCTTGGAGCTCTTGCTGCCAGCTTGCAGTGCAGGAGAAAGAACCTTTCTAGTCATGGTACAAACATTGAAACAAATGAGGCTGGAGAGGTCAGCCCAGGGGAACCTCATGAGGTTCAGTAAGACTAAGTGAAGGTCCTGCACCAGGGTTAGAGCAGTCCTCACTGTCAATGCAGACTGGGAGAGGAGATGATAAAAAGCAGCCCTGCAGAGAAGGCCTTGGGGGGTGCTGGTGGGGGAGAAGCTGGGCAGGAGGCATCAATGGGCACTGGCAGCACAGAAGGCCAAGGGCAGCCTGGGCTGCATCCAAAGCAGTGTGGGCAGAGCTGGAGAGAGGGGATCCTGCCCCTCTGCTCTGGGGAGACCTCACCTGCAGGGCTGGAGCCAGCTGTGGGACTCCAGCACAAGAGAGACCTGGACCTGATGGAGCAAGTCTGAGGAGCGCTACAAAAATGATCAGGGAGTTGGAGCAGCTGTGCTATGAAGACAAGCTGAGGGAGCTGGGGGTGTTCAGCATGGAGAGGAGAAGGCTCCAGGCAGACCTTAGAGCAGTATTTCAGTATCTGAAGGGGCTCCAAGCAGGCTGCAGAGGGACTGTTCCCAAAGGCCTGCAGGGACAGGACCAGAGGCAATGGTTTGAAATGAGAGCAGAGCAGATTGAGATTGGATGTGAGGGACAAGTTCTGCACCAGGAGGCTGCTGGAACACTGCAGCAGGTTGCCCTGGGAGGTAGTTTGGGCCCCATGCCTGGACATATTGAAGGTGGGGCTGGACAGGGCTGTGGGCAACCTGCTGTAAAGGAACATGTCCCTGCTGAGTGCAGGAGGGTTGGACTGGATGAGCTTTGGAGGTCCCTTCCAACCCAGAGCATCCTGTGGGTCTATAGGTCATGGAATCACAGAAGCATTTTACTTGGAAGAGCCCTTTCAGGTCATCCAGTCTAAGCCTTCTCTAACTCTACCAGGGCTGGTGCTATGTCATGTCCCTCAGCACCACACCTCTGCCTCTTTGAAACACCTCCAGTGCACCTTTATGTGTATATTAAATGCTAACTGTGCATTTTTCATCTTTAAAGCATTGTGAGGTGGATTAGAGCACAGCCAGGATGAAAGGTTGCCGTATTGACAGTATCAGCCCCTGGCAGCGCTGGCTGAGGTCCTCCTTGCAGCCCCAGGAGCAGCAATTTTTCCATGATAAGATGAAATGAGGAGCCTGTGGTGAGCTCTGAAGTAATAGATGCTATTGAGCGGAGAGAGCAGCTTTGTCCCTGGCTGTGGCTGGCCGTGGGCTCTATGGCAGCTCTCTCTTGCATCGTGCAGTTTGTGTTGATTCAGTCTGTGAAAGCAGCTGGCAGAGGCTTGGCTCCTCCTGGGCTTCCAATTCATCTTCTGAGAGTTGCAAGGGATAAGGAACGATTTTGCCTTGGCCCTTTCAGCTGTGGCTGGGTACACGCTGCATCTCTCTGCAAGACCTCAGCCCCCTGTGCTGGGAAGGGGCAGGTGTGGGCACCGTGCTCGTGATACCAGGCCGGGACAAATGGCCCAGGAGGGCAAGTCTGGCACCAGCCTGCTGCGAGTGCTCACAGGGATCCTGCTGCTGGCAGTCAGGCTGCTCAGGCTCATGGAATCACAGAATGGCTTTGGTTGGAAAAGCTCTTTCAGAGCATCCAGTCCAACCCTTCTCTAACCCTGCCAAGGCTGGGGCTAAGCCATGGCCCCCAGGACCACGGCTCTGCCTCTGGGAAACACCTCCAGGGATGGGGATTCCACCTTGGGCAGCCTGTGCCAGGCTTTGAGAACCCTTCTAGTAAAGAACTTTCTTCTAATGTCCAACCTAAACATGCCCTGGGACAACCTGAAGCTATTTCCTCTCATCACTTATTACTAGGGAGAATAGACCAACCCCCACCTGGCTCCAGCCTCCTTTCAGGGAGTTGGAGAGCACCAGAAGGTCTCCTTTACTCCAGGTTGAGCAACTCCAATTCCCTCAGCTGCTCTTCACCAGACCTTTCCCCTGCTTCATTGTCCCTCCCTGGCCACACTCACTGCACTGTTTCTTTGCTTTCCTAACCTCTTAAATACGCATTTGGAACAATCACATTTTCCCAGTGCATACCTCACAGAGCCATAGACTCAAGCAGGTTGGAAGAGAGCTCCAGGCTCATCCAGCCCAACCTAGCACCCAGCCCTGCCCAACCAACCAGACCATGGCACTAAGTGCCCCAGCCAGGCTTGGCTTCAACACCTCCAGCTACGGCCACTCCACCACCTCCTTGGGCAGCCCATTCCAATGCCAATCACTCTCTCTGCCAACAACTTCCTCCTCACATCCAGCCTAGACCTGCCCTGGCACAGCTTGAGGCTGTGTCCCCTTCTTCTCTTGCTGGGTGCCTGGCAGCAGAGCCCAACCCCAGCTGGCTACAGCCTCCCTGCAGGGAGCTGCAGGCAGCAATGAGCTCTGCCCCGAGCCTCCTCTTCTGCAGGCTGCACACTCCCAGCTCCCTCAGCCTCTCCTCACAGGGCTGTGCTCCAGGCCCCTCCCCAGCCTTGCTGCCCTTCTATCAACACCTTCCAGCACCTCAACACCTCTCTGGAATTCAGGAGCCCAGAACTGGACACAGCACTCAGGGTGTGGCAAAGCTTTTGTTTCACCTGGCAAAGGCTGCCCAGGGAGGCTGTGGCTGCCCCTGCATGGAGGTGTTGAAGGCCAGGTTGGATGAGACCTTGAGCAAGCTGTGCTGGTGGGAGGTGTCCCTGTCCATGGCAGGGTGAGTTGGAAGGATTGGCAAGGGGGGGTTAGAAGCAGGAGGATTAGTTGGGTCACACAGATGCAAGCAGAAGAGAAACACAGGCTCTGTCAGACAGACAGACACTGGCTCTCCTGCTCTGTCTTCTCTGTCTTTGTGTCCTTGCTCTGGCAGCACAGTGGCCAAGAGGGCCAAGGGCATCCTGGGGTGCGTTAGTGAAAGCGCCCTGCTGAGACCATCCCTGGAGTACTGTGTTCAGTTCAAGAGAGACAGGGACCTGCTGGAGAGAGCCTGGTGGAGGGCACAAGGATGATGAAGGGGCCTGGACACCTCTCCTACGAGGAAAGGCTGAAAGCCCTGGGGCTGGTTAGTGTGGAGCTGAGAAGGCTGAGAGGGGACCTGAGCAATGTCTATAAATATCTGAGGGGTGGGTGCCAAGAAGGAGGTGCCAGGCTCTCTTTGGTGGCACCTGGTAATAGGACAAGGAACAAGGGATATAAGCTAGAACTCAGGAGGTTCCACCTCAGTATGAGGAAGAACTTCTTAGGTGTGAGGGTGCTGCAGGCCTGGAGCAGGCTGTCCAGAGAGGTTGTGAAGTCTCCTTCCCTGGAGACTTTCCAACCCTACCTGGGTGTGTTCCTGTGTGCCCTGCCCTGGGTGCCCCTGCTCTGGCAGGGAGCTGGACTGGGTGATCTGCAGAGCTCCCTTCCCACCCATGATGTGCTGTGATGCCATGGCTGAGGAGGACTCTCATAGTTTTGTGACTGCAGTGGCACCTCCTGGTTTTTTTGAACCCTGACCTTTAAAAGTCTGCCCAAACTTCAGGAAGTTGTTTTTTATACAGTAGGCTGCTTAGGGTCATCACTCTGCCAGAGGCTACGAAGGGTTCGACTGCCTGGCACATCAAAACCGAAGATTAGAGGCAGCTCTTGGCTCTTTCCAGCTATTTTCACACCTTACATGTCACAGTTTTAGGAAGGTTCCTGCCCCTCTGGTGAATGCAAAGTTCAGCAGGCTGACACCTGCTTGTTGTGCAGTGATTTGTAGAGCAGTGTCAAATGCCTGTGCCCATCTCTGCTTCCACAGAGCTGCCCTCAGCTTCCTGCCATGCAGCTGAGGTAATGATGCTGGTGGCAGGTCTGTGTTGGCTGTGTGTATTCCCTTCAAGTCTGCTGCCTCTTGGATAGCACCTGGGAGGGTGTTCTGCTGCATGCACATCCTGCCCAGCATGGCACTGGGGCCATGGCACCTCTGGGGGTGTGCTGCTGCATGCACATCCTGCCCAGCATGGCACTGGGGCCATGGCAAGCGTCCCTTGACTGAAGTGCTGGTGCTTGTAGGAAGGAGATGAAGGCACGAAGGAGACCTGAGCTGGTGGCTGAGCTACCTCAGCAATGTGTTTTGTGTCCATGAATTTCCCTTCCCCGAGCCTCTCCCGAGCGGGCTGAAGCCAGGGCAGTGAAGTGACCTCTCTCAGCTGTAAGGCAAACCGAGGCTGGGGGCTCAGCTCTCCTTAAGGCTTCACAAGCTTAGCAAGTCCTGCGGCTTCAGTGCTGCCTTTGTCATCCTCTTGTTAGCGGTGGCTGAGGGAAGAGCCACATCCGGAGCCCAAGAGGAGCACTCTCATTGTGTCTGTGACAAAGAGCCGAGCCCCAGTCTCTGCCTGAGCCCTGCATGCTGTCACTGCAGCTGCACCAGCCCTCTCCTGGCTAGGCTGTGTGCCAGGGCATGGATCAGGAGAAGACATCAGCAAGTGTGCAGATGACACCAAGCTGTGTACTCCATGTGACAGGCTGGACGGAGGGATCCATCCAGAGAGACCTGGACAGGCTGCAGAGGTGAGCCTGAGCCAACCTTGTGAAGTTCTGAGAAGCCAAGCTCAAAGTCCTACACCTGGGTCAGGGCAATCCCATGCATGAATCCAGGCTGGGTGAGGAGTGGCTGAGAGCAGGCTGGGGGAGAAGGCCTTGAGGGTGCCAGTTGGTGCCCAAGTGCCCAGCAGCCAGTACTGGTTGCTGGCAGCCCAGAGCCAGCTGTGTGCTGGCTGCAGCCAGAGCAGGGAGAGCAGCAGCACAGGGAGGGGATTCTGCCCCTCCAGTCTGCTCTGCTCAGTCCTCACCTGCAGCACTGCCTCCAGTGCTGGGAACACAGCACAAGAACCACCTGGAGCTGCTCGTGGCCACCAAGATGATCAAAGGACTGGAGAAACTCCCCTGTGGGAAGAGTTGGGGCTGTCCAGCCTGGAGAAGAGAAGGCTGCAGGGAGAGTTCAGAGCAGCCTTGCAGTACCTGAAGGGGCTGCAGAAGAGCTGGGAAGGGACTTGTGACAAGGGCTGTGAGTGCCAGGACAAGGGACAATGGCTTTGAGCTGGGAGAGTGAGAGCGAGAGTGGAGAGGAGGAGGAAATTGTTGAGAGTGAGGGTGGGCAGAGACTGGCACAGGTTGCCCAGGGAGGCTGTGGCTGCCCCCTGACTGGAGGTGTTGAAGGCCAGGCTGGATGAGGCCTGGAGCAAGCTGTGCTGGTGGGAGGTGCCCCTGCCCATGACAGGGGTCTGGAGCTGGATGGTCTCTCAGGTCCCTTCCAACCCAACCCATTCTATGTGTCTGTGACTCTCAGCCACCTCACTGCCCCAGGCTGCCAGGTGCTCAGAGCTGCCTGCAGAGTTGTGTCTCCTGGGGGGGAGAAGATGCTTTGTGGAAACACACTGTGAATACTGATGGCAGAGCTGTGCTCACCTCTGCTTGGGGTTCTGAGGTTGCTGGGAGGACACTGCACACCAACACAGATCCTGTTTCCTCTTTCTCTGTGTCTTGCTCAGGGACTACTTTTTTCTTGCTCCTGACTGACTGAGGACAAATGACAAACCCTTGAATGGGATGCTGGACTTCCTACCAGAAGGAAATGCATCCTGAGGGGTGGAGGTGTGTTGAGTGGCAGAGGTTTCTTTCAAGATGGGTAGCTGAGGGCTCAAGCTTGCAAATCTTGATGCGGTTTTCTAGGAAGCTCAGTTTACCTTGGGAACAAGTTCTGCACCAGGAGGCTGCTGGAACTCTGCAGCAGGTTGCCTGGGGAGGTGGTTGAGGCACCTTGGAGACAGTCAAGGTGAGGCTGGACAGGGCTGTGGGCAGCCTGCTCTAGTGGAGGATGTCCCTGCTGAGTGTGGAGGGGATTGGACTGGATGAGGTTTGGGGTCCCTTCCAGCCCAGAGCATTCTGTGACCCTACAGTTTGAGATTCTATGGTTGTGTGATTTGTGCCTGAGGAGGAAAGAGAAGAAAAGAGTGAGGCCTCCTTTGGGGTTTTTGTGTAAAGATGATAGGCAGAGGTAGCTGCCTTTGACCAAGACAATCTCCTTCCCCCTTCTTCCTGTGCAGACATCGATGCTGACGCTGGAAAAGATCACAGAGTCACAGAGTGTCAGGGGCTGGAAGGGACCTCCAGAGCTCAGCCAGTCCAAGCCCTGCCAGAGCAGGAGCATCCAGAGCAGGTCACACAGGAACACATCCAGACAGCTCTTGAATATCTCCAGAGAGGGAGACTCCACAACCCCCCTGGGCAGCCTGTGCCAGGGCTCTGTTACCCTCACAGGAAAAAAAAATCCCACTCAGGCTTCCATGGCACTTCCTATGCCTCAGTTTCCACCACTGCCTCTTGTCCTGGCACTGGGCATGACCCAACAGAGCCTGGCTGCAGCCTCCTGGCACTCACCCTGCACATCTTTATAAGCATTGATGAGATCACCTCCCAGGCTTCTCTTGTCCAAGCCCCAGCTCCCTCAGGCTCTCCTCATAAGAGAGATGTTCCACTCCCTTCATCACCTTTGTGGCTCTTTGCTGGACTCTCTCAAGCAGCTGAAGATGAAGATCCAAGGCCGACTTAGTGTGAGGAGCTGTTGCTCCCATCTTGTGTCCCAGCTGCTCTATCATAGAACCATAGAATCAAGCAGGTTGGAAGAGAGCTCCAGGCTTATCCAGCCCAACCTAGCACCCAGCCCTGGCCAAGGGCCCCAGCCAGGCTTGGCTTCAACACCTCCAGGCACGGCCACTCCACCACCTCCCTGGGCAGCCCATTCCAATGCCAATCACTCTCTCTGACAACAACTTCCTCCTCACATCCAGCCTGAACCTGCCCTGGCACAGCTTGAGGCTGTGTCCCCTTCTTCTGGTGCTGGCTGCCTGGCAGCAGAGCCCAACCCCAGCTGGCTACAGCCTCCCTGCAGGCAGCTGCAGACAGCAATGAGCTCTGCCCTGAGCCTCCTCTGCTGCAGGCTGCACACCCCCAGCTCCCTCAGCCTCTCCTCACAGGGCTGTGCTCCAGGCCCCTCCCCAGCCTTGCTGCCCTTCTCCAAACACCTTCCAGCACCTCAACATCTCTCTTGAATTCAGGAGCCCAGAACTGGACACAGCACTCCAGGTGTGTTGAGATCCATGGCAGTTGTGGTGCTGGGCCATATGTGCTGCTGGAAATCCATGAGGTGCTCAGAGCTTGCAGCTTCCCCAGTCTGTTTCCTAGGGCCTGGGGCTGTTGGTGGCAGAGCTCTGCAAGGTTTGACTTTTTGGTTGATCTGGCTCCTTTCTGAAGCTTGCCACAGAACAGAACAGCTCCAGGTTGGACATTTTTCCAACTATGTGGTTTCTATGTGGCTGGGGATTGCAAGCAAGGAGGGAAAGGTGTTGAAAAGGGAACTTCTGTGGGGAGTTACCAAATAAAAGCTGTTTAATATTTACACAGCAGCCCTGTGCTGCTAAATGCCTTTGAATTGTGGATGCTGCAGCATCTCTGCTCTCAGCTCTTCACGGTGGTGGCTGGGCTGGGTGGCAAGTCCCAGGCTGCTGAAGGCTTCCTGGTAGCAGGACCTGGAGCAGAATGGCTCAGCGCAGCAGCTCGTCAGAGGGAGCCTGTGCTCGGTTTCCTCACCGACAGCGCCTCGAAATGGGGCAAATTCTAGAAGCTGCCTGCAGTGCCCTCCCAGAGAGGTCCCTGCGAGCTGTGGAGCGGTACCAGCGATCCACCAGGGGCAGCGTCCCCAGCAGCCAGGCTCCTACGCACTGTGTGAGGAGGAAGGACAGAGAGAGGCTGCCCCTCGGTTCAGGGACTTCTCAAGTCTGCAGCTGACGAGCTGCCAGAACTGGATTCAGAAATCTATCTCTGCTGTCTCAAGCCTGCTGAAAATGTCCTTCCAAACAGCTCTGTCCCACTCCCTGCCTTGCATTCAGAGTGAAGCTCATCACAGAGTGGTAGGGGTTGGAAGGCAGCCCTGAAGATCATTGAGTCCAACCTCCTGCCCAGGGCACCCAGGGCAGGTTGCACACAAACACATCCAGATGGGTCTTGGAGATTCCACAGCCTCTCTGGGCAGCCTGGTCCAGGCCTCCAGCACCCTCACAGCAAAGAAGTTCCACCTCCTCATGGTGAGAAGGAATCTCCTGGGTTCTACTTTGTGGCTGCTGCCCCTTGTCCTATCACAGGACCCCACTGAGCAGAACCTGAGCTCTGCTTCCTGACACCCACCCCTCAGATAGCTACAGATATTGCTCAGGTCCCCTCTCAGCAGCATCTCCAGACTGCACAGCCCCAGGGCTCTCAGCCTTCCCTCATCACACAGATGTTCCAGGCCCTTCAGCATCCTTGTGGCCTCCATTGGATACTCTCCAGTATATCCCTGTCCCTTTTGAACTGGGAAGCCCAGAGCTGGACACACTCCTCCAGATGTGGCCTCAGCAGGGCAAGGTAGAGGGGATGACTTTGTTTTCTGTCCTGATGGTGCCCAATGAAAGGCATAAAGGCTGGCAAGATGGGACTGAATATCAAGTGCCAAAGTGCTGCAGTGCCACTTTCTGACTGCATGGCAAACCTTTGCCCTGCCCCTCAGAAGAAAGCAATCTCATTGACTTCTCAGCTTTGTAGGCAGGGCCTGGAGAATGGCTAGAAGGTGTTGCTCATGGTGTTGAGAGTGCTCCTTTTCTGCCACGTGTTGCCAAGGCTTCTGGACTGGGAGGGTGGGAGAGCCCTGGAGCAGGCTGCCCAGAGAGACTGTGGAGCCTCCTGCTCTGAAGTCATTCCAACCCCCCCGGGATGTCTTCCTGGGTGCCCCTGCTCTGGCAGGGGGCTTGGACTGGGTGATCTTCAGAGGTCTCTCCCAAGCCCTGCTGCTGTGTGATTTGAGCCCTGTGTGGGTGGTGCTCCCCAGCAGTCAGCTGCCAGCTTTGCTCTCACCAGAACTGCTGCTTTTCCTGAGTTGCTGGTTGCTGGCCAGGGAGGTGCTGAGCTCCTGTCAGCGTGAGGGGCCTGATGCCAGTGGTGCCACCCATAGCACATGGCTCTCAGTGCTGGTTGCACCAAGCAGAGGCAGCTGATGGTGCAGCTGGAGAGCTGTGAGGGAAGCCTTGGCTGGGGCAGAGGAGGATGCAAGAGGCAGCACCAGAAGTGGAAGTCTTACACTGGGTGCAGTGTAAGTTCAGGTAGAACTGAAACTCCAGTGGCTGTTGTGGGGTGTTTGTGAGGGATCCTGATGGGATCTGAACTTTTCATTTCTTAAAGAGTGTTTTTCTACTCTGGGGAGGCTGTTCCTGCTTTGCAGCACTGTGGATTCCTTGTGGGGCTGAATGTCATATCCAGGTAGAAGGTTTTAGAGTCAGAGAGAAGTGCCAAGTGTGAGTGCAAGGAAGACTGTCCCCAAGGGCCACTCTTGACATGCCTCAGGGAATTCTGCTGGCAACATTGCACAGCATCCCAGAACAGATCTGCTTGGCAGAGCCCTCCAAGCTCACCCAGGCCAGCCCTCGACCCAGCACTTCAGGCTCAGCACCAAACCATGTCCCTAAGCTCCACAGCTGATGGAGCCCCCCCCAAGGATGGTGACTCCAGCACTGCCCTGGGCAGTCTGAGAGTGCTTCCAGTGCAGAAATACTTCCTGAGCTCCAGCCTGATCCTCCCCTGGGGCAGCTTGGAGCCGTTGCCTCTGCTCCTGTCCCTTGCCACCAAGGAGCAGAGGCTGCCCCCTCCTCACTGCCACCTCCCTGCAGGCAGATGCAGAGAGCAATGAGCCTCATCCTTCTCTTCCCCAGCCTGAGCACCCCCTGCCCCCTCAGTCCCTCCTCAACCCCAGCTGCTCCAGGCCCTTCTCCAGCCTTGCTGCCCTGCTCTGGACAGGCTCCAGCCCCTCAGTGTCCTTCCTGCAGTGAGGGACCCAGAGCTGAACACAGCAGTGGAGGTGTGGACTCCCAGTGCTGAGCACAGGGAGATGATCTCCTGTCCCTGCTGCCCACCCTGCTTCTAGCCCAAACCAGGATGCCATTAGGGTACTACCTGGGCACTGCTGCCTCATGTTCAGTTACTGTCAAAGAGAATCCTCAGGCTCTGACTTTGATTTCCTTTTACTGAGGCATGCAGAGCATGGAGGCCTGATCTGTCTAGCGTGAGCATCTGCACAGCTGAGAGACAGCAGTGAGTGTCCTGGGCAGCAGCCTGGCTTCAACCTTTGTACATCTGAGCCATGCTCATGAGTCTCCTCAGTCAGAAGTTAGGAGGAGCCCAGAAATCAGGACTGCAGTGTCCTTCAGAGGTATTCCTGAGAGCTGCTGGTGTGGTTTTGGTGTAAGAATTTGCTGTCCAGAGAGCAGAAACTCAGATAAATGCAAGAAAACTGCAGAAGCATTCAAGTGAGACTTCTGCTGTGGGTGGAATGAGCCCAAGGCCAAGACCTTCTCACTCCCTGAGTTAACTCTTCTTGATTGGGCCTCTAAGAAATATCTCTGCTGACTTACTGAGCTGTGTGCTTGCTCTCTGGGTCAGCAAGTTTGCTGCTGACACCAAACTGGGAGCAGTGGCTGCACCCCTCAGGCTCTGCTGCCACCCAGTGAGCCCTGCACAGACTGAGACATAGGCAGTGAACAACATCAAACAGTGACAAGAGGTAGAGTCTTGCACCTGGGGAACAACAACCCCACGGACCAGGAGAGGTTGGGGCTGACCTGTTGGAGGGCAGTGCAGGGGAAAGGGCCATGGGGGTCCTGGTGGGCAGAAGGATGCCCTTGAGCCAGCAATGTGCCCTGGTGGCCAAGAAGGCCAAGGGCATCCTGGGGTGAATTAGAAGGGCTGTGGTGAGTAGGTCACAGAGAGCTTCTCCTGCCCCTCTGCTCTGCCCTGCTGAGCCCACAGCTGGAATCTTGTGTCCAGCTCTGGGCCCCTCAGGTCAAGCAGGACCTCAGGGAAGAGCTGAGGAGAGCCCAGCCCAGAGCCTCCAAGCTGCTGCAGGCAGTGAACAGCTCCTGTGAGGCCAGGCTGAGGGAGCTGGGGCTGGCAGCTGGCAGCAGAGCAGCCTGAGGGCTGCCCTCAGTGCTGTGCTAGAGATGTGCAGGGCAGCGTCGGGAGGACGCAGCCAGGCTCTGCCCAGGGGTGGCCAAGGGCAGCACAAGGGGCACTGGGTGCCAGCTGGAGCAGAGGAGGTGCCAGGGCACCAGGAGGGGAATCTTTGTCAGTGTGAGGGTGCTGGAGGCCTGGAGCAGGCTGCCCACAGGGGTTGTGGAGTCTCCGTCTGTGGAGCCTTTCCTGGATGATCTCTGGAGGTCCCTTCCAGCCCCTCATGTTCTGTGGTTGTGTGGCTATGCCCAGACTGTGCCCCAGCACTGCTCAGGATGCAGCAGAGTGAGAAGCACTCTGTGGGTGTGCAGCTGCCAGGGGCCAGGCTGCTTTGAAAATAGCTTCTTTTTTTTCTGTGCAGGTGGCTTAAGGAGCAGTAATGCTGCACAGGGCTGCACCCTGCCAGCCTGGTGCCCGAGTTCTGTGGTCTGAGCAGCAGCAGAGGCTGTTAGGCTCTGCCCCATCTTGCCATTGCTAGGGCTGGGGAGGACATGGTTTGTTTGACTGGCACCGGTGCTGTGTTCCTTGTGCCTCAGGCACTGTTTCCAGCACCACTGCCCTGCAATTCCATGTTCAGGTTGGTCCTACCAAAGTGCAGCTCCTTCTGGAAATGTTTTTCAGGTGGTGGATGTGTTTGAAAGACAGATGATGACTCTTGGCTGTGATGGTGGCACTGGGGCTCAGCATTTCCCTCTGCACTGCTGCCTTTCAGTCATCCTTTTCTTGTGACCAGCTAGAGCATTTGGACTGAGAACAGAGCTCTGGCTCTGTGGTGGAACAACAGCCGATGGAACTGCCTGGAGGTGGTGACCAGGCTTGGACTGTGCTTGCAGTGGCTGTGGTTGTTCCAGAGCAGGGGTGGCCATGCTGGTCTGGGCCAGGCAGCTGAGTGTCCTCATGCTGCCACTAGGCTGCCAGCAAGGCACCTGAGGTTGCAGCTCGAGTACCATGCAGGGCTGCCTTCATCCTGTGGAAGCTGGAAAGCCCTAGCATTGGAATCTGCAGCTCACAGCTGGTCTCCAAGATGTTTGAACCTGCCATGCAAGGGCTCTGAGTCCCCACTGGCTGTGGCTGAGCTTTGAGCAGTGCTGCCTGTGAGAGTCTGGAGCTGCTGCACAAGCAGTGGCAGAGGTTGTGCTGTTGTTGCCCATAGTACTCTTCAGTGGTGAAGAAGCCCTGAAACACGACAGGATGTCATGGTGCTAGGGAACTGTTTCATCCCTCTTTTCCTCTCTCAGGGCTGTGACAAGCACTGGAGTCCCTCCAGACGGCCAGTGGGCTACAGCCTGGGATCCTCCTTTCAAGCCTGGGGCTGGTTTTGGGTGGGGATTTTGTTGCTTTATTCCTCAGTGTCTTGTTTTGTTCCCATGGAAACTGCCCAACCTCATTCAGATCGTGAGACTGTCAAGCACATAAACAGGGCTGCAATTAAAGAGCATCTTCAGCTCTGGACAGTTGCTCCTCAAGCCTCCTACCAGGCAGGCAGGCCAGCAGAAGCTGCTGGGAGCCTGCGAGGCTTTGGAAGCGCTGCTGCGCCCCTGACGAGGAGTTTCCTTTGGCTGCACTCCGTGCCAGTGCTGCCCGCAGGGAAGGAGGAAGGCTTTGCCAGGCTCAGCGGGGCCTGCTCCTGAAAGCTGGGCTGCAAAGTTCATCTGGGAGAGAACAGATTTACAGCACTACTGAAACAAACCCCAAAGGCACAGAGAAAATCTGTGCTGTCCAGCAACATGGGTTCAGCACTGAGTGTACCTGTGGGTGAGTGCTAACCTCTGTCCCTGAGCCTGGAAATCAGCCTGCAGGACAGGCAGGGCTTGGGCTGTCTGTAGTGCTGCACTGAGCACGAGTGGCTGATTGTAGAGTGCTCTCTACAGCTACTTGAAGGTTGATAAGAAGCTCCTGTTGAGGCCCTACAAAAGGTAAT
>WAAF01020489.1:0-17066 GCA_013400475.1 Tricholaema leucomelas
GTCTGGGCTGCATGTGCACACTGTTGGCTCAGCAAGACTTGGAAATAGGAAGGGGGGAAATATGAAAGTATTTGATGGTACTTTACAAACCACTCAGTGTTTTTGCTTTGCATGTTGTTTGGAAAGCTTACCTCTGCCCTGGTAGGGTGAGGAGAAAAGTTACTTAGAGTTGTGACTTTCCGAGGTTGGAAACACTTCAACAGCACAGCAAAAAGGTTAGAACAACAGCGAAGGAGACAGATAAAGGGAGGGTAGAAATGCTAAGAATGAAACAAGGGTAAAAGAGCAGCCTTCTGAAGTTGTGGCAGCTTGTAAATTGAAGTGTTTCCTCTCAAAGTGGCATCCTCAACAGAGAGAGCTGAGAATGAGCATCCTGTCACGGAGCCACCGGAAAGCTCTGGAGCCCACATCTCGAGAGGTGATGAGGTCAGGAGCTTCCATTGATTTCCCATTTGCACAGCCTAAAAACCCCACTCTCTAATTTGCTCCAGGGAAAGATCAGCATGCTGAGGAGGCTGCAGGAAATGACTCTGATTAGAGCTTTCATGGAATCACAGAATGTCAGGGGTTGGAAGGGACCTCAAAGGCTCATCCAGTCCAACCCCCTGCCAGAGCAGGATCACCTCAACCAGATAGAATCATCGAATGGGTTAGATTGGAAGGGAGCTCACAGCTCATCCAGTTCCAACCCTCTGCCATAGGCAGGGACACCTCCCACTAGAACAGGTTGCTCAAGGCCTCATCCAGCCTGGTGCTGAACACCTCCAGGGAGGTTTTGGAGCACAGAATCACACTGGGTGATTCTGTGCCCCAAAACCTCCCTGGGCAACCTGTGCCAGTGTCTCACCACCCTCACTGCAAAGAACCCTTTCCTAACATCCAGTTTCAATCTCCTCTCTGCCACTTCAAACCCATTCCTCCTCACCCTGTCATTACCAGACCTTGTCAATTGTCCCTCCCCAGCCCTCCTGTAGCCCACTTCAGCTACTGGAAGACCACTCTAAGGTCTCCTCGAAGCCTTCTCTTCTCCAGGCTGCAGAGCCCCAACTCTCTCAGCCTGTCCTCAGAGCAGAGCTGCTGCAGCCCTCTGAGCATCTTTGTCGCCCTCTTCTGGGCTGGCTCCAGCAGTTCCATGTCCTGCTTGTGCTGGGGGCTCCAGAACTGCACCCAGGACTGCAGGTGGGGTCTGAGGAGAGCAGAGCCAAGGGGCAGAATCCCCTCCCTTGCCCTGCTGCCCACACTGCTCTTGCTGCAGCCCAGCACAGGGTTGCTGTCTGGGCTGCANGACCCCTGAGGGAGCCACACAGGAACACATCCAGCTGGGTCTTGAATATCTCCAGAGAAGGAGATTCGACAACCCCTCTGGGCAGCCTGTTCCAGGGTTCTGTCACCCTCAGTGAAAAAAATCCCTCCTCATATTTCCATGAAACTTCCCTAAGCCTCAGCTTCCACCCACTGCCCCTTGTCCTGGCATTGCACATCACCTAGCAGGGCCTGGCTCCAGCCTTTGGGCACTCACCCTGCACATCTTTATCAACATGAGTGAGGTCACCTCTCAGGCTGCTCTGCTCCAATCTAAAGAGCCCCAACTCCCTGAGTCTCTCCTCCTAAGAGAGAAGCAATGTTAGAGCAATACTGCTTTGGGGCAGCAAGTGCAGCAGGACATTAGGAAAAAACCCAAACATGTTTACTTGGCAAATAATTCCAAGCAATGAAAACCAAAATCCCTGCTAATATCTTTATGTTTGCTGATTCTAACTGTAAGCATAGCAGTAACAGGCAAGCACTGGCCAGGAGCAATCACATAATAAAGGTAATGGACACATGTTGAAGTTTCTTTGCAGAGCTTTTAGCTAATTTTGGGGCTGTAGGACATGTTTCTGTGTGATTTCTAGCATGAATTATCTTTCCCAAACAGTTTCATCACTGTGAAATAGCTGAAAAGCTGCCCAGCAGGGCAAGTTGTGCCAGGGGAGGTTCAGGCTGGATGTCAGGAGGGAAGTTGTTGGCAGAGAGAGTGATTGGCATTGGAATGGGCTGCCCAGGGAGGTGGTGGAGTCGCCGTGCCTGGAGGTGTTGAAGCCAAGCCTGGCTGGGGCACTTAGTGCCATGGTCTGATGGACTGAGCAGGGCTGGGTGCTAGGTTGGTCTGGCTGAGCTTGGAGGTCTCCTCCAACCTGCTTGATTCTATGATTCTATAAGACCTGGGGGTGCTGCTCAACAGCCTGCTGAAGATGAGCCACTGTGTGCTCAGGTGCTCACAAAGGCCACCAGCATCCTGGCCTGCATCAGGAGTAGTGTGGCCAGCAGGAGCAAGGAAGGGATGGGCCCCTGGACTCAGCACTGAGGAGGCCACACCTTGAGTGTTGGGATGAGATTTGGGGCCATCACTACAGGAAGGCCATTGAGGGGCTGGAGCAGGTCCAGAGATGGGTAGCAAAGCTGGTAGGAGTCTGGAGAACAGGGCTGGGGAGAAGCAGCTGAGGGAACTGGGGGTGTTTAGCCTGGAGAAAAGAAGGCTGAGCAGAGACCTTCTCACTCCTGAAAGGAGATTGGAGTGAAGTCTTAATTTTGAAATTTAGCTTGAGGGAGAAAGCAGCTTTAGGTTAGATAGCTCCAAGGTTATCTCATGATTAAGTCTTGAGAGCTAAGCTGCTTCATTTCCTTCCAATTTAGCATGCAGCTGACGTTGATAACATTGAAATTGGTAATGAAACAGGTGGTAATATTTCTTTTAATATCTCAGCTGATTGTTCTAATGAGCACTGAGTGATGCAGCTACAGCTGATACTTAAATTGCAGAGCCAAGACTAATTGTTTGAGCTGATGGTCTCAAATGGATAGCAAATCAGTCAGCTGAAATCTTCAGCTCTTCCTCCTAATGTTGTTATATGGCTCTGCAGGTCTCCTCACATATTACTTGTGAGAAGCAAGATAAATTCTCTGTGGAACAGTCAAACCTTCTCAGCCCACAGAGTGGGCAACAATACACAGCTGCAGTTGTTTACAGGGCACTGAACAGAGCAAAATCTGAGCGAGGCATCCCACACCAGATCCTGGCCACCAAACTGGCAAGACACAGACTGGACGGGTGGAGCACTGCTGGATAAGGGCACACAGAGAGTGGTGATCAGGGGGGCGATGTCCACCTGGAGACCAGTGCCAAATGGCTCCCTCAGGGGTCAGTGCTGCACCAGTGCTGTTTAACTGCTTTGTCAGTGACATGGAGAGAGCAATGGAGTGCACCCTCAGCAAGTGTGCAGATGGCACCAAGCTGTGTGGCACAGTCGACTTGATACAGGACAGGCATCCATCCAGAGGGACCTGGACAGGCTGCAGAGCTGTGCCCAGGCCAACCTCATGGAATTCAACAAGGCCAAGTGTAAGGTCCTGCACCTGGGTGTCATAGAATAGAATTGAACTCGTTGTCAGGCAGCAGAGCCCAACCCCACCTGGCTACAGCCTCCCTTCAGGGAGCTGCAGACAGCAATGAGCTCTGCCCTGAGCCTCCTCTTCTGCAGGCTGCACACCCCCAGCTCCCTCAGCCTCTCCTCACAGGGCTGTGCTCCAGGACCCTCCCCAGCCTTGCTGCCCTTCTCTGGACACCTTCCAGCACCTCAACATCTCTCCTGAATGGAGGAGCCCAGAACTGGACACAGCACTCAAGGTGTGTCCTGAGCAGTGCTGAGCACAGGGGCAGAATAAGCTGCTGGCCACACTGATGCCTCTGCTGCTCTGTTGGAGCATGTCCTATTCACAACCCTGCTGCTCTGTTGGAGCATGTCCTATTCACAATCTAGAAGGTTAAAATGTGGTGAGCTAAGCTTACAGACACCCAGGCAAGTGACACTTAGCACAAGATACCCAATTGAGTAGATGAAGAGTAATTTTGTGTTTGGGCATAAGTGTGCTGAGGGACACTCAGCTCATAAATTACTGCTAGAAGAGACCTGTGGCCATTTGCACACATGGAAGCATCCACAGGAAGAGCTCTGTGGGTTGTCTCCACCTGATTAAGAAGAACACTTTTCTGAACTCAAGGCTGGCTGAACTGTTCTGTGAGTTTTTAAACCAGAGGAATAGGAAAGCCAGATGATCTCAATGCCCATTTTTTTACAGTAAAGAAACAATCCCCAGTGAAGGGATATAAAACAGATAAAGCCACTCTGTAAGATGAAGGGATTAGAATGAAAGCTGGTAGCAGAAGCAGCAGCCAGATAAACTGTACTCACAGAGAGGGGGCTGCAGCACTATCTGCCAGGAAGCTGAATGAGATCAGTAAGAATCAGCTGAGAAATTCAGACATAAATTTGAAGACCACAGATAAGAGCTGGAGGATTGAAGGACATGAAAATGGATGTTGTAAAGGATAAAAGAGACCTTGCAAAGCACAGCAATGAAAGGAATAGCTATTAGAGAGCAAACGTGAGAAATAAAGGTAAGGGCTGGATTAGAACAACATTTTACTGCTACTAGAGAAGGTGCTACAGAGATACAACAATTTTTGTTTTTACATGCACAAATCAGTTCAGGGAAGGGTTCTTAAGAAAGGATCTCCTGGGGACATGGGAGGTGCCTGGTTCTGAATACAGACAGCTCCAGCTCTAGTGCTAAGAGCCAGAGAACTGCCTGTGCGAAGTATTTCATCACAGGAGGCTCTTAACGTTCAGAGACAAAGTGTGTGTGGGGAAAGGATGCTAAGAACAGTAATTCCCAGCTGTATCCTAAACATTAGAGCCAGCAGATTTTCAGTTACTGAGTCTGTGTTCAGAGGTAGTATTTTAAACTGTGTTTTATTGAATGAGGAAGGTAGCAGTCACAGAAGTCACAGAATCATAGAACCAAGCAGGTTGGAAGAGACCTCCAAGCTCAGCCAGTCCAACCTAGCACCCAGCCCTGTCCTACCAACCAGACCATGGCACTAAGTGCCCCAGTCAGGCTTCACTTGAGCACCTCCAGGCATGGTGACTCCACCACCTCCCTGGGCAGCCCATTCCAATGTCAATCACTCTCTCTGTGAAGAACTTCCTCCTAACTTCCAGCCTGTATATGGATACAGGGAGAGCTGCTGACTGACAAGCTTTGCTAGTTTGCAGGTGGAGTTAGAACACACAGTAAGAGGTTGTTAAGCAATCTAGATTAAAAAGGAGGCATTCTCTGCATGTAGAGGATACATATATCCTAGAGCAGGGCAGGAGCCTAAATATGAACCCAGCAGAAGTGGATGCTTGGCCTCAGTTTCAGTGGGCAGAAGGCTAAAGGGGTGCATGGATAAGAAAGGAACAAAGCACTTACAGGGTGGAAGAATCACAGAATGGCTTAGACTGGCTTAGGTGACAGGGCAAGGGAGGGGATTCTGCCCCTTTGCTTTGCTCTCCTCAGACCCCACCTGCAGTCCTGTGTGTGATTCTAGAGCCCCCAGTGCAAGCAGGACATGGAAGTGTTGGAGCCAGTCCAGAAGAGGGCCACAAAGATGCTGAGAGGGCTGCAGAAGCTCTGCTATGAGGCTGAGGGTTGGGGCTGAGAGAGTTGGGGCTGTGGAGCCTGGAGAAGAGAAGGCTTCGAGGAGACCTTGGAGTGGCCTTCCAGTATCCAAAGGGGGCTACAGGAGGGCTGGGGAGGGACTACTGACAAGGTCTGGTAATGACAGGATGAGGAGGAATGGGTTTGAACTGGCAGAGGGGAGATTGAAACTGGATGTTAGGAAGTTCTTTATGGTGAATGTGGTGAGACACTGGCACAGGTTGCCCAGGGAGGTTGTGCAACACAGAAGCACCAATCTTTGATTACATTGGGTGCTTCTGTGCTGCACAACCTCCCTGGAGGTGTTCAGCATCAGGTTGGATGAGTCCTTGGGTGACCTGTTCCAGTGGGAGGTGTCCCTGCCTATGGCAGAGGGTTAGAAGTGGATGATCCTTGAGTTCCCTTCCAACCTAACCCATTCTGTGATTCTATGACTTTGGTTACTTCACTCTTGTGCAGCTGATGCCTGATGTGTAGAAGTTTCACCTTCCACCACTTTACCTCTTTATTGTGGGCAAGTTTGTGACTCGTTACCAGAGCCACATAATTTTATTTTGTCTCGAGCTGAATAACTTCTCCTCCTCCTCCATCCTCCTAAGAACTTTCAAGACAGAGGCATCTCCATACATAAATATTCAAGAGGGCTTTGGGGAACGTTTATGCAAATATTCACTGGTTTGAATGCTTTGGAAAAGGAGAACAAAGAGTGGGGGAGAAAAATCTGCATTCTGGTTTCACTAACTAGGAGTGGATTATTTTCTTTGCTGAGTATTCAATCAATTTGACAAACTGGGGCTGAGCAGAGCTCTGTGGCTCTGCCCAGGTAGAGATTCCACATTCTTGTCGGTGGTTTGCTGGCAGACCACAGCAAAGGTATGTGGGGAACTGTGAAATCCTCTTTGCGTTGTAGTGACTTCAGTCCCAAGGGCTGAGAAGGGTCCATAGAGGTCAGTGGGGAAATTTGGAGGGTTAGCAGCCAGTTTCTGATGAGAAATAGTTAGAAGATCTTGGAATGATAGAAACTGGGAATAGGGAAGTATTTAAAGAGGAAAAAAATCCTTGAGCATCTTCTTTGGAATTCCTGGGTGCCAAGATATCTGAGTTTGGCAAGGCAGATTTCCCACCTGCTCCTCAGAGCTGTTATGAAAAGCCATAGAATCAGAGACCCTTAGAATCATTGTGCTTGGAAAAGCCCTTTGAGATCATCCAGCCCAACAATGCAGATTTCCTACCTGCTCCTCAGAGGCTGTTATGAAAAGCATAGAATCAGAGACCCTTAGAATCATTGTGCTTGGAAAAGCCCTTTGAGATCATCCAGCCCAACAATGCAGATTTCCTACCTGCTCCTCAGAGGCTGTTATGAAGTCATAGCATCCTAGACCCTTAGAATCATTGTGCTTGGAAAAGCCCTTTGAGATCATCCTGTCCAACCATTCTCTAACTCTCCCCAGTCTGGTGCTAGACCACATCCCTTGGTGCCACATCTCTGCATCATTAGACTTTGCCATTAGGCTTTTTCTTTTGAGGCTCTTCATATCCAAGCTTCAGTATTGAGAACAGGTCTATGAGGAGCAGCAGAGGGAACTGGGGCTGTTTATTCTGAAGAAGAGCCTGAGTGGAGAACTCATTGCTCCAACCTGAAGGGAGGTTGGAGTGAGGGGAGTCATCATAGAAGCAGAGAACCATAGAATGGCTTAGGTTGGAAGGGACCTCTGAGAGCATCTACTCCAACCTTTAAATCTTCCCTTTGACTTCTAACAAATGCCTGGGGCGGGGAGAGAAAGAAAAAGAGAAGATATTTTAGCCCCAACTCATTCTGCCTACCCTTGGCTAATTATTATTTCAATTAGGAGAGTATTCACACTGGGATGTCTTTGTCAGAGAAGAGAAAAAGTGATCACCATGGAAGGGTGTTTGCTCTAATACTGCCACAGGCAATAACAACATGAGCCTGCAGCATTAGAAATGGGTCTCTCACTTCAGCTTCTTCACAATTCCACATCTTGGTAGGCAGCTGGCACTTGGAGGCTACTCCATATCTGTTACTATGACAGCTCTGCTCCACCTTATTCTAATACTAACTGAGTCAGAGTTAGTGACTGTCTTTATGAAAACTGGATCTTGTCTGGGATTGGCTTTGGGATTCTTGTGCAGAAGGTGCTGGGAGCTGCTCTTGAAGTAGTCTGAGAGCCAGAGACCTTCAGCAGAGTGTTGGCTCAGGATGTACATCCTAAATGAGGAAGTTGTTGGCAGAGAGAGTGATTGGCCTTGGAATGGGCTGTCCAGGGAGGTGGTGGAGTCACCATCCCTGGAGGTGTTGAAGCCAAGCCTGGCTGGGGCACTTAGTGCCATGGTCTGGTTGATTGGCCAGGGCTGGGTGCTAGGTTGGACTGGATGAGCTTGGAGGTCTCTTCCAACCTGCTTAATTCTATGATTCTAAATGGCTTTTATTTCTTGTTTCCAAACATGTTGCCTCTAAACATGTCAAATAACTCAGTGAACCTGAAAACATTTCCCATGGTAGATGAAGACACTGCAAAAAGCTCAGAAAGGGAAGGTTTGTAGGCTTGTGTGACACAGACATGACAGTCCCTGTGAGGGACAAGGTGTGGTGCTGAAGGAACTGCTTTTCACTTCGTGGAAACAGCAAAGTGGAAAGCAAAAGGCTGTGTAGATGGATCCAACTCTCCACTGTGCTTTTAAGTTTCCAAATCTTTTATTCCCTGGATTTGTGTATGAGATCTTTGCCTGGAATTTGTACTGCAGACAGAAGAAGTGGAGTGAATCCAAACAATTTCCAGGGCTGAGGTTTGGTTTCTTATTTCTCTCTGCAACTTCTCTTTTAATCTTTCTGGATGAAATGTTCTTGGTGCCTAAGTATCAAAATAACTTGCAAGATCAAAGCTCAACATTTAGAAATGCTTGCAGGCTGGGAAGTTCAACACAGGTAAATGGTGCTCTGGAGAGGATCAGGCTGGAATTTTCCACCAAGTCATAGAATCATAGAATCATAGAATGGTTTAGGTTGGAAGGGACCTCAAGGATCATCCAGCTCCAACCCCCTGCCATAGGCAGGGACACCTCCCACTAGAGCAGGCTGCTCAAGGCCTCATCCAGCCTGGCTTTAAACACCTCCAGGGAGGAAGCATCCACAACCTCCCTGGGCAACCTGTGCCAGTGTCTCACCACCCTCACTGTAAAGAACTTCCTCCTAACATCCAGTCTAAATCTCCCCTCTGCCAGCTTAAACCCATTCCCCCTCGTCCTGACATTACCAGACCTTGTCAATAGTCCCTCCCCAGCCTTCCTGTAGGCTCCCTTCAGATACTGCAAAGCCACTCTAAGGTCTCCTCGAAGCCTTCTCTTCTCCAGGCTGCAGAGCCCCAACTCTCTCAGCCTGTCCTCATAGCAGAGCTGCTGCAGCCCTCTGAGCATCTTCGTGGCTCTCCTCTGGACTGGCTCCAGCAGTTCCATGTCCTTCTTGTGCTGGGGGCTCCAGAACTGCACACAGTACTCCAGGTGGGGTCTGAGGAGAGCAGAGTAAAGGGGGAGAATCCCCTCCCTTGCCCTGCTGCCCACACTGCTCTTGCTGCAGCCCAGCACAGGGTTGCTGTCTGGGCTGCATGTGCACACTGCAGGCTCATGTTGAGCTTTTCGTCAACCCAGACCCCCAGGTCCTTCTCCTCAGGGCTGCTCTCAGCCATTCACCACCCAGCCTGTATCTGTGCCTGGGATTGCACCGACCCAGGTGCAGGACCTTACACTTGGCCTTGTTAAACGTCATGAGGTTGGCCTGGGCCCACCTCTGCAGCCTGTCCAGGTCCCTCTGGATGGCATCCCTGCCCTCCAGCAAGTCAGCTGTGCCACACAGTCAAGGATGTATTTTTTGGTGTGGCCAGCTGAACCAGGATTTCTCATCAAGTGCATAATAAAATATCCCAGCAGATTAGAGTTTTCCACACAGTAGCCAGAATTTAAGTGCTGGGCCAGACTCTGAAGCTGTAGTCGCTGCTGTCAGTAAGTTCTGAGATGTGCTGCACACCCTGCGTGGGCAATGTCTGGGGTTGTGCCTACCTTTTGTGTCCCTGCTGATGCAACCCAACAGAGGGAAGAGTGGACTTGTTGGTCACTTCTTCCACTAGGAGTCAATGAGCAGCAGAGGCCTTTAGGCAGTATTTGTGCTTGGTTTCTGGCATAGCCACCTGCTGCAGTCACAGAATCATAGAATCAAGCAGGTTGGAAGAGAGCTCCAAGCTCATCCAGCCCAACCTAGCACCCAGCCCTGCCCAATCAACCAGACCATGGCACTAAGTCCAAGGATGGTGACTCCACTACCTCCCTGGGCAGCCCATTCCAATGCCAATCACTCTCTCTGTGAAATCTTAAGGCTTGAGCTTTTTCAGGGCATTATTCAGGTCTCTGGTCCAATGATTCCTACATCCCTAAAAATATCTGAGCTCAGTCAGCCAAAAGGGAAGTCCAAACCCTGGAAAACAACTAATTTTCAACCTATTTTTTTTCCAGGTGGTCAGCCAGGGATAATGCAGACATCACTTGCTCTTATACTTAAGACTGGCAGTAGGTTTTAAAGCTAGGGGGGGGTGTGTGTATGTTTAAAGCTGCCCAGAGAGGTTGTGGAGTCTCCATCTCTGCAGACATTCAGAAATCTCCTGGCTGTGTTCTTGTGTGATTTACTCTAGGGGAATCCTGCTGGAGATGATCTTCAGAGGTCCCTTCCAACTCCTGCCATTCTGTGCTTCTGTAAGTTACAGAAACAGCTTCAAACTGTGCCTCTGTCTTTTTCTTGCTGGTTTTGTTTTATGATCAGGTGGCTGAGTGAGGTGCCTCTGAGTGAGGTGCCTCTGGGTGAGGTTTTTGCCCATTTCTTCTGTTTATGAGGTTGTTATCCAGAAGAGGAGGGCAACAAAGATGAAGGGCCTGGAGAATAAATCTTAGGAGTGACTGAGGGAGCTGGGGATGGTTGGTGTGAAACAAAGGAGGTTGAAGACAGACCTCAGTGCTGTCTACAACTACCTGAAGTGACACTGTGGAGAGGCTGCTGCTGGGCTCTGCTCACAGGGAGTTGGAGACAGAACAAGGGGCAATGGCCTCAAGCTGAGGCTGGGGAGGTTTAGATTGGACATTAGGAAAAAGTTTTTCACAGAGAGCGTGGTCAGGGACTGGAATGAGCTGCCCAGGGAGGTGGTGGAGTCACCCAGCCTGGATGTGTCTAAAGGTGGTTTGGATGCAGTGCTTAGGGCTATGGTTTAAGGTGAATCTTGTAGAGTAGGGCTCTAGGTTGGACTTGGTGATCCTGAGGGGCTTTGCCAGCCTGCATGGTGCTGTGATTCTGTGAATTACCCCCGAGGTTTGCTCTGCTTTGATGACCACAGCCTCCTGTTCTGAGGGGGAGAACAAGGCAGTACCTGAATGTGCAGAGAATCCTGACAGCCCTGCAAGCGTAGCAGCAGCCACTACAGATCACAAGGTGAATGCCAACTTCTTCTGCTCTGTGATGGGAAAGCCAGGAAAGTGGTTTAGCTGCTGCAATTAAAACCATGCACTGCAAACACTCAGTGGGTTGAGTCCTCATTCCTGCAGGTGTTTCCAAGAGGCAGAAATGTGGTGCTGAGGTTCATGGTTTGGCCCCAGCCTTGGTAGAATTAGAAAGTGGTTGGACTGGATGAGCTAAAATATCTTTTCCAACCCAACTGATTCTATGATTTTATCATTGTCAGGGACTTTCATGGTAAGAGCTAAAGCTCTGCCAGGCCAGGTGAGGTACCACCTGTGTGTGTGTGCTCTAAGCACGTGGCTGTGTGGAGAATGAACTTTGAAGATGCAAATCAACAACCTGCTCACTGATCTAAACTGGAAGGTGGTGTAGAAAACAGACTTTCAAGGTTTGGGCTGAAAATAAGCCTGAGAATTCAAAGTCCAAAAATAACTGACTGCATCCATTTCTCTGTGATGAGTGAAAATCTCCAGGAAGCACAACCCCAGAATAATTGTTTGGGTTAGAAAAGACCTCTAAGATCATCAAGCCAACACCACCATGTCCATTAAACCATGTCCCAAAGCCCCATGGCTACATCGTTTTTGGAACACTTCCTTGAGAGATCTTCCTTGTTTCTGGGTCAGAAAAGCAACAGAAATAACCTGGTGGCTTCCTCCCAGTCTCAGACTGTGCAGACAGAAGTATTGAATGATGTTTACACTCATTGCTCCCTTTGTAGTTGGGGAGATGTTACTGTTGGTGTTTTACTCCTTTTGAACCCCAGAAGTGCAGTGTCTGGAGCCATTTAGAATCATGGAATCACAGAATCAGTCAGGGTTGGAAGGAACCACAAGGATCAGCCAGTTCCAACTCCCCTGCTATGGCCAGGGACACCTCACACTAGATCAGGCTGCCCACAGCCTCATCCAGCCTGGCCTTAAACACCTCCAGGGATGAGGCTTCCACCACCTCCCTGGGTAACTCCTTCCAGGCTCTCACCACCCTCATGCTTAAGAACTTCTTCCTAACATCAGTCTGAATCTGCCCATTTCCAGCTTTGTTCCATTCCTCCCAGTCCTTTCACTCCCTGTCATACTAAAAAATCCCTCCCCAGCTTTCTTGTAGCCCCCTTCAGATACTGAAAGGCCACAATAAGATCACTCTCCAGACTGCACAGCCCCAGCTCCCTCAGTCTCTCCTCATAGCAGAGCAGCTCCAGCCCTCTGCTCATCCTCGTGGCCCTTCTCTGGACACCTTCCAGCACCTCCACATCCCTCCTGTCCCAGGGGCTCCAGAACTGGATGCAGTACTGCAGTTGGGGTCCCACCACTGGGAGGATCACTTCCCTCGCCCTGCTTCCCACACTCCTCTTGCTGCAGCCCAGGTTCTGGTTGCTCTCTGGGCTGCAAGAGCACACTGAGAGCTCAGATTGAACTTCCATTAATTGTACTGGTCTGACTTAAGCTTCCCATGGCACCAACAAAGATGTTAAACAAGACTGGTTCCAGTTTAATCATAGAATGGACTGGGTTGGAAGGGACCTTAAAGGTCACCCAGTTCAGATACATGTGGACCATCTAGCTCCAGGATATGTGGAGATCTGTGAATCTGTATCTCCTATTTCTGCACATAAGATCTTTTTAGACCTTCTGGGTGAAGAAAGAACATGGCAAAAAACCCCATCTGAGCCTTGCACCTGGTTTTCACTCACAGGAAACAGAAATGGTAGGGCTCCAAGAAAGATTGCCTTAATTATCTGTGCTTCCTGGAGCTTGCTTAATAAGAATGGGGCAGTGCTGATCATTTTTGACCTCTTGCTCTCCTGTTAAAAATGTCTCTCTGCAATTTGCTTCAGGACATTTATCCCATGGTGCTGGCAATGATGTTGATCAGACCCCAGAAGGGAGTGGGAGACTAGCTTGTCCTACATCACATGGGTACATGTCCTACATCACATTAGAGGCAGGAACACAGCTTCTGTCTGCTGAGAACTCAGTCCCTTTTCCAGGAAAAAAAGGTAGCTTCATTTTCTCCTTCTGTTCTTCTCTCTGGAACTCACTGTGGTGGTGGTGAACATCTCCATAGCTTGCAGAAGGCAGAGAAGGCAATTACAAATGACTGAAGCCTGACCTCCAGCAGCATCAAATAACCAAAGTTCCTGAAGTAAGCTGGCAGGGATCTCAAAAGCTTCAGCACTCCCTTGGGATGTTTCCAAAATTAAATCCATTCATTAAAGTAATTTCACTTGAATTAGGGAAGCTGTGCTGCAGCAGGACAGTTTCTATAGAACCATAGAATCAGGCAGGTTGGAAGAGACCTCCAAGCTCAGCCAGCCCAACCTAGCACCCAGCCCTGGCCAATCAACCAGACCATGGCACTAAGTGCCCCAGCCAGGCTTTGCTTCAACACCTCCAGGCACAGCAACTCCACCACCTCCCTGGGCAGCCCATTCCAGTGCCAATCACTCTCTGCCAACAACTTCCTCCTAACATCCAGCCTAGACCTGCTCTGGGACAGGAGACTGTGTCCCCTTGTTCTGTTGCTGGTTGCAACAAAAGGTTTCCACAAGGAACACAATTTAGCTTTGATTAATTAGCTGCTGCTCCATGGCTTTGTATTTACAGCAATGACACTGGCTGGGTTGGGTGAAACAATTGCTTAGATCAAGGACAAGACTTCAGTTCCCTTTGGAATGATCCATTGCTAGAAAGATTCCTGAAAGAAATCTGCCTTGCCTCTTGTAGTGTAGGAATGGCAGAGCCCCACCAGACATCTCTCACCTGCAGTTTAGGTCCTCTAACCCACCAAAAATAGGTTGCAGTAACCTTTTATTGCATCTTATTTAGATAGCTTCTAATTTTTAATATGCTAATTACAAATCACAGAGCTGTAGAATCAGAGGATAGGTTGGGTTGGAAGGGATAAAATCAGTGCCCCTGGTCCTGTCCCTGCAGGCCTTTGCAAACAGTCCCTCTGCAGCCTGCTTGCAGCCCCTTCAGGTCCTGGCAGGCTGCTGTTAGGTCTGCCTGGAGCCTTCTCCTCTGCAGGCTGCACACCCCCAGCTCCCTCAGCCTGTCCTCCTAGCAGAGCTGCTTCAACCCCCCCATGGCCTCTCCTGGACCTGATCCAGTCCTTCCTGTGTAGAGGGCTGCAGAGCTGGACACAGCAGTGCAGGTGAGGTCTCAGCAGAGCAGAGGGGCAGGAGCTCAGCTCATTTCCTGGGTAGTTTTTATTTTTATTCACCCAGAAATGAACTTTATCAAAACTGACATGTTTCAGAATCCAATATTTCCCATTTTTGAATGCTTTGTTAAGTCTCCTCCCCACACTGTTATTGTTCTCCTGAGCATTTTAGAGCTCTCGGGCTGCATTAGTCAGCTCTTATGACCTTCTCACACACAAAGTGAAGGTCTGCCTTTGGTTCTTCTAGCCAGAAGAAACGAGGAGGGTTCCTCTCCTGAGTGATTCCCAAGTGAAATCACAACACCTTGAGTTAGACTTTTCATTTCTTCCTGTGCAATTTCCAGAGCCTCAGTCTATTTTTATACCAAGTCCCCGTGGGTATCTGTGTGCTAAGCAAATACACACTCAGAGCTTGCTTAATGAAGTAAAGGTCAATCTTTATATGAAGCCAGTGCTTGTGGCTATTGGAGAGGAAAAAGCCTGGTACCATCTAGCATCAGAAGTAAGGGGTGGCAGAGACACAGCTCTGCTAAGAACACTCTTTCTTCCCCTTGAATTCAAAACACAGAACTTTGAGAGCCAAATCAGGCTCTGTTTGGTCTCCTTGCTACCCAGTTCTGCACCTTCAGTGGGTCTGCAGGTGACACTAAGCTTGGTGGAAGTGTTGAGCTGCTTGAGGGTCAGGAAAGTCTCTGCAGAGGAACCTGGGCAGGCTGAATGGGTGGGCTGAGGTCAGTGGTGTGAGATTCAACAAGGCCAAGTGCCAGGTCTTACACTTGGGTCATAACAACCCAGTGAATGGTCCAGGCTTGGGGAAGAGTGCTCAGCAAATAAAGAGCAGCAGCATCCTGGCCTGGATCAGCAATAGTGTGGTCAGCCAGGAGTAAGGAAGTGATTGGTTCCCCCTGAACCCAGCACCTTGAGTACTGGGTTCAGTTTTGGGCCCCTCACTCCAAGAAAGACATTGAGGTGCTGAAGCAGGTCCAGAGAAGGGCAGCAAAGCTGGAGAAGGGTCTGGAGAACAGGGCTGGTAAGGAGCACCTGTGGGGCCTGAGGGTGTTTAGCCTGGAGAGAAAGAGACTGAGAGGGGACCTCATTGCTCTCTACAACTCCCTGAAAGGAGGCTGGAGTGAGGTGGGGGTTGGCCTCTGCTCCCTAGTATCAGGTGACAGAACAAGAGGAAATGGCCTGGAATTGTGCCAGAGGAGGGTTGGCTTGAACCCTAAGAGTGGCCAGGGATTGGCACAGGCTGCCCAGGGAGGTGGTGGAGTCCCCATCCCTGGAGGTGTTGAAGCCAAGCCTGGCTGGGGCACTTAGTGCCATGGTCTGGTTGCTGGATAGGGCTGGGTGCTAGGTTGGGCTGGCTGAGCTTGGAGGTCTCTTCAAACCTGCTTGATTCTAAGATCCTTGAGTCCAACCATAGAATCATAGAGGGTTTTACCACCAGGGACAACTCTGTGATTCTGTGACTCCATGACCAATTCCAGTCACAAACCCAAAATGCAGCTGGCAGACTGGAGGAAGGAGCTGTCAGCACTCGTCCAAGAATGAAAGCTGACAGCATAGCAGCAGGACAACCAAGACTGACAAAACCAGGACTCAAGTAGAGCATCTCTCTGATTAAGAATCCTGGAGTGAAGCAGCACATTCACTGTTCTCATTAATGACCCTGAACACATCAGAAATGAAGGAATAGACCTGGCTGATGGCACAAGGTGGAAGGTACTGGGAGCACAGATGAACGTCAGAGTGTCCTGCTGCAAGAACCAGATCACCTAGAGGGCAAAAATAATAGAAGTGAAATGGGATGTAACAATGCTACAAGGCAGGCCATGGATTTCAGAGCAAAAACATCTGCTCAAATGGTAGAATCTCATTAGCTGGAAACAGCAAACAGAAAATGATCAAGGCAGAGGAGTCCATCAGAAGACAAGCAGCAGTCAGAAGTGTGATGTGGTATGGAAAAAGCAAACATGCTATTAGAATGCTCCAAGAGAGCTCTTTCTCCTGCAGCCAGAGGAGTGCTGGCACATTCCATTTCAGAAGTAGAAGCCTGGATGGAACAAAAGGTAGGGAAATGTGAGCACTGAGAATGATAAACTCCCAATAATGAAATCATTACCTTCCTATATTATCCAGTGGCTCCAGCTTCTCCCTGCCTCGTGTGTGAGATGATTAAATTTGTATTGAATCTCCCAATGTATTATTCACCTCCTAAGCCTTACAGCCATCATGGCTCACTTTATTAATCTCCATCCATCACTGCTCCCCACCCTTGAGCCTGGTGTTTTGAGTTCCATGAGTGTCTCAGTTGCACTCACACTGCAGCTCTTTGGATCCTGTCCCATTTTGCTGTGGCACTTCTCTGTGTAAAATCATTGAATGGCTTTGGTTGGAAAAGGCCTCTAAGATCACCAAATCCAACCATTATCTCAATCTGCCAAGATGCTGGGGATAAACCATGGCCCTCAGCACCACATCTCTGCCTCTTGGAAACTTCAGGACTCAACCACTCCCCTGGGCAGCCTGTGCCAGGGTTTGAGAGCCTTTTTGGGAAGAAGTACACTTCAGTGGGTTACAAACTGTCCTTGTGGCCCAAAAAGTCATAATGGACAGAGTGGCTGAGAGCAGCCAGGCAGAGAGGGACCTGGGGGTGCTGGTAGAGAGGAGCTGAAGATGAGGCAGCAGTGCCCAGGTGGGCAGCAGAGCCAATGGCATCCTGGGCTGGCTCAGGAGCAGTGTGGGCAGCAGGACAAGGGAGGTTCCTCTGCCCCTGTGCTCAGCACTGCTCAGGACACACCTTGAGTGCTGTGTCCAGTTCTGGGCCCCTCCATTCAAGAGAGATGTTGAGGTGCTGGAAGGT
>WAAF01020489.1:17071-29678 GCA_013400475.1 Tricholaema leucomelas
GCTGTGCCTGGAGGTGTTGAAGCCAAGCCTGGCTGGGGCACTTAGTGCCATGGTCTGGTTGGTTGGCCAGGGCTGGGTGCTAGGTTGGGCTGTCTGAGCTTGGAGGGCTCTTCCAACCTGCCTGATTCTGTGATTCTGTGAATTAAACATTGAGGTACTGGAATGTGTCCAAAGAAGGGCAACAAAGCTGGTGAGGGGTCTAGAAAACATGAGGGGCAGCTGAGGGAACTGGAAAAAAGGAGGCTGAAGGGAGACCTTCTCACTCCATGAAAGGAGGTTGGCTTGAGGCAGGTCTGGGCCTCTTCTCCCAGATGACAAGTGCCAGGAAAAAGGAAATGGCCTTAAGCTGCACCAGGGAAGGGTTAGGTTGGACATGAGGAAAAACTTCTTCCCTGACAGGGTTCTCAAACCCTGGCACAGGCTGCCCAGGATGTGGTTGAATCCCCATCCCTGCAGGTATTTGCAAGATGTGTAGCTGTGGTGCTGAGGGAGAAGGTCTAGAGGGGACTTGGTAGTGCTTCACTGGACTCAAGGATCCCAAAGGTCTTTTCCAGTCCAAACAATTCTGTGATCTTTGATTCCGTAGCCACCCCAGAGTGGGTGTTACACACAGGACAACCAGCTTCAGGCTGTAGCCTGTGTGAGGTACAAACTGGGGAGCTCTGGGGTAAACTTGTTGGCACTCTGAACAAGTCAGTCTGTTCCCATCCCTACAGGGTGCTCACATTCAGCCTGGAGAGCTGTCTGAGTGGCTTCTGCTTTAATTGCTTTGATCTGCACATGGGATTCTGAAAGGATGATGCCTTGCACATCTCCCTCTCCAGGGCTGTCAGCCCTGTCCTTCCATGTCATGAATAGACAAGAGGAGGAGAGCTGCAGCTTGCTCTGCTCTCACGAGATTCCAGTGGGTTAGCTAAGACTTTTTGTCCTCTGAATTGCCTTTTATAAGCAGCTCCAAACCACTGCTGACATCTGGGGGAATAATCCACCAGAAGTCATTTACAGGGGAACTTCATCTGCCCCTACACAAAGGAGCAGCAGGCTGCAGCTTTCTCGGGCATTCACCATCAAGTCAAGCAGGAGGTGAGATAAATGCATCTGTTCTGGGCCTCTCTCAGATGCCAAAATGCTGCCTTGTGTCTAAGGTACAACCCATCCAAGCCCCTGCTTGCTTTTGGAGGGAGGTCAGGTTTCTGCTGTGGATGTTGATAGGTCTGAAGCTCGTTTTCCTTGTCTGTGCTCCAGCCAGACCTTGTCACTCAAACCCCTAAGCACGCTGCAGACAGAGCATGGTCCCTAACCCCCCGGCAGCATTCTCTCTGCTCCTCCTTCCACTCCTGTTGCTTTGCTTGGTGGCCACACCATACATTCTGCAAATGCTTCCAGGCTTACAGCATTCATTTTGTTCTCTCCTGAATTCTCCTCTGATTTACAGCATTGGAAGGCCAAAAGAATTCCAACAGTTTTGCACAGGTTTTCCATGCCCACATCTGTCTGAAACACACAGGCCAGAGATTCCTGTCTCTGCATCCCAGAAGTTAGGAGCTCACATACAATGTGCTGAGTCCTGCACCTGGGGCACAACAACCCCATGGACACCCCCAGGCTCAGCAAAGAGTGGCTGGAAGGCTGCCCAGCAAGGGCAGGGGAGGCTGATCATGAGCCAGTGTGTGCCAGGGTGACCAAGAAAGCCACCAACATCCTGACCTGGATCAGCAATAGTGTGGCCAGCAGGACCAGGACAGAGATTGTCCCCCTGGACTCAGTAATGGTGAGACCATTCCTTGAGTATGGACACAGGAGCTGAGCAGACAGGGGAGGAAGTGGAAGATGACTGGATAGGGCTGGGTGATAGGCTGGACTGGATGATCTTAGAGGTCTGGTTGATTCTATGATCTCCCTGTGAGGCCAGGCTGAGGGAGCTGGGGCAGGGAGCTTGGAGCAGAGGAGCCTGAGGGCTGCCCCATTCCTGTTGATAAAGATGTGCAGAGCAGTGTGAGGAGGACAGAGCCAGGCTCTGCTCAGGGATGTCCAGTGACAGGACAAGGGGCACTGGGGGCAAGCTGGAGCAGAGGAGGTTCCACAGGAACAGAAGGGAAAACTTTTTCCCTGTGAGGGTGGCAGAGCCCTGGAGCAGGCTGCCCAGAGAGGTTGTGGAGTCTCCTTCTCTGGAGACATTCAAACCCCACCTGGACATGTTCTTGTGTAACCTGCTCTAGGTGACCTTGCTCTGGCAGGGAGGTAGGACTGGATGAGCTTTCAAGGTCCCTTCCAACCCTTAACATTCTGTCTTTCTCTGTACAGTATCATCAGAAAGCCCTTGCAGAGGCTCAGGTTCACTGTGGGAGATGGGATCAGCTCCCCAGGTCTTCACTCCTGTATTTTCAACAAAAGCATTCCTAGGAACTGTTTCTTCACAACAGATGGGTTTTTTTCTCTTGCTTTCATTATTTCTGCTCTCTGACCTCGTGTGTTCTAGCTCCAGAAACCCCCAAACTAATCCCCTGAGGTCAGCTGTTGAGCTCTGGTGAGCAGAGGCAGCAGATGACCAATATCACTGCGTTGCAGCGTCACTAGCAGGGGTTTCTGCCTGAGGGAGTGTGCAGTGGGGCACACACAGGAAGGAGGAGGTGAGGCAAAACCTCCTTAGTGTCTTAGTGTTCAGCAAAGAGCTGATCACAGCCTCACTGAAATTAATAGAGCTGTTGCTGCAAACTACCAGATGTGGAGTTGCTGCAGGCTATCAGCTGTGAAGAGCCTGTCCTGAGCTAAACACAAGGAAGTAGAAGAATCTTTGTCCATCTATCCAGGATCATATGGACCCTCTCATTCTACACTCCAATGCTGGTTTTGGACTAAGAGAGATTAAGAAATGCATTAATATTTTCCCTTAAGGGAAAGAAGGCAGAAGCAGGTGGCAGCAGAATAACAGGAGACAGAATCATAGGACCATAGAATCATAGAACCATAGAACCATAGAATCATAGAACCATAGATCCATAGAACCACAGAGCCACAGAATCATAGATCCATAGAACCATAGAGTCATAGAACCATAGAACCACAGAGCCAGAGAACCATAGAACCACAGAGCCATAGAACCATAGAACCACAGAGCCATAGAACCATAGAACCACAGAGCCATAGAACCATAGAACCACAGAGCCATAGAACCATAGAACCACAGAGCCATAGAACCATAGAACCACAGAGCCATAGAACCATAGAACCACAGAGCCATAGAACCATAGAACCACAGAGCCATAGAACCATAGAACCACAGAGCCATAGAACCATAGAACCACAGAGCCATAGAACCATAGAACCACAGAGCCATAGAACCATAGAACCACAGAGCCATAGAACCATAGAACCACAGAGCCACAGAATCATAGAACCACAGAACCACAGAGCCATAGAATCATAGAACTACAGAGCCACAGAATCATAGAACCATAGAACCACAGAGCCATAGAACCATAGAACCACAGAGCCATAGAATCATAGAACCATAGAATCATAGGATTATAGAACCATAGAATCATAGGATTATAGATTCATGGAACCATAGAACCATAGAACAACATACTCATAGAACCATAGAACCATAGAACAATATAATCATAGAATCATAGAACCATAGAACCATAGATCCACAGAATCATAGAACCATAGAATGGGTTGGGTTGGAAGTAACCTCCAAAAGTCATCCTGTCCAACCCCCTACAGTCAGCAGGGACGTCCTCCACTACAATAAGGTTGCTCAGAGCCTTGTCCAGCCTGACCTAGTCTCACTTCTACATCTAAACAGATTATATTAGCTTGGAGAAGAGAAGGCTCCAGGCAGACCTAACAGCAGCCTGCCAGGACCTGAAGGGGCTCCAAGCAGGCTGCAGAGGGACTGTTTGCAAAGGCCTGCAGGGACAGGACCAGGGCAATGGTTTGAAATGAGAGCAGAGCAGATTGAGCTTGGATGTGAAGAACAAGCTCTGCACCAGGAGGCTGCTGGAGCACTGCCACAGGTTGGGAGGTGGTTGAGTCCCCATGGCTGCAGGTGAGGCTGGAGAAGGCTCTGAGCACGGTGCTGTAGCAGAGAATGACTGCAGGGAGGTTGGACTGGATGAACTTTGGAGGTCCTTTCCAACCCAAACCATTCTATGATTCAATCTGTCTATGATATGCAGGCAGTTTAACCACTGGGTGGCTCCTGGGCCTCACCAACCAATTATTCCCACCAGCAGGACATATTTTTTCCACTGAGAGAAGTATAATCATTAATAAGCTGGAGGACAGCTGTTGTGCAAATGGGCACAGAAAGGACTTTCTACAGTCTGATGATGAGTTAAGAGATGAACTGGCAGCAGTCATCAACAAGAGGAAGAAGCTCCTGGATCCAGTTTGCTGATGCAGCCTTGCAACCTGCTTTAGCAAAACTAAATTAGGGGGACACCTCAAGTGCTGTTTTCAAGAAGATGGGCTTAAAAAAGAAACAAAACCAGGGCCCTACTGCACCCCAGAGAGCTGCACGGGGAGGAGCTCTCCAGTTGCCAATCTCCTGCAAGGAGGAAGGTCAAATACAGCTGCAGCAACATCATCCTCTGCTTTGGTCTTCAGGCTAAGGCAGATGGGGACAGGAATGTGCCTTACTTGAGCCACCAAATGCTCTTTTGTCTTGGCTGAGTCATGTTTTATATGGCCCCCAGCTCCTGTGTGGAGAGGTTGAGCTGGGCCACAGCCTCTGCCTCAGCCTGGATGATAGCACAGGGGCTTCTGGTAAATCTGAGCTCAGTGTCTTCATATGCTGCATGGGAGGGAAGCTGTGGCAGAGCCACTGCTGCTCCCCACCTGCCCCTGCAAAACCAGAGCGGCTACTTTACACCAGCATCAGTTTCCCTGCTGGGATTCCTGCAGAGGCTGGGAGCTTGAACCTTGAACTCCTGGGCTGGAGTTGGTTTTACAGAGGAGTTTAGCTCTTGTTATTCCCTCTGCTGCTTTCTTTGGCGTGGGAAGGGAGAGACCCTTTGCCTTTGGGAGTTTTGTTGTTAGCTAATCCCACCCAGCCTTGCGCTGCCTGGGCACTCTCTGATGATGAAATTGAACACACAAGTATCAAAGTAGGCATGTTCCTGGGATGAGGAAATGGTCAGCTTATAATAGATATTATTAAAGTGGTATTATTCATCATCAGATAGCAACAAGTTGGACTCAATCTTTCAGGTCTCTTCCAACAGAAAGAATTCTATGTTTGGAATGGGCTGCCCAGGGAGGTGGTGGAGTCCCCATCCCTGGAGGTGTTGAAGCAAAGCCTGGTTGAGGCACTCAGTGCCATGGTCTGGTTGATTGCCCAGGGCTGGGTGCTAGGGTGGACTGGCTGAGCTTGGAGGTCTCTTTCAACCTGCTTGGTTCTATGATTCTGTGGCCTGTCCTAAAGCAGGCACTAGTGACCAAGTGCTGTTTAATATCTGAGGAGAAATCTGGCATCCAGGATTCCTGTAGTGAGAAGTAAAGTTACTGACCTGCAAAACCTAACTACTGTGTCTGAAGCTGTCCTTGGAGAAGTGAGAGAACAAGAAGCAGGCAGCCAGAGAGCTGCAGCCACAGCCAGGGCACAAAGGTCAGGCAGCTTCAGAACTGATGTCAGAAGAAATAAAGCAAGGAAAACAATGTCAGAACAGAAAAGAGTTCCTAGAAGGGCCCAGAGAGCAAGCCCAGCCTGGCAGTAACAGAGTTACTGCTGGAGTAGAGCTGCCTGCAAGAAGCACTTCACACCTTCAAGAGATGCAGGCGGTGTGAAACGCAATGTGTTGTGTCACCATTTCTCACCCCTTGGGCAGCCTGGTGGGGAAACTGCATCGTTTGCAACCCAAGGTTTAATTATTGAAGTGAAAACATTACCTCAAGAGACACTGACTTTATTTATCTCCCCCCCTAATCAAAAACGAACAGGCTGGGGAGCAGACAGGAAAGCACAAATCTGCTCTGGCTGGGAACAATTTGGAGCTCTTCCACAGTATCGACTCTAGAAGGTGAGGCTGTTTTCCAGTCACTCCAGACACAAGTCCAACTCTCAGACAATCAGGAGAATACTTAAGGTAAGCTGTTCAAGAATCATCTCCAGAGAAATTTCCCCCAGTGGTCAGTGCTGGGTCCGGTGCTGTTCAGCAGCTTCATCACTGCCACTGACGAGGGCACAGGCAGACAGAGTCTGCTCAGCGAGTTTGCTGCTGGCACCAAGCTGGGAGGCTTGGCTGATACAGAGAGCCCTGGGCAGACAGAGCTGGGCACAGAGGAACCAAATGAGGTTCAACAAGGACAAGTGCAGAGTCCTGCACCTGGGGAGCAATAATGAACTGCAGCAGTCCAGGCTGGGAGGTGACTGCTGGAGAGCAGCCCTGTGGAGAGGGGCCTGGGAGTGCTGGGGGAGAACATCCATGGCACAGCAATGTGCCCTGGTGGCCAAGAAGGCCAATGGGATCCTGGGGTGTGTTAGGAAGAGTGTGTCCAGCAGAGCAAGGAGGTTCTCCTCCCCCTCTACTCTGCCCTGGTGAGACCTCATCTTGAGTACTGCCTTCAGTGTTGGGCTCCCCAGTTTAAGAGGGACAGGGATCTGCTGGAGAGAGTCCAGTGGAGGGCTATGAGGATGAGTAGGGGACTGGAGCACTGCCTGGTGAGGAGAGGCTGAGGGACCTGGGGCTGCTTAGTCTGGAGAAGAGAAGACCGAGAGGGGAGCTAATAAATGTCTATAAATATCTGAGGGCTGGGGGGTGAGGAGGAGGGGGACAGGCTCTGCTCACTGCTCCCTGGGATAGCACAAGGAGCAATGGATGGAAGCTGCAGCACAGGAGGTTCCAGCTCAACACAAGGGGAACTTCTCTCCTGTAAGGGTCCCAGAGCCCTGGCACAGGCTGCCCAGAGAGGTTGTGGAGTCTCCTTCTCTGGAGCCTTTCCAGGCCTGTCTGGATGTGTTCCTGTGTGCCCTGAGCTAGATTGTCTGGTCCTGCTCTGGCAGGGGGGTTGGACTGGATGATCTCTTTGGGTCCCTTCCAACCCCTAATACCCTGTGAGCCTGGGATGCTGTAATCCCCAGCAGGAGGTGAAAGGAAGGAGGGAAATGGAAGGGGAAAGGCTGCTCGACACATTGGTAAGGGGAGAGTGGCAAAGGCCAGAAATGAGAGTGGGTTTATTTGAGGAAAACACAGGATTTCAGGTGGAATATGTGAGATTTCCTCCTCTTCTCCAGAGAAATAGAAGAATGATCAGGAGACCAACATCAGAGCTAACAGAGAGAGAAATAAATGGAAGAGAAAACGCCCAGTTCTTCCCAAGGCAACAAGAGCTGTCCATCAAGGGAAGAATGAGGTCTCCAAGAGGGAGAATCCACTTGTCTGGGGCTGCAGCATCATCAGCCCACAGACAGGCAGTGACAGAGAGGTAAGAAACCAGGGTGCTGTGGGAACTCACAGAGAAATCCAACTACAGGCAGTTGTGAACATGACACAAGAGCAACCCAGAGGCCTCTGGCACTGTGGTCAAACAAACTTACTTCCAGGCAGCCAAGGCCCTTCATGACTTCAAGGTCTTCGATTAAGCTGAAATCTTATCATGGAAGGCTGCTCTAAGGTCCCCCTGGAGCCTTCTCCAGGCTGCACCCCCCAGCTCCCTCAACCTGTGCTCACAGCAGAGCTGCTGCAGCCCTTGGAGCATCTTTGTGGCCTCCTCTGGCCTCACTCCAGCAGCTCTGTGTCTTTCTGCTGAGGACAGCAGCACTGGAGGCAGGATTGGAGGTGAGGTCTGAGCAGAGCAGAGAAAAAAACATTTGAATATAGAAAGAGCAGGTGGGAAGAAATGATCCCAAGGAAGGCAAGCCAGCAAAATCAGGTACCAGGCCAAGTCAGGAGATGTGTGAAGAGGAAGAATCATTTGCTTATATTCAGTGGGGTTGGTTTGCTGCTGCCAGGTCAGGGGGTCATGCTGTGGAGAGATGGGGAACTAACCAGTGGATGGAATGCACTTTGTAAGCCTGAAAACAGATTTCTCATAGAATATGAGAACTCCCATGGAATATTCTCATACCCTACCTGCAAGCAGAGGGTGTGAGATTAGCCCTCTGCTGATTTTGACTCTTTTGCTGCAGGCTTATTTAGCATCTGGGGAAACAGAGCTTGAGTTAAATATAATTGAATGAAGCATAGCAGAGAGGGTACTGCAGCAAGGTCCTGATCCAGAGCTAATGATTAATTAAATTCAACCAATTAAGGCTGGAAACAAAACTCATAATCTGATTATTGCATTTTCCACCTCAAATAGGCAGCTGCATCTTGGGGATGGAGCACACCACCAGTAGTTACTGCAAGCAGATTCAAGGCAAACTCATTGCCTGGCCACCTTACAGCAGCCTCCCACCTGAGCTGCCATGGTGCCTGCTCAGGACAGCTCTGCACAGCACCCATCCTCTCCATGCTATCACAGGACCATAGAATCAAGCAGGTTGGAAGAGACCTCCAAGCTCAGCCAGCCCAACCTAGCACCCAGCCCTGGCCAATCAACCAGACCATGGCACTAAGTGCCCCAGCCAGGCTTGGCTTCAACACCTCCAGGCATGGCCACTCCACCACCTCCCTGGGCAGCCCATTCCAATGCCAATCACTCTCTCTGCCAACAACTTCCTCCTAACATCCAGCCTAGACCTGCCCTGGCACAGCTTGAGGCTGTGTCCCCTTGTTCTGTTGCTGGCTGCCTGGCAGCAGAGCCCAACCCCACCTGGCTACAGCCTCCCTTCAGGGAGCTGCAGACAGCAATGAGCTCTGCCCTGAGCCTCCTCTTCTGCAGGCTGCACACCCCCAGCTCCCTCAGCCTCTCCTCACAGGGCTGTGCTCCAGGCCCCTCCCCAGCCTTGCTGTCCTTCTCTGGACACCTTCCAGCACCTCAACATCTCTCTTGAATTGAGCAGCCCAGAACTGGACACAGCACTCAAGCTGTGTCCTGAGCAGTGCTGAGCAGAGGGGCAGAAGAACCTCCCTTGTCCTGCTGCCCACACTGCTCCTGAGCCAGCCCAGGATGCCATTGGCTCTGCTGCCCACCTGGGCACTGCTGCCTTATCTTCAGCTCCTCTCTCCCAGCACCCCCAGGTCCCTCTCTGCCTGGCTGCTCTCACCACTCTGTCCCCAGTTTGTAGCACTGCTTGGGGTTGTTGTGGCCAAAGTGACTGCCCTTGGCCTTGTTCCATCTCATCCCATTGGCCTCTGCCCACCCATCCAGCCTGGCCAGGTCCCTCTGCAGGGCTCTGCTACCTACCTACCTATGGACATCACCACGAGGTTTCTCTGGAGAGCTAAAATGTTAGAGGGTGTACAACACCCTTTATCCTGAGGCTGCTGACCCTGCTGGCTGTGCTGTGAAGCACCTGGGAAGATAAAACTTTGCAGGAGGATCTGCCTTGGCTACTTCTCTCTGCAGAAGCCTGCTGGAAGGAAGTGGTTCCTGCAGTGGGAACAGCTGTCCTCTCCTCAGAGAAGCACATCTCAAAACAGACCAAAGAAGCCACTCTCCTGCAGTCTTCATACTAATTAGCTTCCTTCCCCATTCTGAGCAATGCAGTGGGAGGAAGAGGCCAGAGCAATTCTGTACAGCCAGGCTTCTATTTTATACTTCATTGCACTGCAGCAGCTTGATGTGCTGGCACCAAGCCACAGGCAGGAGGATTTCTCTGCAAGGCAGGAGAATCTTCTTTATGCAGACTCATTTCCTGCAGTTCAGCTGCTGCAGGAGGGATTCAAGGTGGATGTGGAAATATTAATACCCCTTGCAGCCAAAAGGGCCAACGGTATCCTGGTGTGCACTAGGAGTGTGGCCAGCAGGTTAAGGGAAGGTCTCCTCCACATGTCAGGGGAGTTCAGGGCTCCCCAGTTCAAGAGGGGCAGGGAACTACTGGAGAGAGTCCAACAGAGGCCACAAAGATGCTGAGGGAACTGTAGCACCTCTCTGATGAGGAGAGGCTGAGAGACTTGAGGCTGTTTCACCTGGAGAAGAGCTGACAGAGGGATCTTACCAATGCTGATCAACATCTAAAGGTCAAGAGGATGGGGCTGGGCTCCTTTCCAGTGGTGCCCAGTAAGAGGACAAGGGGCAACAAGCAGAAAGCAGAACACAGGAGGTTTCACTTGAATGTTCTTTGCTGTGAGCACTGGAGCAGGCTGCCCAGAGAGGTTGTGACGCCTCCTTCTCTGGAGCCTTTCAAAGCCCACCTGGATTTGTTCCTGTGCAACCTGCTCTGGGAGTAGCTACTTTAGCAGGGAGGTTGGACTTGGTGATCCCCAGAGGTCCCTCCAGCCTCCATTGTTGTGTGTTTCTGTGGCTCTGTTAGGAAGTGGTTGGACTCACTGATCTTAAAGGTCTTTTCCAACTGAAATGATTCTATGATTCTATCCTGTGATTTATGATTAATTCATGAGCCAAAAGCCAGCTTCTCCAGGATGTGACTGAAGGAGAGAGCCTGGGACCTTGGCCTCCAGCTCTGGTTAGTGTGCTCTGTGGAGTTTACAATGCAGCAGTGCTCCAGTATAAACAAACTCCTTCAGTCAGCCTCTAAAGCTGGACTCACACTTATCTTCTTGCTTCACAGGGCACTCAGGAACAAAGCAGCTGTAGCAACTCAGGGAAGAGTTGAACCAGTAAAGCAAGGTGGGACTTAGATGTGTTTTTTAGCAGCCAGCAAAGGGCCATTGGATTTCTTCAGTTCCTTATGAGGACAAAGCTCCCACCCACTAGAGCACCCACTGGATCTATATGAGGGCCACAGCTCACACTGCTCTTGGCTGTGTGCTGTTGGGACTTGATGTAGATTTATGTCTATAGCAGCTACAGAGAAACCTGCTCCCTTTAACAGCCCCTGCTAGGTTTGCTTCCCTGGCTGACAGCCAGATAAAGCACTTGCAGAGCTAGAAACAGGCACTGCAATGACTTTTTGGGGGGGGTGAATTACTACAGTTAAACAATTCAGTGCTTCTGTACACACAGCTCTGCAGCAGAAATCCTCTTTATGGGATGCCTCTCTGCTGCATCACTGCACTGCTCTTCCTTGGTGAAAAGCTGGTGAGGGGCCTGGAGCACAGCCCAGTGAGGAGAGGCTGAGGGAGCTGGGGGTGTGCAGCCTGCAGAAGAGGAGGCTCAGGGCAGAGCTCATTGCTGTCTGCAGCTCCCTGAAGGGAGGCTGTAGCCAGGTGGGGTTGGGCTCTGCTGCCAGGCAGCCAGCAACAGAACAAGGGGACACAGCCTCAAGCTGTGCCAGGGGAGGTCTAGGCTGGATGTTAGGAGGAAGTTGTTGTCAGAGAGAGTGATTGGCATTGGAATGGGCTGCCCAGGGAGGTGGTGGAGTGGCCGTGCCTGGAGGTGTTGAAGCCAAGCCTGGCTGGGGCACTTAGTGCCATGGTCTGGTTGATTGGCCAGGGCTGGGTGCTAGGTTGGGCTGGCTGAGCTTGGAGGTCTCTTCCAACCTGCTTGGTTCTATGACTCTATGATCCCCTTTTCATCTTTTGACTGATCCACTAGACTTGAAGCTTCCCTAGGTGAACCTGCCCCTCTAAGTGAACCTACTCCCCTAGGTGAACCTGCTCCTCTAGGTGAACCTTCTCCTCTAGGTGTACCTGCCTTGCTAGGGAGCTTGGACTCAATGATCTCCAGAGGCCCCATCCTACCCCTACCATTCTGTGGTTCTGCAGTGATTGAAGAATCAAGTTTTGTGAGTAGCAAGGCCCTTCTCCTCAACTCTCATACTTTGCAACCAGAGTAGAACTTTGGTACATCTGCTTAATGCCTGCTGGGAAAAAGAAAGAAAGTAATCTTACTACCAAATGGTGTTTGGTGGCTGAAAAGAAGCCATTAACCATTCTGCACACTTTCAGGGGGCCTGCCTTGCCTGGCTGCTGAGCACTCAGCTCTTGCAGTTGTGCTTTTGGTGCTCTGCATTAAAAAAAAACCAAACAAAAAGCCCCAAATAAAAATACAAAACCAACTCAAGTGTTTGTACTCTAAACAGACACTAAGAGCTTTGCCAGCCAGCAGAGCATCTCAGGGGGGCTGTAGCCTGATGTGATTGGATTTGTCTCAACTGGCAGTGAAGTTAAAGCCTTTCTGGCATCTGAAAGAGAGGCTCAGGCAGTTGTTTTGCAAGCTCATTAAAGCAGACAGCCACAAAGGACTGGTTCCCAGAGACATTCAAATTGCTTCTCTGGTACAGTATGGAGAAAACCATTAACCTCAGGAGCTTCTTTATACTGCTGGCCTCAGTCTGGCCATGACCTCTGCAAATAATCAGTTCTAATTGCCTTTCCAAAATAGGTTTTGACATTTGAACCTCTTCATTGCCTGAACTTCTCTCTTCTTTATCTCGCAGCTGCTAAGATCAACCTGAGAGTGATCTCTGGGAAGGTGCAGCTCAGATGAAAGAGCTCCTGAGAGCACAATCCACCCCGTGCCTTTGGTCAAGGATTACAGGTATTGCACAACAGCAGGCACAGGGACAAAGCTTTCCCTCAGGTGGCTTTCAAGGAAGACACCTTTAGAAAGCCTGAACCCCCAGGTGGAGAAGAGGAGGCTCAGGAGTGACCTC
>WAAF01020490.1:752-57164 GCA_013400475.1 Tricholaema leucomelas
GTGCACAAATCCATGGGGCCTGACAAGATCCACCCACGGGTCCTGAAGGAAGTGGAGATGAAGTTGCTAAACCACTGTCCATTGTGTTTGAAAGGTCATGGCAGACTGGTGAAGTTCCTGCTGACTGGAAAAGGGCAAACATAACACCCATCTTCAAGAAGGGGAAAAAGGATGACCTTCTCTTCAGCCTGGAGAAGAGAAGGCTTCGAGGAGACCTTAGAGTGGCTTTCCAGTATCTGAAGGGAGCCTACAGGAAAGCTGGGGAAGGACTATTTACAAGGTCTAGTAATGTCAGGATGAGGGGGAATGGGTTGAAGCTGGAAGAGGGGAGATTCAGACAGGATATTAGGAGGGAGTTCTTTACAGTGAGGGTGGTAAGGCACTGGAACGGGTTGCCCAGGGAGGTTGTGGATGCTTCCTCCCTGGAGGCATTTAAGGCCAGGCTGGATGAGGCTTTGAGCAGCCTGCTGCAGTGGGAGGTGTCCCTGCCTATGGCAGGGGCTTGGAGCTGGATGATCCTTGAGGTCCCTTCCAACCTAAACCATTCTATGATTCTGTGATTCTATAATCCATTTCCCCTTGTAAGATAAGCCTTTCCCACATACTACAATCAGTACTGCTGTCCTATAAAACCAGCGATTATCAAAGAACCCAAACCCCTATCTGTAGCACCAGTCTTGGTGTCAGGTATTAATGGACTGGGTTCTTCTACTCTCATATCATGGCTAGGTACTTAAAGTAGTGCCCTAGACTCTTTTATCAGCCCTTCCAAGACCTTGAAATCTCTCTTCATTCCCCTCAGACTGTGGGATACAGCTTCCTCCCTGCCTGTCTGAAGGATCAGTAATGGATAATAGTTTGGCAACCACACCATTTGGGAAGTTATCTAGTAATATCCCTGATTCGGGCTCCAGGAAGACTGCAGACTTCCCTATGATGAAGGTCAACCCTACATACTGGGCCCTCTGTTCCTGCCAGGAGTGAGTCCCAACAACTCTTCTTCCTTGTGGAAGATGTTGCAGTATGCATTGACACCCTGCCATGGCCACAGACCTGCTCTATTTAAGATTCTGTCTTCCACCTGATAGGGGTAGGACACAGCAGCCTCTCAATACTGTGTGCTATGTCCACCCTTGTTCACCTGGCCTTCTGTTTCTAAAACCCTAAACCTGTAGTTTGTGGGCAGTTGAGAAGATGAGAGAGATCAGGATGAGGCTCACCTGCCTCTCCAGAGAGGGACCAGCTTCCATTCCCCTCATCTTCTAGGTCTCCTTCTCTTTCTGGGCAGCAAGGGGGCATGAGTTTCCCTGCTTCCTGTGCTTCCTGTGTAACCTGGACCTATTGCCCCTCCCCCAGGCATGGCAGGGACAATAGAGTCTGACTCCACCGACCCAGTTCCTTCTTGCATTCCCTAATACTCCTCAGCCCGTTGACCTCTTCTTTCAGCTCAGCCACCAGGCTAAGCAGGTCATTTACCTGCTTACAGCAGATATAGGCATAGTCCCTGCAGTTTGACATAAGGGAAAGACTCTGACATTCCCTGCCACCAGTCACCTGGATGCCTGCATGTTTACATAGGATCTCTGTCTGGGTCAGTACAGTTCTTCTGACAACTTTAGGTTGGGTAACAACCATTGCTTTTCCTGTCTATGTAGCAGACATCTGGGAAGCTGAAGTTCCTTAACAGGACAAGGGGCAGGGATTGTGAAACCTCTCCCAACTGCTTATAGAATATTTTGTCCACCTCTTCATTCTGGTTGGGTGGTTGATAACAGGTTTTCACCACATCAGTTTTGTTGGCCTTCCCCCTGATGCTTACCCACAGGAACTCAACTTCATCATCACTCTCATTAATTTGTAGACACTCATATGTATTCCTAATATAGAGGTCCTCTTCTTCCACTGGTAGCCATTGATTGCAGCACTCCAGTCACATGAGGCATTCCACCACTTTTCTGTGATGGTAACTATATCATAGTTTTCCTGTTATACAGTGGGCTGCTGCTACTCCTGTTGTTGCCTATACAGCAACTGGGTTAATTGTCTTGCCACTTTTTTTGAGGAGACAGGCCCTAAATCCCACCTGACTGCACTTAGACACTTCTGTAGTTATGAACCTATTACTATCCTTCCTATCTTTGCTACTATATGGATCACCATCCTCCACTGCGACAACAGACTGCAAGTCTGTGCCCATGATGCTCCCAGGCACCACTCTAGTAAGTGTAGGTTCATTCTCCACCCCCTTCAAATCTAGCTTAAAGCCCTTTTAATGAGCCCTGCTAACTGTCATCCCAAGATTTGTCCAGTTCTGGGCTCTCCAGTTCAAGAGAGACAGGGACCTGCTGGAAAGAGTCCAGCAAAGTCATGAGGATGACTGGGGGACTTGATGATCTTCTCTATGAAGAGAGACTGAAAAACCTGGGGCTGTTTAGTCTAGAGAAGAGAAGACTGAGAGGAAATCTTATCAATGCATACAAATATCTGAGGGGTGGGTGTCAAGTAGACGGGGCATCAGTAATAAGACAAGGAGCAATGGATACAAATTGGAACATAGGACGTTTCACCTCAATGTGAGGAGAAACTTCTCTACAGTGAGTGTGACAGAGCACTGGAACAGGCTGCCCGGAGAGGTTGTGGAGTCTCTTTCTCTGGAGACTTTCAAAACCTGCCTGGAACTACCTGTGTGAACTATCCTAGGGGATCCTGCTTTGGCAGGAGGGCTGGACTCGATGATCTCTGGAGATCCCTTCCAACCTCTATATTTCTGTGATTATTCTTCCACTTTGGGTCAAGCTTTCTCTATCTGTTGCCAGCATGCCTGGTGTCCTATGTATTAGCTGTCCCTGGAGGTGTTCGAGACTGGATGAGACACTTAGTGCCATGACCTAGTTGATTGGATAGGGCTGGGTGATAAGTTGGACTGGATGATCTTGGAGATGTCTTCCAACCTGGTTGATTCTATATTTCTATGATTCTATGTTGTCATAGAAGCCAAAATTGTTATGGTGGCTTCTGCTACAGTCATGCATTAAGAGACTGAATTCATGTGTTTATTCCACTGTTGCTTCCTGCAGCTGGAAGAAGAGATGAAAAGATAGTCTGTAGCCCTGAATTCCTCACAAGCTGTCCCAGGGTGCGATTGTTTTTAGACTGCCAGTTACAGCCTGCTCCCCACCCTGTGGTGGTTTGGCCCAAGTTCCCTTAAGAAAGCCATCGAGTTTTTGAGGAGAACCAGAGAGGTCCAGAACATGGACCCTGGAAATCATAATTTTGTTATTCAATCCCATAATTCTGCCATCACTTCGTAAGTGGGCAGCAAAGCCGAATCTTTCTCTTTTCTTTCCTTCAGCTCTCTGGAGGGAGTCCTTATCTGATAAAACAATGGGGGAGTAACCTGCCTGCAGCCTTCAAGGCCACACTGAATTTCTTGCTGTGCAATCAAGGCCTGTTTGGGCCTAATAGGAGACAGTGGTGGAGAAGAAAATGAGCACTAAGGTTTTGTGGTTTAGTTTGGTTGAGAGGAAGGTTTTGGGGGAGTTCTCATATATCCCGTATCTGTATTAGGTGTTAAGGATTCATATATTCTGTATTTTCCTGTACATATTTAAATACACTTTTCTGTATTCCTCTCCAGTTCAGTTACAGCATTTTCATTTTACTTACTTCAGGAGTGAAATAATTTCTTTCTGTCTGCTCTTTAAAAACTTAGACACACCCACATGGAAGATAAGTAAGGAATAGTATTCTGAAGGTCATACTAAACCAAGAAGATTCCTGGTTCTTCACCCAAGCTCTGGCAGACAGCACACCTCCCTGTTGGGAGGGTCCACCTGGCACATTGGACCCTCTATTCCCCTCAAGGAGGAGTCACCTATAAGTCTTTTTCCTTCTGGATGACGTTGTAATAGACCTCTTAGATTGAGGATTTACCTCTGTCATGGGTCGCCCACCATCCACAAAATCATTTGTCTGGTCTCTCTCAACCAGAGTCTGATATCTGTTTTTCAGTGGCACCAGGGAGCTGTCGTGGTAGGCCTGATATATTGAACAGAACTGGTTCCAGTACTGACCCCTGTAGGACCCCGCTAGTCACAGGCCTCCAACTAGACTCCATTCCGTTGACCATAACTGTCTGACTTCTTTCCTCCAACCAATTCCCAATCCATCTCACTACCTGATCATCCAGATCACACTGCCTCAGTTTAGCCAGAAGGATGCTGTGGGAGACAAGTGTCAAATGCTTTACTGAAATCAAGATAAACCATTCCACTGCTCTACCATCATCAATCCACCTGGTTATGTCCTCATAAAAGGCTATAAGGTTGGTCAAACATGAGTTTCCCTCAATAAAAACATATTGACTGCTCCTGATGACCCCACTGTCCTTGATATGCTAAAGGACAGCATCAAGGATAAATTTCTCCATTATCTTTTGTGATGGTTTGGGTATCCCCCTCCCCCCCACACTTTAGAAATCACCCAGACTAGACTCAGTCGGCTCTGGAAATTTGAATGAAGCTTATATTTACAGCTGGCACAATTTACAAGCAGATATTTACAGTATATACAGATATATACAGAAATATACAATATAAAAAGGTAATACAGATACAACTCCCCTCCCAGAAACCTGAGTCCCCAGGAGGGGCTCTCAACTACCCCCTCACCTTCCCCCTACCCCTCTCAACCTTACCCCAGTCCTAAGGAAGAATGGAGGTTCGGCCAAGAGGATTAAGCAAAGGNAAGTGGACTGGCAATGACCTCTGCCTGCTTGTCAACAGCCACAGATGCATGCCATGGGGACCCATGGACTTGTGGATGTCCAGATTACTCAACTGTTCCTTAACCCAGTCCTCATCAATCAGAGAAGCCTTCTTTGTCATGCTTTCCTCTGGTGCCTCAGATGTCAGTGGCTCCTGAGGACAGTCTCCAGCAGTACAGACAGAGACAAGGCATTTAGTAACTCTGCCTTATTTGTGTCTTCTGTCACCAAGGCACCCACTTCATTCAGCAAAGAGCCTACATTGCCTCTAACATTAGATTTTCCTGCAATGTACTTGAAGAAGCCCTTTTTGTTATCCTTGATGTCCCTTGCAAGGTTGAGTTCCAACGAGGCCTTAGGCTTCCTAGTTGCTTCCCTACACCCTCCTCCCAGGTGGCCAGCCCCTCTTTCCATGATCTGTAGACTTTCTTCTTCCACTTCAGTTTGCTTAGCAGTTCCTTACTTAACTATGCAAGTCTCCTGGCTTCCTTTCTCAATTTCCCACTTAGTGGAGTGCACTAATCTTGAGCTTGGAAGAAGAAGTCCTTAAATATTAACCAACTATCATAGGCCCCTCTGCCTTCTAGTATCCTGTCCCATGAGATTTCACTCAAGAGTTGCTTGAAAAGGCCAAAGTTTGCCCTCCTGAAATCTAGAGTTGTAGTCCTGCTTGATATCCTGTTCCTACCAGACAAGAACTTGAATTCCAGCATCTCATGTTGACTAAGACAAGGCTGCCCTCAACCTTAACTGCTGTGCTGGTTTGAGGCTAATTGGAATATTTTAATAGGAAAAATTAGCTTCTAGGCTGTGAAAAGAAAACAATCAGGAAACCACTCATAGGTTTGCTGAAATGTATTAAAGCAAGGACACAAACATAGGAAAGATAGTCTGTCTGTCGCAGTCTGTTGGTGTCTGTTGGAGTCTATGTTTCTCTTTTGCTTGGATCTGTGTATCTCGACTAATCATTCTACTTCTAACCCCCCTTGCCAATCTTCCCAACTCACTTTGCACCTAAGGCAGATTCTGGGATAAGAGAGAGGGGGTGGAAAGAAGGTGAAAGGGTGGTTGGAAGCCCCTCCTGGGGACTGATTTCTGGGAGGAGTATTGTGTTTCTGTATTACCTTTAACTTGTATCTAACTGTAAATATGTATACTATATTGTAAATGTCTGCTTGTATTTTGTGCTAAGCTGTGAATATAAAGCCTCACTCCTTAACTTCCAGCTGGCTGAGTCTAGTCTGAGTGAATTCATTGTGTGGAGGGGTGGGTAACTCCCAAACTACTACAACTACTCCAACTATATATCCTGGAAGACTGTGTACCCCAAAAATTCCTCTACCTCTGTGGTTTGAATAGGAGAGGAAAAGGCGTGAAAAGACCTGTGCCCCACCTCTGCCCTGCAGGCATGAAGGGGGGGGAGCAAGGAGCCCTTCCGGCACGAGGGGTGCCCCGTGCCTGGCCCACGCTGGAATCGGCTGGGGATTGGCTGTGTTCTTCGTGCCTAGGAAGTGGTAACTCAGCTCTTTGTCTAGGAAGGGTATAAATATTGGGGGGACTTCCCGCCTTGGGGTTCCTGCCTTGGAGTGTTCCCGCCTTGGAGTTCATTCCTGCCTTGGAGTTCTCCCTGGCCTGCATAGTTTCTGCAGAAGGAGCCCCTGATGCTCTGAAAGACAAGCTCTGAAGGACTGGGTCCACCTTAAGCACCCACTTTGTGCAGCTTTATAGNTCCGTAGTTTTCCTCCACAGAGAAAATATACAGAGGGTAGGAAGAGAAAAAAATTACATGAGACAAATAATTCTCCTCATTGGCTCTTAAAAAGAAAAGGAAAAAATGTGAAAAATAGCTGACATATTTCACAGAATGAGTTATGCCACTTAGCAGTCAGAATTCTACTTCTCCATCAACCCAGATCCTAGTAAACCATCTACTCATCTGCTAAAAGCAGGCTTGTCTTAAGTTAGCTTAGGGAATAAGCTAGGATCTGGAAGAAGAGCCAAGAAATAGCTGTAAAATTTGTAATTTTGGCTTGCCACCCTTCCAGGACACTCTCACAACCCTGGTTTCTTCAAGAAAGTATTTTGGTGAAAGGGGAGCTCACAGAGTCTGGGATGTGAACTGTGTGGACTGCAGCCAAAGGCACCTTCATGTGGCTACCTAAATCTTGTTTTATCTTTCCTTCTGTCCATGCACCTGCCCCTGGGATTGATTCAGAGTCCCATTGATAGATCTCGGGGCACTATTAATCTAAACAATAACAGTTATTAATAGCACCATCACTTATGTATCATTGTGAAGAACACAATAAAAATCGTGGGGAAAAATATTTTAAAATCTCATTAGTATTTTCAATATGTCAAATTACTTCAGCATTTACCCCGAACACTGCTAGGTTATCTGGATTGTTGTTGCTGCCATTCCCTTATGCTGATCATTCCCATGGTGACTAATAAGATCACAAATCTGATGTTTATTTTGTGAAAGTCTAGTGCTGAGTAATAGAAATTACTATAAACATTTGAGTTTATCAAGTCATCAGCAGAACATTAGGCATTAAGTCTCTGCATAGCAGAAAATGACTTGACTTTTCAAATTTCAACTGCTGCTCTTAATCTGTTTCTCAGTCCAATGAGTTAATGAATTAAAACTCACCATTCTATTATATATTTTGTAAGAAAGATTTATATAAGATTTGATTTATTACTGCACTGTGTATTTGGCAGAGACAATATAACCCTGTTGTGATGCTTCATAATTTAATACCTTCATGAATTATTTCTTGATGTAAAAAATGACTTATTTTTGCAGTTAAGCACTCTTACTGCACACATTTCCCTGCCGGCAAATAGCAGAACTACATCAGTTGCTGAAATACATGCTGACAATTAGTCTGCTGAAGGGTTAACATTTGCAAGGTAATACTAATTCTCTCACAATTTAAATTTCAGGAATAAGGGTGGGGGGAGAAATGCTGCATCACTGTGTCACTTGTAAAAGCTATACGATTTGTTGATCCCTCCCTTAGGATGACACAAAAGACACCACTGTTCTCATCACCTCTGTCTGCTACAGAACTCCACTATGTAAGCCAAAATTAGACATATCAAAGCACCTTTGATCACTTCATTATCTGTCAAGTCCCCTCTAGATCCAGCAGTGTCTGCTGTAATGAAGTGTATTACTTTGAAACATCATCTTTAGTATGTGTTCCTTCAGTTCCCTGATACTGTCTGAGGTGCTGACTGCATTGCACAGCCTGGCAGGTGGGTATACTAGCTAAGAGTGTGTTCTTATTTCTCAGTAGTATGTGGTTTAATTGCAGAATTGGTGAAGCGAGGGCATCACAAGTATTCATCTTTTTTTTTCTTCTATATATGTGCAACCACAAAGTTATCCTGCAGTGCATGTTCGAATGAGTCATGAGACCATAAAAAAGATACTTCAATTCACAAGGCTATGAACTCATTGTCATGAAACAAAAACACCTGCCAGAAGGGCTTGTGTGTTTGTTTGTTTTCTTATTTGATAATCACAAAACAGATAGACAAGAGGTGGTGGAGTCGCTGTCCCTGGAGGTGTTCAAGAGAAGACTGGATGAGGCACTTAGTGTCATGGTCTAGTTGACTGGATAGGGCTGGGTGATAGGTTGGACTGGATGATCTTGGAGGTCTCTTCCAACCTGGTTGATTCTATTCTATTCTATCATTTAAAAATGATATTTTTATGCAGCAGGCATGCTGCAGAGCAGCTGAGGAACCACAGCCTAAATTTAGTTACTAATTAGAAAAACACTTTTCACAGATGTCATTAAGCACCCAACTATCTGAGAACTGTCTCTTTTAAAAAGGGAATGTTATACCCATTAATAAATTATCCACCACAGGATTTAACTTCTCTTGTCCAACAGCTCCAGTAATGGGTCATTACTCATGCAGGTAACTTCTTGGTTTCCACTGATAAAATTAATTCTTAGCTACCCTAGGCTAAGGTAGCTACTGAAAGTCTGTCCTTGGCCAGAAATCCCACTGAAGTCACTGCAGAAATGCATAATGAGTCAACATTCTTCCATCACTTTCCAGAGTTTTCAAAAATCCCCTCATTTATCTTCTTCCAGGCTGGTAGGACACAATCAGATCTTGGTTTGATATTTTTCTCCCCGCCCCCAAAAAAAAAATGTGATTCAGAAACTTCCTTTTCATACATAAAACCTAAAATGCTGAGATATTCCCATGGTTTCAGGAGGTGGGTCCCTTAGAAGTAATTGATAGCATGAGTAAAATAGCAAATTTGACATCTAGAAATGATTCAGTAAGATGGAATAAAACTACAGCATGGGGAATGGGATAAAACTTGCCAGCTGTGGGAAAATGGCTTTCTGTGTCACATAAAAATCTTGAATTTTCACAGAAAAGAATGTCTTACGTATTTCAACCTAGAGGAAAAACATGTTGTTAACTGTTACAGCAGTGATTTATGTGAGCTGTGGTTCAGTGGCCATATGCAATCCATTTATTTTTCCCTTTGTGCTGGATCATATTTCCCACAGTGTCTCATTTTGGAGATGAAACTTACTCAAGAACCTCATGAAGGATTGTATGGCCACAGGCACATTTCAGGAAATGTAAAGTATAGCTGGATGCTCTGTAAATGCAAAAGTATAAGGACATGGGACATCTGTTCTGCAGCACCACTGAGGCACAGTAGTTACACATACCTTGAAATGCTGGGTTCTCGGCCAATTTGTTACTCCAAACTTTCATTCTTAGGCTTTCATTTTTCCAAAGAAAAATATCTATTCTATGTGGGAAACCTGTCCTTACAATAAAAACAAGCAACAACAACAACAACAAAAAACAACAACAACAAAAAAACCCTTAACTTTGATTTTTGACAGATTTTTTTTCAACTAGCCTGAAAAATCTGAATTGCACCCATCAATAAGATCCATCTCTCACAAATTTCCCCCCCCCTCAGGTCAAAGCAAATTTCTACCAATTTCCAGTTATAGTGTTGAATATGTTTTAGAAGGAACTCACTGACACAATGATGTGTGAAATGCTAAACAATGGCTTTAGGATCTGTCTTCAGTATTACAACAATGGAAAATACTTGTAAATCAAGTCAGTGAGATAAGAAAAAGCCAGGATCTAACGATAATTGATTCTTAAAAATCCTAAAGACTTTGACTGACACTGGTGTACTAACATGCTTAGATTAAACTTCACTTGTGGTTAATGAAGACAGAAAGGTATCTTAAAATGGAGATTCATTCTACCTTCTTAGATATCTCCTCTAGATATTTGGGTCAAGTGCTCTATTTTAAGAGCCATTCAGGGCCATTTATTATGGAAGGAACCGGGGATCAGAGGGGGAATCTGAATATTTTTGCTCACTGGTGGTGGAAAAAACACTTCTGGCAACACTCGTCTCTTGTGAAGGAAATTTCCTTCACTCAAAATTTCTTCAATACTAATGTTTTGCTTGTATAAAGTGATACACTTCTCCACCATCTGATAATCACAGCTGTCCCTAGGGACACAATCTGTACAAATAATTTCTGAACGTATGATGAGCTATATCTGTTCATTCAGATTTTCTTTCACAGATATCCAACTAAAATTTTTACCTCAACTATATACACACAACTGTAATTTAACACAGTAATGTGTATTTGTATTTTCTACAAATACATATTTGGGAGAAACCTATAAAAAGAATTTTCTTTGCCTTAAGTTTATAATTTTAAAGTTAATCTGGTGCAAATCTTCCTAATTATTGGTCTTGGGATTCTTTAAGATGAGTATGATGTAAGCATTTAATTTTTGAAACCTGAGGCATGTTGCTTCACCACAGTTGTTTACACAGATGCAGCAGTAATATTTCTGTTCTGTAGCTTAGAAAACATCTCAGCAAGTATCAAGTGTTCAAGTCATAATGTCTGTATTTGAAAAAAATTACTTTCTTTCAGTATTTTCTTACATGGGCACTCACCTTAGTGAATATTCAGGCTTCTAAACCAATTTACTAGCACAGTCCCTGGAAGCAAATCCAAATTCAATCAAAGAGGATTAGCCCTCTCTGTCCTGTGAGGTGGCTGTTGTACTAGCGTTTTTCATCTAATTTGTAGTTTTCAGTTGCTGAGGTCATGGCTTAGTTCCCCTGGGAGTCAAATTCACATATATCTTGAATGCAAGAAACCAAATAAGAGAATAGAGAATGGGCTGTCTGCTAATATAAACACAGCTGCATATGGAAAGTGGCAACACAGTTGTTTATACCCAAATACAGGATGTTGTACAACAGGCAAAATAACTACAAACTTCAAATCAAAGGAAAACAAATAGTCATTGGTTTTGCCATTGCTTTTTATCTAAAATTACTTATACAGATGCATATTTTGGCATCAGACAAGAAAATGAGAAGAAATTATTTACACACTTTTACAGGAGTATTATTTAATGAAGTTTCAAGTCTTTGTTTACTTCAATAAGCACAGAAAAAATCTGAGAATGTGTGTGATGCCATAAAAGATTATTTTATCATCTTACACTCTTTTTTTTCCCTCCTTTTTTTTTTTTTTTGTGTGTGTGTTTGTGTACATGGCCTGTGAATTTATTAGAAAGTTTTACACAATTTTTTCTCAGAAATCTTTCCCAGCAGTTTATACTGACTTTCTATAGCCAAAATGTTGGGAAAACACTATGAAAATGCATCTGGTCTCAAGACAGAAAAGTGATTTCTTGTCATTCTTATTTATCAGAATGAATACTTATTTGTTAAAATGAGATAGCAATACTCTTTATTCAGAATAAGACATAAGACAGCAACACTGTATATATTTAAATATATTCACCAGAGTTCCAGAAGCAGTATAGCTTGGTTACTACTGGATTATAGTAGACTCGGTAGCTGAACTAGTTCACAATTAGCCTGGACAGTTAACATCTGTGTGGCATGCAGAACTAGCTCACACCTCGTGTCCTGTGTATACAGTCAGTGGCTTAGTGCAGGAGGATAATTGCCAAAAGAGGACCCCAAGCTTTGGGACTAGCAATGGCCTGGTGGAATCCAGCGTATCCTTCTCAAATAGCTCTGTTGGGTCTTCACAGGGATCTAAAGAGTTAGTAATATCATCTTCCTAACAGAGGTATGGAGTTTTCAGGGTAGAACTACAAAGAAGCAACAGCAGAAATGGTGAAAGAAAAGTTGTATTTAATGTAGGTTCACTAAGATAGGTTAACAAGTTTTAAAGTTGTTATGAGGAATAAGAAATTTGGTAACTATGTTTAGTAACACTGTACTATGCCTATGGGGGGTTAAAAGCTGCAACTTGGTTCCCCATTGATGATATAATTAAACAAAGCAACTCAAACAATCTTTGAGTTGCTCACTGCAACATGAAGAGATTGCCTCTCGCACTCCCTTTTGTCCCTTGCATCTCACCCTATGTATGTCCTTCTATCATTGCTCTACTTCCTTCCTGTTGATACGGTTATCATTCTCTTCTGACTCTGTACTGAGTCCTTTCAACTTGAAGATGGTCAGAAACTTGTGATTGATTTTCAGTTTGTTTTTTCTTTGAGTAGATCAGTGAGCTGAACCTGTTGCACAGAGGAAGGGAGCAGGTTAAGCAGTTATGGTGAGAGCAAACAGTGAGAAAAGAAATGTGAGAGCTGGACTCCTCCTTTCAGGGACAATCTGGAGGTGTTCAAGAAAAGACTGGATGAGGCATGTAGTGCTATGGTCTAATTGACTGGATAGGGCTGAGTGCTAGGTTGGACTGGATGATCTTGGAAGTCTCTTCCAACCTGGTTGATTCTATTCTATTCTATTCTAATCAGCCATTAGGTCAGCTCAGTTCAGCTATATGGTTGATATATAATTGATGTGGTTGATATAATTGATATGGTTGATAGTAATAAGAAATATACATTTCTTATTAATGAGGCTAATAAGCTACCTCGTCAGTAACACTTTTTAAACCCAAATTGCAAACCTTTATTAGTTATTTAAATGGAGTAGTTTTCATGTTTGAGATTCTGCTACTCATCAATCAGAAGTTTATTTTTACTTTTTCTATCAATGTTTTGATAGTGGGACCAAACATCTTGGCCTTGCATGCTGGATATTGCAACACTTTATGAGAAAAGTCATCTAAAGAGAACTTACAATCTGTCCAGTTGGAATGTTGCACTTGAAATCTTCCACTGCTTTGCATCCTATTTCATATAAGAGGAAATCTGTTTTGTAACTATTGAAGCCAGGCTTGTTTTGGTCATTCATGGCATCCCTCCAATGTGAAACTGAAAAAACTGGATGTCATGGACTGCAGTGGAACACAGCAAAGCTCTCTGATGCAAAGGGAGACACAGTTCTGACAGTCCTGCCTATAGGTGTACCCAGCAAAAAGGCTAATGATGGTAAAATCTGGATTTCAGAGGACAGTAGTTTAACAGAGAATACTGAGCATCATTTATTTGCTCCAGGAGAAATCCTTGTTTCACTGCAAGAGGGGAAAATTAATTGAAAAAACTATGCATAGATGCAGCTCTGCCTAAATTTAGTTTCAGAGATAATATAGGTGTGTCTTCTGTTGCTTATATTCCCAGGGATTTCCCTAAAGCAGAATCAGTCTCGATAGCATTTAATATGCCATTCATTCTTTATGTTCTCTATAAATTATTTAAGAAGTACTGGGGAGGAATCTCCATACATAGCCTCTAAGGTTCTGGGCAAGTTACAACTGACTACTTTCTCTTTGCTTAACTCCATTCAAGACATCAGTACAAGAGGAGAAACCCTTCCATTAAATCATATATCACAGAATCACACAGGATGTCAGGGGCTGAAAGGGACCTCAAAAGATCATCTGGTCCAACCCCCCTGCCACAGCAGGACCACCTATACCAGATCACATAGGAACACATTCAGGCAGGTTTTTAATATCTCCAGAGAGGAAGACTCCACAGCCCCCTTGGGCAGCCTGTTCCAGTGTTCTGTCACCCTCACAGTGAAAACATTTTTTATCATGTTTACATGAAACTTCCTATGCCTCAACTTCCACCTATTGCCCCTTGTCCTATCTGTCAAAAAAAAAAAAAAAAAAAGCTTTCACCTAAGATACAGTGAATGCTTTCAGGGTACATGTGTATGGTGTCCTGTGATCTGTAAGAGAGCAGGAAATACCACACTTTGTTTTTCAAGGAACAAAGATATGCATCAGTTCAAATATCATCCTGACTGTAATGAGGAAAAAAGTGATATCATCAGGACAAAATAAAATGAAACTGTGGAAGGAAGGAGCACAGAAAAGTGGAAGAAAAAAAAAAGAAAGCTTTAACTTTAGTTTATGGTAACAGATTAAAGGTCACAGCTGACTTGATCTACTGCTAGCAACAGTCTTGCTCTAAACCAGGCTTCGGACTAGATGGTCTCCAGATGTCCCTTGTTGCCCACATTTCTAAGAGTCTTCGAATTCTTGAAGTGTCAAGTGAGAACAGGCTACCATTCTCCTTTTTTTTTCTGTGTTGAAAAATACCAAGGCGTTACATTAAGTTTTCAAAGACATCTGCTGTTGGCCTTCACAGAGGAATCCTTCTCCTCTCTCAAAAGGGAATCTCACAGAGGAGCAAGTGAGATGTGCTACATAAAGATGGGTAGGGATGTGACAGAGGGGATGGGTGGGCTGTAGGGAAAAGACTGGTGGTGGGCTTTATAGTGGGATACTGAATTGTTCATTTTCTGGAAAATGAGTAGAGACAGATGGTAATTATTATGAGGTGATGACCATATGTGCTCTGTGGGTGTGCCTGCCAGGTCAATCCTAAAAGAAAAAGTTTACAGGTAGTGTGTTAATGCTGTTAAGGGTCAGTGTAAGCTATCAATATGCTATGTGATTTTCTCAGCAGCTGAAGAAAGATCATTTCTAGCCTTTATGCTTCATGTCATATTTCCAAATGAAAGATGGTGCACATTTATGAAGTCCCTTGTTAAGGACTGTTAAGCCAAAAGGGTTCAAAGGTAGCCACAGCTGTGGTTTTCTGTTTCTCCGCTGACCCAGAGCAGGAGATATGGACATCACTCAAGTCCTGTCCCATCTCCTGATAGGGATCTCCTGCAGTTGAAGAGCTATTCATCGTAGTTTCATTTGTCCTTTCTTGGGGTACAGATCTTTAACCTCCTGCTCCTGAGAGTAGCTGAAAAGTACCATGAACTCCTCTTGTTCTCAAAAACAAAAAGAATTGAGAAATGAAGCCTGTCCAAGGCCGGTCTTAAGTCTTACGTATGCATCTGTGAACAAGTACACCTACACTCCACAACACACTGAATCATGCCTTGCTGGCACAGCCCACTGTGGCTACAAGATGCTCTCAAACTGTATTGCAAAAAACATCCCACTTACTGTCAAATATACTGGACCTGCCATGATGGGCACTCAGTCTCCTTTCCAACACATAATTTGAGAACCCAAGTCAATCATGAATATGTGATTTTGGTATCGCAGTGTTACAGGCAGTGAAGAAAGCAAAGGCTAATGAATGGGGAAATGCAAATACTGTATCTCCTGTATAAATCTATTTCCTCAAGGGTTGTGCACTGCCCCTCAGCCTAGGACCTGGGAGCTATATGAAGACTAACAGCTGCAGTGACCAAAGTGCATATATATGCCTGTTATTAATTCTGATGAGCTTCGTTTGCTATATAAATAATGAATATAAATTACATGATTTTCTAAGGCTTCCCTTCTGGAATGGGTAGAATTTCCTAGCTTCTAGGTTCCATTTATCCTAATCATAACCAGTTCAAGTTTGGAGCAAAAACTGGAGATACACTGTCTCCCCAACCCCTACACAAAGAATTTTCCACATAGAGTATGCCAGGGTGCAAGAGATGCAAGGAGCCACAGGACCCAAAGCTGTGCCATGTCATGTTGCAGTAGTTAGTTTCATCTTCCAAAGTACAGATCTCACTTTTTTTAGAGTCAAAGTTTTTTGGATGCCACTGCTAAACCTGTGGCACAGTCTGGTAGGAGCTAGAGCACTCCTCAGGAAACGGTAGGCCTATGCTCAAGTTTTGTTTGAACAAATTCAACTCTACAACTTGTGTTCTACAACCAGTATGGTTTATTTATAATTTGGCTTAGTTCAAGCACTCCCTGAGTAAGGAAGGAAGGGAAGTAAGGGAAGTAAGTTCCAAGAAGTGTTCAAGAATTACTAATCCAGGATAAGAGGGAAGGGTTGCAACAATGACTCTGTAGTTTGGGCACTTGGCTGAAAACTAGTGTCCTGATTTCTGCTTTATAGTTTTTACAGGTGTTCCTGGACTTTATTCTAGTATGAGTTCAATATAAAACTAATCTGCATATCTAAGCAAGGGCTTCTGAGGACAATATTACAGAAGAGAAAGTTGCAGATGGAAGAGATGGGATAACTTAAGGTACCTTTAGACCTCTGACTCTCCAAATAGATGAGTTCTGACTAGATATGTGGGAAATGCTCAAATACTGTGTTGTGCTGGAAAACTGTACACATATCCATTGCTATCTTCAGAACGGATGTATGTACAGTAAAGAAATTCTTTCACTAAGCTTGTATTCCTGATTATTGTCTCTGTGTTCCTTTGAAGAGCTAATCAATAAATTAGCCTGGGGACCAGAGGAATGCAAATGTCACTCTAATGTTCAAAAAAGGTAAGAAGGAGGACCCAGGTAACTATAGACCAGCCAGTCTTATCTTTAGCACTGTCCTTAGGCATATCAAGGACAAGAGGGTCATTAGGAGCAGTCAACAATCATGTTTGACCAATCTGATAGCCTTTTATGAGGACATAACCAGATGGATAGATGATGTTAGAGCAGTAGCTGTGGTTTGTCTTGATTTCAGTAAAGCATTTGACACTGTCTCCCACAGCATCCTCACAGCTAAACCGTAGCCTGGGTGATAGGTTAGTGAGGTGGATTGTGAACTGGCTGAAGGAAAGAAGTCAGAGAGTTGTGGTCAATGGGATGGAGTCTAGTTGGAGGCCTGTATCTAGTGGAGTACCTCAGAGGTCAGTACTGGGACAAGTACTATTCAATATATTCATCAACGACCTGGATGAGAGCACAGAATGCACCATCAGCAAGTTTGCTGACGACACAAAACTGGGGGAGTGGCTGACACACTGGAGCCATTCAGCGAGACTTAGGCTGGAGACTTAGGCTGGAGAGTTGGGCATGTAGAAATGTAATGAAATTCAACAAGGGCAAGTGTAGAGTCTTGCACCTGGGAGTGAACAACCCCAGGTATATGTATAGGTTTGGTATTGACCTGCTGGAGAGCAGTGAAGAGGAAAGAACCCTGGGTATCCTAGTTGATAGAAAGACTATCATGAGCAAGAAATGTGCTCTGGTGGGCAAGAAGGCCAGTCCCATTCTAGGGTGTATTAGAAGTGCTGTGCTTAGTAGGTCAAGGGATGTTCTTCTCCCCCTCTACTCTGCACTGGTGAGACTGCATCTGGAATATTGTGTTCAGTTCTGAGGCACTCAGTTGAAGAAGGACAGGGAACTGCTCGAGTGAGTCCAGTGCAGAGCCACAAAAATGATGGAGTGGAACATCTTTCTAATGAAGAGAGATTGAGGGATCTGAGTCTCTTTAGTCTGAAGAGGAGGAGACTGAGGGGTGGCCTCATCAATGTTTATAAATATGTAAAGGATGAGTGCCAGGAGGATGGAGCCAAGCTCTTCTTGGTGATGCCCAGTGACAGGCCACAGAACAGTGGATGGAAGTTGAGACATAGGAAGTTCCATGTAAACATGATGAAAAATGTTTTCACTGTGAGGGTGACAGAACACTGGAACAGGTTGCCCAGGGGGATTGTGGAGTCTCCCTCTCTGGAGATACTCAAAACCCACTTGGATGTGTTTCTGTGAAATCTACTTTAGGTGATCATGCTCTGGCAGGGGGGATTGGACTAGATGATCTTTCGAGGTTCCTTCCAACCCCCTAACATTCTGTGATTCTGTGAAATTCAAAATGCTGCAGTGAGGTGAAATTCTAATTAAAATCACAAGATTTTAGAGTATTAACAATGTTGAGGCATTTTTATCAGACAGTTGTGACAGGGAGGGTGAAATGTTCTGGAACTGGTCCTTAGCAATGTTATTTGGATATCAGTGACAATGTATGTGGTCTACAATAGTTCTTCACTCAGATCTTGCCTAGGTAACACTTAACGTTCCCCCATTATAGAATGGTGTCTTCCAATAGAAAACTGGGCTGACTTGAGACAAGCATCGCCAGCAGTGTCAACTGTCAAAACAGCTAGTAGATGTGGTAATCACTCATTCTCTTGTCTAGCAAACAGCATTAGCTGAATCTGAAAGTCAGATAAATATCTCACCTCTGTAGAGATGAGCCCCTTCAGCAGAACTGGGAAACAGTGGCAGATTAAGGTGAGGAAATACCGCAAATATTGTATAGCATGTTAGTACTCTTACATCAGGTAGAAGGCACCTGTCTTGTCTTTTCACCTGCATCTCAACAAGACCTGTTGAATGTCAGGATCTGAATGCAGCTCACCAGACTTATAATGAAAACTGGAATTAAAGGACCACAGGGGCATGAAATTATTAGCTGGCATTGGCACTGCCAGCCAAGGGAGCAGATCGGATCTCCAGTACTAATGCCAATGTTTAATGAGAAAACTGCAGTCTTTAATCTGAAATAAACAGAGTTGATGTATTCGAATGAGATCAAGGGAGAATTGAAAGATGGGTTTTGACAGCTCCCATTCCAGACCGCGTTGGCAGACAACTCTCTCCATCTTGTCCAGAGTTCCAGCTCTTTTAAAACAATCTATGCTGTAGGCATGTTGCATTCAGTATTTCACCAGTGGCTGAAAATGTAGTCACTGGAGGTGATACACCTGCTGCAAAGGAGTTGTTCTGTGATTTTTAATTTCCAATTTATTTTCCAGTTCAGTGTTCCACTTATAAAAAACTGGTTTGTTCTTTTCACAGTGAGAAGTTACTTTGATTTAGGGAGTTATTTGGGGAAAACATTTCCATCTAAATATGTCTACAGTCATCAGATAAATTCTGAGTATACACAGGGGAAGATTTTGTTCTTTGATCAATTTGAAATTTGACTGTGTTGACAGCAAGTTATATCTGAATTCATTTACATCAATGTACAGCTCAGTTTGCTCCAAGTAGAGCTGCTCTGGATTCATGCTGGTCTGAAGAGTTTGACCTTGGTTTTCAGGCTTTTACAGACTGCCATTCTCAATCTTTCTGCATGTTACTTAGGTTTATGTCTTCCATGATGAGTGATCACCTACTCTCAGCCAAGCCAACTCAGCCCCTCCTAGGCAAGAAAGGTCAAAAATCTATATTCTTATTTGCCCTCACTCATTGACCATAATTAAAACTGAGATGCTTTCTCTTTTTATCAGGTCCTACAATCGACATTAAACTGAAGCAGAAGTGCTTGCTTGTGTACCTCTCACATACTTATTTTCCTCCAGCTAGTGAGTCAAAAAAAAACCATCTGACTTCACCACTCCTTATCTACTGCTCAAAAGTGGAATAATGTCTGGAATACTTTATATACATAGTCTAATCTATGTAGAAAATAAAGTATTGCCATTGATACATGATTAAGTTTTAACTTATGAAACACAATGAAAGAAGTTACTGAAATCCCATCTCATATCAAGCAGAAAGCAGAAAAACAAGCTCAGATGTTTCCTGCTTAACAGGAAGATATTTAGGTGAGCGTGTAAAGAATTCAAAACCCACCTGGATGCATTCCTGTGTGATCTGGTATAGGTGATCCTGCTCTGGCAGGGGGGTTGGACTGGATGATCTCTCAAGGTCCCTTCCAGCCCCTGATATTCTGTGTGATTCTGTGTAATTGTAATTTTGAGATATTGCAGTAAGACAATGCAGCACCTGTTCTTGTAATTCCTGGTGCACATACAGAATTGAAAGAAAGGCAGAAAGGGAGGAAGGAAGGAAGAAAGGAAGAGTGCGAAATCATGTTTATCCCCATATTAGTGTCTGGAGCTGTAATACTACCCTGAAACTGCTTAGAGATCCACCTGCTCCTCCACAGCTGGCAATTCCTCACACAAAGTATCCCACTGCCTGACTCTCCCTAACCTGTCTGTGGATCTGTCTCATACAGATCAGCCTGCAGTGGGCAGAAGTAATATGCCACTTAATCCACTGCTTCTTTTCAGGAGAGAAGGAGCTTCTCTAATTATCCCTTCAGTTCAACCCTCTTTGGTGCCAGCCAGCCCACATTCTTGCCAGACTGATGCAAGTCAGCTCCCTTGTGCTCTGGAGATATTTTGAGGGGCTGGAGACCACAGAAGTGATACTGTGATGCGCGCTGCTTCCATATGCACCACTTCCACAGCCTGTATTGCCGGCTGCAGCAGTAAAGACCAGATATGAAAAAGCTATTGTCTGCTTTTGAGCTACTATGTTGCCTAATGCACTGTGGGGATGTATGTATCTGAGATGTTCTGACTGCCTCTATACCAGGTCTTCAGCTGAGTATAAGGCCACTAAATGCCGTCAATAGACCATCTCTAAGTAATTTTTTCTAAAGCTGTGGTGAGAGCTTTTCAGAAATGAGTACTGCTACCCCATGGCTCAGCAGCTTAAGCTACTTTAGCTACTGGTGCACATCCTCTACCTGAAGAAGGCAGGAAGAAGAGGAATGGGGCAAGGAGGTAAACAGAGGTCCTGGGATTTCTTTGCAGCCATGGAGCTGAAAGTGTGTGGTGGTGATCACCAGTACATTACATCACCTGACAACAGGAGCCACCAGCCACAGCTCTTCACATTGATGCTGGAGGAAGAGCTGGAGTCAGTCCAGCTCTCCTGCACAGTGTCAGCCACAAAGCCAACATCAGTCATGAGTGTTTTGCCTCCTCTCACCATACTGATGCTTGGGCACCTACCTGCTTTGTCTATTCCCAGAAGAGCTCTGACTTGGGTAATGAGTTTAAATTGTACACTGTTTTACTGATGCTGTATTTTTTATGTACTAGAGACCTATAAAAATCCTACCCAAAGATGTATGAGTAAATTCTTGTGACAGATAGATATATATATATAAAAAGTTGGTCTTTCATGGCAGCTTTATATGTAACACTGGAAATCACTGGAGCTTCATGGAGTAACAAACCCTCTTGTATTTTCCCTCTTCTATACCAAAGCATAGCACAGTACAGGAGAAAATGTGATCTTATTTCATAATCTGCTTGTTGAAAAGTAAATGTTTGTGAAAGGAAATAAGTAAAAACCAAATGTTTCTGTCACACTTTCCACTGAAACGTTCTTATTCTTTACGGGCAAGCTCAAACAATGCAGTTTCAAAGCACCACACCCCAAACTGTGCCATAAATCAAGTGAGCCTGTGAACAAAATACTCTCTTGCATCACATGCTGTTGCAAGGAGTATGCACCAGACAACACTTCATTTTCACCACCTAGGAGCATCCAGGTCAAGTGTTTTGAGGAGGGAATACAATCATGCTGCCTATTTTTAAGCACCCAATTTAGGATCTTAAATTGAAGGATTGCTTTCACTCAATAGCCAGGGAAAAGAAAGGTTCTTCCAGCTAACAACCCAGAGTAGATGTCTAGTTAAACTAGTATAGATCATCCTCTGAAAGAACTCCTTCTGCCCATTGCCTATAAGGAAAACTTAGAATGTTGTCTAAAACAGGCCATATGAGTCCTCTATCTCATTGACAATCAAAGACAGTATGGGAAGATGAATCCAACCTAGGCTCGTAAGACAGACTCCTGTGTTTGGTGGCTAATGCTTGGTGGGTATGTCTAACACCTCTTCTTCACTGGGATATCTCCACTCTGAGGACCTGTTTTGATTTATTCACTAATATGGTAACATAGTGCCAGCCTTAAAGAATGCTTGTGGGAAACTTGGCAGCGAAGGGATTGAATGGTCATTGCTACACTATTATTCACATTACCCAAAACACAGTTCCATAGAGATTCCTTAAAGATCACTCTTGGAAATAGTACGAAACAAGAAGTCCTTTTTACAGTGTGCCTGGTTACCCAGTCTCATTTGTAGCATTTCTGTAACTCCAGATGATCCACACATTGCCTTTCTGCCTGCTCACACCAATCCCTGTCTCAAGGGAAAGACAATACTAATGCTGAATGCAGTTGATTAGAGGCTGTAAAATGTAATATGCTTATAAATAGGAGACATGTCATTCTCTAAATATCTTATCTATTGGTAACTGTAGTTTTCCTTTTCTGTCTCTTCAATCTATATATGCACACAAATAGAGTCGAACGAATGGAGATGACAAGTGAATCAAATGATAAAACACAGAGCTGAAAGCAGTAGCATTTATTGCCATCATCTCTCAGAGAATATATGAGGCATTAAAATTCTGATACTGTACCATATTCCAGTCACAAAGATTGTAACGAGCACATATAATGGCATCAAATGAATCTCATTCAAAGACACAAGCTATAAGGATAACAAGGAAAGGTGCAAGTACATCCTCCTTGAGTATGATCCTAAATAGGTATTTTATAGTCCACCTCAGAAAGTGGCAGCTGTGGCAACATACTAAGGAATGCAGAACACAGCCGAGTTGAATAACCATTTGATGTTACACATCAGTTACTGTTGATTACTACTACTATGTATGTGATGTATTACTATCCCAGACTATGCCTTTTTTGCTCCCCATCATGGTCATGAAATTTCTGTTGACAGTTAGTTAAGGCTGCCATAGATAATACAACAGAAGCTAAGTATAAATCTCAACTGGGAATCCACAATGATTTCAGAAGAAGCTAAACAATATAGCTGACGAGACTCATATCTATCAGCTCTTATACTCATGTAGTACATGGCTCCAACTTGGAAACACGCGGGAGCCAGGGATCTCCTCTGTCTCCAGTCTACAGGTGACAAATCAAGGATAAGACAAGTTTTTTAAAGGATCCTGGAGAGAGTAATTCTACATAGAACTGACTGGTAGAACTCTGGAATTTGTCTTTCTAGGTTTCTTTCCTCAGAGCTTCTAGAAAATGTGGCAGAGCTTAGTAAGGCAAAGACTGGGCTGTGAATGTAATTGCCTGGTGCTGGCAGAAGCAGCAATGATTGCAAAAGACTGCAAGAATGCATTAAAGATTCCATATCCTAGCTAAAACAAAGTCAAGCTGTATTTTTATCACAAACAATAATCAAAATGTAGTTTATTTTACTAGAAAGCCTGTCCTGACTTGGTAGGGATATTTCCCTTTCAGAACCTATAGGCTTGTGAAAACTAATCAGGTACAACCAAGAATTTACAAATTTCAAATTGCCTCTCTTAAAAAGCAGACCAAATTGTCACTTACAGGCATAGATTATTCAGTTTTAAATTGCAATGCACTAAAGTGTAGCCCTAGCAGGAAAGCTTTTATATAGTCTCATCTGCTTTTCTGTCTGCTATGCTGCACTAGGGACAGGTGCAGCCCTGGTTCCCCAGGGCTATGAGCTCTTGGAGGCAGTAAAAACCTGTGGCCATGTTGGCAACTTTACCCACCTGTGGTGATTGGGAGATCCAACCCACAACACTACACCAGAACAGGCTACTGCTGTGGCTGAAGGATGGAGCAAAGCACTTGGAGCAAGAGCTGCTGCCATGGATGAGTGTCCTTCTGGTTTCCTGCCTTGCCAGGACCAGGAGAAGAGTAAGCACAGGTCTCTCCTTGCATCTGTACTTATGCCACAGAGAGGAAAGGTGTGCTGACCAGGGAGAATTACTACTTCATTAAGTGACTGGCAGGTGCTTCCAGCCCACCACAAGGCAGTGCAAATTGGGTGAGGGTATGGCATTGCTGGAGGTTTTGAGGGCTCACACATAGCTCCATAGGAAGGGGCCTAAAGTACTCTTTGAGTTGTCAGTCTTATCAGAGGATCAAATATGTTGTCAGTCATATCAAAAGCTGCACTCACCACCATTGAGTTACCAGCTCTCAGCCAAGAGCTGTGCTTGCCTGGGGCTGAGTTTAGGCTGTGGTGTGGATTATCACCTGATCAGGTACAGCCTAAGATAGCTGAGTACTGAGAGAAACCTAATGTGAGTTAATACATATCTTTTCTGCAGTTTCCTTCTTTTGTTGAGTTTATATCTACACTGCATTTTGTACCTACTTGAGGTGTCTTATTATGGAGTTCAAACTTCAGAGCAGCACAGCTGTGACCACATGGTGCTCCACCTGGGGGAGCATGCCTTCTTCAATGCTTTACACTACAACAGCACTGTTGAGTTTTATTTGGTACAGTCACACAGTATGATCTGCTTTGGCCACCTTGTTTGCTAAACAGGAAATTCCATGGCCAAATCTGGCCTACCAGAACTTACTTTCATGTGCAAGGTTTTCCTAACTCACCATTGCAAGATATTAGAGCTATTTTCATGCATGCTACTGAGATTTTCTATATATTTGGCATTATTCTATCACACAATAGCTTTGACTGATTTTTTTATTCCCTTTCCACTACAAGTAATTTCCAACACCATGTTTTCTACTCAAAATGCGTTTCTTTTATTGAACGATGTATTTTATCAAGATGAATCTCCATTTATGTTTCTAGTTGTTAGTGGCTGCTTTGTGAGCAGACACATCTTCTTTATTTCATGTTCCTAGGTCAATGTGATGGTTTGGATGTTACCCGCCTCCCCACTCTTATGAAATCACCCAGAGTAGACTCAGCCAGCTGGAAATTAAGAAATGAAGCTTTATATTTACATCTTAGCACAATATACAAGCAGATATTTACAATATATACAGCTATATACAGAAATATACAAGTTAAAAGTGATACAGAAACACAACACCCCTCCCAGAAACCAGAGTCCCCAGAAGGGGCTCCCAACCACCCTTCCACTTTCTTTCCACCCCTCTACTTTATCCCACACTTTGCCTTACGTGCAAGGTGAGTTTGGAGGATTGGCGGGGGCGGGGTTGGTGTTAGAATGCAGAAGGATTAGTTACACAGAAAGCAGGTTAGGGAGACAAGTACAGGCACCAGCTGTGTCAGAGAGCCACTGCATGACTGTGTTACCTGTGTTTGTGTTCTTGTTTTTATATGTCTCAACAAGCCTATGAGTGGAGTAGACATCACCATTGTTTCCTTTTCACAGCCTATAATCTAATTCTTCTCACCAAAATATTCCAACTAGTTTCAAACTAGCACAGTCCATCTCTGTTGTTCTTGCTTATGTTATGAAGGCATCATGCCACCGGGAAGCTCTTGAATTATAGTTCTGGCTCCAGTAATGGTATCTACTCTAGCTTGACAAGTTACTTAATATCTTTGCCTTGTACATACAAGAAATTTGAAACTATCTGTCAATTGAGACTCAGCCAAGGAGAACTGAACCTGTGACCTTTGAGGCTTAATGCACAAGCTCCTATTATTTGAGAACACCAGCCCGTTTTAGTCACAAATGAGGCAAATTAATCTTTCTTTGGCTAGAAAAATACCAAAGTAGGTATGAAACAAGAAGGAAAGTTGCCATCAAACCCTTTGAAAATCTAATGGGGAACTTACTGGGTTACTGTCTATAAGCAATTTTGAAAGTGCTATATGGAAGAGTGTGGAGAGACTTTTGCTAACAGGACATGAAATGAGCACCCATGGTGGGAAGTGTCCTTGAGTCCATCTTGGGCTTAAGATAGTAGGCGATAAATAGTACCATTCCACATGCAGTTGCAGGGGGTGGAGTGCCAGCTGCATGTGAGCAGAGTTAGCCAGCCCAGGGGCTGACCCTCAGAAAGTTATTGTAAGTCACCCTATGTATGCCTCACATGTAACTCTGACCTTTCACATGTACCAATCTTAGGCTAAGTTAGCTGTGCACGCCTCTTGCAAGAAAGCATATAAGTCACTTTAACATGGAAATAAAGTGGAGAATGACCATCCAACCACATTGGTGAAACAAGAGTCATTTTATCCCAGGTGCAACGCTGGCAGAAGAGCAGTCAGTTGAGGCTGAGATAACCACACTAGATTTTATGAAAAGGGAATATGGACTGTGTCAGCACTATAGACTGACATTGACAATTTCATGGCCACCAGTAAAAAGCTGGTACTGAAGTGCTAAATCTTACTTTCAGTATTGATTTTCTTTATGTCAGCCATGGTGACAATAGTCTCATTGCTATTCCTGCTCCCCAGGAGCTGGCAAAATGCTGTTCGGTGAAGGAGATGAAGCCAGCACAAAACACCTTCTGCTGCCAATTGCTGCCAACTTAATGTTTCCAAGATGGACACGATGTTGCATCTAGTGAAGTGAATGAGCCTTGTCCACAAACATGCCTGCAGGCAGAGACAACTGTTTCTGTGCTCACTTTTGGCAAGAAAAAAAATATTACAGACATTACGGTTTACCATTGTATTCAGGATGAGAAGTGGTTAGTTTGCTTGTCCTGTGGACTTTAGTGCTGCCTCTGGTGCAGACACATCCCCAGAAGAGCTGTGAGTAGAAAACTGCACTCTGCTGACACTGCTTCGATTCTTTTTTTTCTTCACATGCTGTGTGGCAGTGCTGTGGTCTCCATTTTAGTAGCAGGATAATGAGTGTTGACAAAATAAAAGCTGAGTATATTTCCATGGCTTTTGTCTATGGCTCTACTTGTGCTTGGTTCCTAACCGCTGCCTGTGATGTCAAGGGGCATTCAGTGCCTAAACCCCTGGTTTTCAAAATGTCTCAGAGAGTCTCAATCTCCATTTTCACAGATTGCCGATGAATCCAGAGGGAGCTTACAAGTTTAAAGCATTCTGCTGTACAATATTATTTCACAGACCACCTGATGATCTCTTTGGGTCCCTTCCAACCCCTGACATCCTGTGATAACCTCTCAGCAGAGACCACAGGTTGGGAAGCTCTTGCCAAAGTTTTACTGAGAACTTGTTTTATAGTTGCATGGCAATACGGGAAGAAGATAGAAATGAGAAGATGATGGTACAATGCTGACCCACACCTCTGAAGTACTGATGGTAAACATACATATCCTTCTATTACTTCACCACCATAGTCTCACAGACATCAATAAGACTCTGCCTGTAAGTGGGCCTTCATTGACCCTGTAGAGCAATTTTAGCATAGCTCTCTGTTACACACTAAAGACTGATCTGTGTATTGATCTGATTTAAACTTCCCAGAGACTCAAATACCTAACAGAACCAATACATTAATAGGATGCCTTCCCCTCTCCCTCCCCTCTTTGGAAAAGAAAGAATTAGATGTAGAGATGAAAGGGGTAAAACACCCAAAGAATAGTCTTGCTTCAATGTGGAAGTTAAAAGAAAAAACTTCAACTATAAATAAAAGGTACTTAAGGTAGGGGAGTTACAAAGAGGTATAGGGAAGGGCAACAAGATACAAAAATGTATGTACAACCAGATTGATGGCAATGGATGGGCATAGATTCAGGAAGGGGTTGTCCATCATGTGGCACGATCACCATGTGGTGGGACAACCATGTGTCAAAATAGGAACAGCAGGAACAAGGGTGGTGCTATCAGGCAGACAGGTAGGCAAAAATAGAAAGAAACAAGAAGTTCCTCTGTTTTTACAGGGGCCCTAGACAGGGAGTGGGTCAGGTTCAGACCACTCCCAGCAAAGAGTCAGGAGGACCTGGGGTCAGGTTCAGACCACCCCCAGGAGGATTAACCCTTTGCAATCTGTATCAGAAAAAATGCTAAGCTATGGGGTTATTGAGCCAATCCCAGGGTACAGATAATAATAAGAACAATAGTGACATCTCAAAGCTGAATAATTGACACAGGTAAGGATGGGCACAGCCACAATATGGCTAATCCACTGACATTTAAGCATTGGGTATTAAAAACCTTATTCCGTTGGGCTGCTGCAGTACAAAGGCAGCAGAAAGCCACAAAATCACCTTTTCTTTGGAGCAGCAAATTCTCCAGATATGAGATACAGGTTGTCATGAAATAAGACATATATATATAACCTCATAATACAAGGCTGAAAAAACTAAGAGATCTGCCAGCTATGTCAGTGTAGAACAAGCCTTCCAGAGAGCTTCCTTTCAATTTATAACAATCCTGAAGATACTTTAATTTCAGCCAAGCTTCTCCTGTAACCATTGAGTCAATGAATATGAAGGCCACAAGCCTGTTGTAGTGCTTCCCCTTAGCTGCAAAAGGCATCCTGGTATTTTAAGCCTTTAATTTCCCTGCAGCAGAAGTTTTTGAATGAGGCATATTTTGCTTTGCCGGGTCCAGGGATTGAAGATATATTAAGCTTGGACAATATCTGATCCAAACTTCTGAGGCAGTGTAAAAATTTAAGACTGCACACAGCTCTGCCTTGTGCTTTCCTGTGCCTATATTGCATACATTTATTGAAATTCAATTTGTAGGTAGGGAGCAAGGCGGGGGGTTAAGGCAGTTTATTGCTGCAGGTAATAGGAAAGGCATAAATCAGCTAAAGCTGAAGTTTCTGGCCAGTGATACTCTAAGCAGTTGTCACTGGGGCATTTCATCAACCTTGGGAAATCTTGGACAAACACCATACAACTTTCTGTTTCACAATACTTTGAGAGAAAAGGAAAGGGAAAGGGAAAGGGAAAGGGAAAGGGAAAGGGAAAGGGAAAGAGGAAAGGGGAAAAAAAATTAAGTGCTTTGTTTATCTTCTTGTTTAATTTTGTCTTTCTCAACTCTTAGGAAAGTCACAAGAGCATGTGTTAGCACAGTTTGGTACAAATAAATGAGGAGACATTTTTGAGACCTCTCATTCATGGTGGAAAATTCCTGAGCATGTATTTTCCTGAAAATAGCCCAGAGCAGTAAGTAATAGAACTTCCCTTCTGTAAAAGAGCTGTCTCTGAATAGAGGATAACGGTGCAGTAGTTCTTTGCTGCTAGCAGACCAAAAAATACAGTACTGCTTCCAAAGTAGCTGGCAGCAGTTATCCTTTACCCATAGGGAAATAGCAGAAGTTCAGTTGTGGTAAATGGTGATGAGACCTCCCACTGTTCTTCTTTCTCAACTCATGAGATGATGGTTCCTGACATGCCCTAGAAATGGAAGAGTTTGATGGTTCAAGGACACCAGTGATCTGAGGCTGCAGAAAGAAGAGTCCTCAGCCTTCCATGGCACTTGGGATAGGGAGCAAACATGGATTTCTATACATGAATGAAACATGACCCCAGCCTTGGGAAGCAACAGGTAGCAGTTTCATACTCAATAGATGATACTTCACAGGTCAATACAAGGAAACTAGACACCAAGGAAAAGAATCATAGAATCAAGTTTGTGACTATTTTGATTTAAAAACATATAAACAAACAAAAAGCCCTAGAGTAGACACTCTTTTCCTCTCGCCATATAAAACTGCATAGAAAAAAAAGAAGTAGAAGTCTCCCAGTACCCAGCAGTGAGGCCACTGAACCGCCTACCATAGATCAACTGGAAGCTTGGCACAACCATAACAGGCTTTAGAGCTCTCCTGTCCATTATAGCTATACTTCTAATGTAAGCAACAAAGCTTGCATGGGCTGGGAAGCATGTGGCTCCACATAATGGAGGGGTATCCCAAAGTTTCTCTGCCTTAGAAGTATCACTCTTGTGTCTGCAAGTGTCTACATTCCCTGATTCATTGGATGCTTTAGAGATGTATTCATGTGCAAAGACAAACTACACCATGCCTCTGCTTAATCTATTCCCTTATGTTTCTCCAGTGAGTGATCATTTTAGTGTTGACCTATTTCCTGGCAATGTTTTGTGTGCTGTTTGGTGTGCCTCCATCACACTTGTGTATCAACTGAGTGTACCACTGAGCCCATTTCAGTCCCACTGTACTCACTGATCATGACTTTTGGCAGACACACCAATGCCCATAGTTTGCCTGTATACAAGTCAAAGGAGAAGGCAAAGATGGACACAGAGAGAGATGATATATCTCCCCTATGAGAACAGGCTGAGAGAGTTGTGGTTGTCCAACTTGGAGAAGAGAAGGCTCCAGGGAGACCTTATAGCAGCTTTCCAGTACCTAAATGTGACCTACAAGAAATCTGGAGAATACTTTTTGCATGTTAGGACAAGGAGTGATGGGTTTAAATTGAAAGAGAGTAGATTTAGATTAGATGTAATTAGTTCTTCACTGCTTACAGTGAGGCACTGGAACAGTTTGCATCTAAAAATTGTGGATGCCCGTCCTTGGAAGTGTTCAAGGACAGGTTGGATGAGGCTTTGAGCAACCTGGTATAGTGGAAGGTGTCCCTGCCTATTTAGGAGTGACTGGAACTAGATGAATTTTAAGGTCTCTTCCAATTCAAACTGTCCTATGATTCTACGAAATACATTATGTATCACTCCAGTTGCGCTCCTCATGATCTCACTGTAGTCCCTCAGCTTATTCCTCCTCTTCATCTTCTTTTCCTATGTTCCTTGTCCACTTGTTGAATCTTGTCCCTAGTTAATTTGTCAGTTCTTTAAGATGAGGATAATCTTTCCTAAATATTGTACTTACTCAGTGTGACAGAAGCTAGAGAACCTCTGGGCTCTCCTGTAATGAATGTAATATATAATAATAACAAGATGTCATTGAAAAATGAGCCTGTACTGTGCAGAATAATTGAGAATAATGTTAGTTTTTAATATGAACATTTTTTTTGCTCAATGATATATATATTTTTCAAAAATAGCAATTAGCAGAGCACTCAGATTTGCAATTTCCCTCCTTCATGTATTTCATTGCTCCTTTTTTTCCCTCATTTCATTCTGTCTGTGTTAGATTTTTTCCCCTGCTTTTTACTTTAACCTGTGAAAGGGGCAAAATTTAAATTCCAAGACAGGTTTAGGGGATTATGATTCATTAAACATATGAGAGATGCTGAAATTCCGTTTTCCTGAACATTTATTTTAATATAATTTTTCAACCAAAGTACTTTAAATTACCTATTTGCACCAGTTGTAATAAACAATTTGTTAACATTTATGATAATTAAATGTATCTCACCTTTCTCTCCTTTTTCTAGTCCTCTCAAATCAACCATATTTTTTCTCCCTCTCTCTTTTTGTACTTTTCTCCATCTTTCTATCTTTCTTGCTTTCACACATATATGCAAACACTTGCTGACACAGATATTTTGACTGGTGCCTTGTCTCTATTCACAGCAGAGAGGCTAAAGCTAAGCCTGGATTTTACATCTCTATGTATTCTTTAAGTTCTTGTCCTGCCTTTGAGATACTCACAGCAGTACAATGGGAATATGAACATTCTTTTTCATTTCTTTCTCTTCCAATAACATCAGCAAAATATTTTCTCCTTCCCTGCTTTTCCATCAGCAAAAAAGGTGACATTATCTGCATCTCTAGCCTGGTAAGTTTCAGAGTGAGAGAAATATGAGGAAAATCCCTACCTATGAAAATAATAGTATAAACAATTCTTATTATTGCAATTTGTTGTACTGAGTCAATACTTAAGAGGCCCTCCTTAGAGCTAGGGGCCCTATTATGCTCTGGTGGAATTCACAAATGGAGTCTGCTCCAAAGAACGCCTTGCTTTCTTTGAAGGCATTTCTGGCACTGATTGGATGCTGATGAAAAGCACTGTCTTGGCAGCAACAAAGAGGAAAGTCTCCTGCTCATCTGCAGACAGTACAAGTTGCCCTTTCTCTCTGTCTGACTGGGCATTAATCAAGACTGTGAGAGACCATCACAGATTTCCAGGTTGATGGGTAAAGTCCAGTGTGCAAGTTCAAAAGCCATCTGGTTTACTTGGTGATCATGGTACAAAGTTTTCTTCCCTTGGGGGAATTAGAGTCACTCAAGCTCATACCCCAGCCTGAGCTCAAACCAGAACCAGGGCTGTCAGTGACAGAGAAAGCAGGCACATGTGAATATGTGCGCATCACTGTGCATAAGGACAAGATATTTGTCTTTGAACCCACTGCTGTGTGGACTGTTTTTCTATTGACTCTCTCAAGATTTCACATTCTTTGCACATATCACATGCTGATTGGTTTACCACCTTGTCAAAATACTTGTATGGGATTTTCAATGCTCTGAATCTGATGCACTTTGTGATTTTGGTTAGTGTAACTCCAGTGAAACCAATGCATCCAAGCCTGTTAACACTGAAGAACAATTTGCTCTTGATTTCCTTCTTAGGAACGGCAATACAGCTGTGAGCTTCAATATACCAGAAATCATTTACCTGTAGTTGCAGAGATTGAAATGGGTAATAAAAGTCACTGAGGAATAGGAAAGGAAAAGACCTCTTTTCTATTGCCTTCAGACATGTGAGGACTTTATAGGAAAACTGTAGCATGTCTTCCTTCCTTCTTACATTCCCGTTTCAGGGTTCACACTGGTAGCTCACTCAGTGAAGCTGGCTTTCACGTGGTGTGGGGCAGAGAGCAATTGCAGCACTGGCATGTAAGGGGAGTGCACTTTTACTTCAGCATCATGCCCTTAAAACTAAGGTCAAATTTGCATTTACAAGAAACAAAGAAATCTCTAGCATCATTAAAACAGGAAATTATATGACTTTTCATCTGCCGCTGCCCAAGGTTCCTTTTGTTTGCATTCCTCTGTTTTGAGTATCCCAGACTATTTAGCTTCTGGTTACACTAAATGTTTCTTAAGTGGAAAACAGGAGCTCGAATCCAGCAGCCTTTCATTAATTTCAAAGAGATGTAATGTGGTTTTTAATATACACTGAATTTTTTGTAACCAATGCACTTTTAGGAATTGAAAGTGTTAAATTAATCAAATGGTCCAGTGAATCTTTTCCAGACCAGTGTGTTGCTGGGAATTTGGACCTGGTCCATTGCACTGCTTTGAAGCTCTTACTGCTTTTATATTTTGTTTTCTCTAATAGCCTAGTTAACATGAAGCACATTTCCTACAGAGCCTCTAGTCAGCTCTGCATTTCACTTGGCTCGTATTTGATTTTTAGACTGCTTCTAATTGATTTCCATTAATAAGTTGCAAACAGAGGTTGGTGGACTTTTGTTGATTTTTCCCCCTCTAGTACTAAAAGAAAAAAGCAATATAAAATGTAGTTTCTTTGGACACAATACAAACAGTTAACTTCTTTTAGTTCATCCTCTTTTGAGGATGCACCTTCATTTCATCAGTGATTTCTCTTCCACTTCTGTATTTCTTCAATTAAAACAGAGTGAACTTTGCTAACTGTTCATGTTAAAGAGTGCCACACTTATTTTGATAACACTTGAGGGTTATGCCATGAACAGATATTATGCCACATTTTACATTCTGAGCACATATTCTCCTTCCTGTATTTATTTATTTGTGACTTAGTCCGCACTAACCTCCAGCTATTTGCATAGCCACAGAATCTTAATTTTATTCTTGATATCAAATCATCATTTTTTCTTGAGTGACTAGAGGCAGGAAATTAGAAAGCAGACATGATCAAAAGCATTGTTTCTCAGCAAAACTCAATTAGAGCAAATGATGAAACACAATGTGATAAGAAATTATTGCAAACATGGTGTCCTGTTACTGTAGGTTTTTAAGTTGTTGTGTATTTTAAAGATTAATTTAGTAAATGTTTCTACCTAGTACCTTGAATTATCACTCGCAACAGCTAGATTTGCTCCGTATTATTCCTGCTTTCCTCAAGGCCTACAAAAGAAGTATCAGGTTTATTTGGAGAAATACATTTAGATAAAATATGTTTTATTTTCCATGCACAAAATCCTATCTCTGGCCCTGCTAGTACTAGGCTATGCCAGTCTCATAGGTTATTTCCTTCTTCTGAATTATGTGAGACAGGTCTAGTATGCAGAAGAAAAATGTATGGTCATCAGCAAATAAAGTGTTTTCCTATCTGAGGGTGGATATTTGAATGCGTTCTCACTGCAATGGTGTACCATAGTCTTGTTTTGCAGACCATCCAGTCCAATTTCATCACAGGGCTAATGCAGGAGCTTCCACAGCAGAGCTGTGGCACTTGTGCAGTGGCAGCAGTAGCAGCATAGGCAAACAGACGCAGCAGGTCTGCTGCACAACCACCCCATCACCAGAAAGGGAATGTGGCATTGATTGCAGGCAAACGGCCAAATCCTTCCCCTCCTGTGCAGTGCAGTGCCAATGCCCCAGTCTTAGCATCCTCTTTTAGGAGCCCCAGGTCAGTGCTTGCAAGCACCTCTGCTCCAGGCAAACACCACTACAACCACCATTTCTGAGTCCTGGGAAGCACTTTTCTGTACTTGTGAAGGGAGGTAATTTGGCAACAACACAGTAGCAGAAAAAGTAATTTCTGAATGCCCTCTGTGTCTTTCCTTGAAATATAGTGGGAGCCAGGAGCGCAACAGATTTCACCACACCAGCTCAGCATGTCCAGCCTGACTGCTTGCTCTTCATTGACCTACTTCATCAACAACAGTCACTTGTACTCATGAAGTCTGGGTGCTGTAATTGTTTGCTGCCTAGCAGAAATGTTTGCTTTTTAGTGTCTGGTAGTTTGAAGCCGAGAAATTATGTGATCATCAGGCATCAGCTTTCCTGGTTGTGTCCTTGAGGATTGTCCTGGCTAACAAGATGTGCACAGCAGTCACTTGCACTGCTACTCACCATTTCGTGGAAGATATCAGTAACCATGCCAGCCATGGTTAGGCTGCAACATGCCTTCTCTCAACATGCATTGGGACACAGTCATTCTCTCTCTCCAGCATCTGCTACATGCTTTCTGACCATCAAAAAACTCTCCTGCATGGCCCTTGTGGTTCCTGCTGCAGTCCCTCATTTGGCAAATATTAATACAGCATCTGTGAGGGTTCTCCTGATTTTAAAGCTGGTCAATGGACCTCTCACTTCTCTGTTTTATATTCCAGAGTGGTTTGGGTTTTGGTAGAGTTTTGGTTTTCTTCTGGTTTGGTTTGTGCTTGGGTTCTGCTTGTTTGTTTAGGGAGGGAGGAGCAGGGGGATGGTTTAGTAGGAGTTTTTTTGTTGTTGTTTGGGGTTTTCTTTTATGCTGCTGGTAGTTTTGTGTTATAATGTTTTTATAGCCTTTGTGATGTATCATTTCTCTGTGACCTCACAGCAAGGCTGTGTGCGCTCTCTCCCAGTGTGATTAATTATTTTAATAGAGGCAAGAGAAAGAAAATGGGAAATTTGTGGATAGTGGTCTGCCTTGCTCAATGTAGGGAATCATTTCATTGTGGGTCATTAAAATTCACTGTAGCATAACTCAGTAATAATGTGGAAAAAGGTCATGTGTCTGTGAGTTGTGTGAAGTGGAGCCACAAACCGTGTCCAGACCCCTAAGTCACCTATACTGATTCTCAGTGCAGCTGAGTGCCAGGCAGGAAGCACCAATCAAGCAAACATAGTGCTTAAAACCATCTATTTTCACTCGGTGTTCCTTGAAATACTGTCCATAAGCAATTTTAGAACTGTAGATTTAGTGAGTGGGAGGAGAAAGGCACATAGTTTCTCTTCAGCTAACACTTCTTAACCCTGTGTGCCTACTTCATACAGTATGGCTATAGAGCGATTTCTCACTAAGTCCCATTGTGCCTGTATCCAGCCCTGGCTTGATGCTTTCCACACTGAGGGAGTCATCTCCAGATACAAACTGCATCTCTGCTTTTACTACCTTGTGGCTTGGAGGCTGTAATAATCCTTAGTTCCTGAATAGCTTTTCATTATTCCCACACCACCTACTGTGATTGCCTGTATTAAATATTACTACTACAGTGGCGGCTATAGTCGAGATTGAAGAGTGCTCACCTGTATGACACTCTTGACATGGTGTGATGTGATGGCACTTTGAAATGCTCAAGTTCAGCTCTGAGTTACTTACTCTTACACTGTTCATTAAAGTGTGTGGGTAGGGAAATATCTGAATGCAGAAATGGTGGACGGATAAAGTAAATAATTATATCAGCCTAGAAACTGATCTGGTCATTAATAATTTGTTGTAGAATATAATGCCAAAAAAAATCCATGCTCCGGGGCTGCCATCATTCAATTGCACAGCACTACCTAAAAGAAACTGAGCTTCTATAGGACAACAACAACAAAAAAGAGTGGCATTGCTCTGACAAGGAAATGAAGATTTAATTTAAACAAACAAAAGCACACACACACACACACACACACACAAATCCAAAACAGCCATTAGATTGGACACACAGCATTTTTAGGAAATGTATCACCTCTGCTCCTGATCCACAATGTGTGCATCAAATGACAGAGTTGTTCCATAGCTTGGACCCCACTTGTTTTACCACTTGTGTCCTGTTGCTAACCACGCTGATGACCTCCATGCGTGGGCTCAAAGGCCCAAACCATTAACAAACCATTACTCCCAATATGCAGTAGGTTTGATTGTTTGCCCTTATAAGCAAATCAATTCTTTAATTATTAGTGGACAAGTGTGAGCAACTGATAAACCAGAAGGGGAAACAAAGATTTCTCCTCATACTACAGTGCACTGTGTTGTGGAGAGGAAATTAACTGATGCGAGATGATATTTTATAAAAATATATAATTTATCAATTTTAATATGCTGAACTCTCGCCACCCCCAACCACTGAATTTTAATATGAATATTTGTTCGTTAACACGGTTATGGAAGACATTCTAGGAGTAACACCAAACAGAACTATTATTATATAGCAAACATTCAAACAATAAACAGAGAGAGAGAATCCCCACGGTCAATATGCCACCTGGGATCAATATGCCGCTTGCCCACTAAATGGGCTAAAGCTCTTTCTGCTCTATGGTAGAAAGCAATAGAGAATTACAAAGGGGCATTAAAACATTTACTCACAGATTATTATTATTACCCTTGCAAGGGCTAGCCATAGTCCAGACAGTGGCCAAATGCTTTCAGGGGACTCTGTCTTGTTGGACATTGAGGCTTGAATCTTCCCAGCTTCTGGGGAAAGGATGCAGACAATCTCTGACCTTGTTCTCCTGGCTTCTTCTGGACAATCTGTGTATATGTGCAGGAATTCTAGGCAGGACCTTCAGGTGCAGAGGCAGGATGTTGTGCAGCCTCAGCACAATGTCACGCTGACCACACAGGCCGATCACATGCAGACATCCAGGGTCTGCTACTGGTAACTCACGGCAGTGGAGTTTACCAGGCAAACAGTAAGTCAGTGTGCACTACCAGCATGGCTGGGCACAGCAGAGAGAGCATGGCAAAGAGCAGGGAAGCAAAGCACTGAGACCAAAGCATGTTGTTCACCTACGTATTTCCTTTTACCAATGTGGGCCGAGAATAACTGCCCTTTGGACACAAGAATAGCCAATCAGGATGGCAGTTAGCCAAACCATACCATATTAGGCAGGGTACACAGGCCTGGCTCCCCCAGATATGGGAAGAGCACAGGCCTTGCACCCAGTAGGCCAAAAACTAGGCGCGTGGGCTACATAACTGCGTTACACAACCTGGGCCCTGGGCAGGCCAGACTTTATGGTCTATTGTGTCCTTTTTGTGTCCGTTTGTGTCTGTTTGATAGGTAAACAGGTGTAAGCCTATTTTGGCCCTATGTGCCCTCCACAACACACTGGAAGAGTTTACAAATTTTGGTGTTGCAGCTGCTTAAATTTTACAGACATTCAGAAAACTTACTGGACAACTATGTGGAAGAATATACTGGGACAACAACCTGCAGTCATTGCTTTTGGTGGCTGTAACTGAAGAAATTTTCTCAGCCACTGTCTTGTGTAGGCATGCTGAAAAAGTGTGTCATTGTTCTAGTATTTTCCTTAGCAATCGCTGTCAGAAGGTCAGAAGTTAGATGAAGGGGACCAGTAGTCTGACAAAGCAGGGCTGTTCTTACATTGCATTCAGGGGCCCACAGAGCACCCGGCACAGCTCAAGGTTAGAAGCAAAAACAGGAGAGAAGGTTGGACATTGGCAGCTAAAGTTGTGATAGGGAAGAAGCTCCAATGTGTTACCAGAAAGCCTGTCCCAAGGACAGGCACTAGACACCAAAAAAGATGCTAGACGCTATTTCAGCCCATATTTTATACAGAGATGGCACTAAATTACAGAGAAGACCTATTTTTAGATCATCGAAGGCAAGGCTGAATGCACAAATGTAAATGCTCTTTCAGAAATCTCTCTGCTAAATATTTTCTTGCTGGGTACCAAATTTAGCTGCTATGCCCATACCAGACCTGTTGAATAGCTAGAACATATTCATCCATGATAACTAATAAGGAAAACAAGATAATGAATTACAATATTTTCTTGCAACAGAGAAGCTGCCTGGTAAAATATGCCAGACAAAACATCCATAGAGAATGTGTCAGTAACTTATGCATTTAGTTCTTTCACATTCTTAACCACAAATAAAAGGGAGAAATTAAATGAGAATCTTTAATTGTCTGTATAATTCTTCTTAATGAGTGCATTCTGGAATACCACAACGATGGTGTAGGTTTATTAAACTGAGATCTATTTTCCCTTAATAAGAAAGAAGGAAATGCTACTGTAATACTGGTTAATTATTGGATACCCTTTCAATGTGAATTAAAGATCTATGCAAACTCAAACCTGAAGATGCAAAAAGATGTAGTACTTAAATGTACATGTTACCAGAAAGCTGAGAGGGTTAGAGGAAAAGGCTTGGAAATGAAAGGAAAATAAATTAGGTGAAAAGTAAAAGTGATAATGGTGGTAGCAAGAGATCCATTAGAGACTGTACCATGCAAGAGTTATGAAGGCAATAGGACTCCTCTCCTGCTTAAAAATAAACATGCAGAAGTGATTTACTGAATCATGGCAGAGTGCTTAAGTCTGGCAGAGTCAAACCCATGGTCAGGGGAGAGACTGGGAGACTTGGGAGAACCCAAGTCAGTGAGACTCCTCAAATTTGTCTAAAAATGGAGATGAAAATAACTATGCTTAGAAGCTGATGTCTAAAATATTTCAAAATCTCAATACTTTTTACTCCAGTTTTATAATGGTGAGCTAAGTGCCAAAGCTCTTCAGCCACTGCCTAACTAACTTTAGGCCTGTGGAGAGTGGCATTGACTTCAGACTGAGCTATCAGCTTCTTCATTTTCCCACCTATGAATGCTTCAATGAGGTGTGCATCCATGTGTTTCCATGGTGCCTCTCAGCTGATAAAGAATTTCTCCCCATCTATCTGCAAACTTGCACTTATGCACTGCGGTATCTCAGAGGCAGACTGCTGAGGCCATTGTTTGTTGTATCACAGAATCACAGAACTTTAGAGGTTGAAAGGGATCAAGTCCAATCTCATTGCCAAGGCAGGATCGCCTAGGGTAGTTCACACAGAAACACATCCAGGTGGGTTTTGAAAGTCTCCAGAGAAGGAGACTCCACAGCCTTTCTGCACAGCTTGTTCCAGTGCTCTGCCACCCTCATTGTAAAGAAGTTTCTCCTCATGTTGAGGTGAAACCATCTATGTTCCAATATGTAGCCATTAATCCTTGTTTTATTTCTGCTGACCAGTGAAAAGAGAGTGGCCCCATCCACTTGACACCCACCCCTCAGATATTTGTATACATTGATGAGATCTCCTCTCAGTCTTCTCCAGACTAACCAGCCCCAGGTTTCTCAGTCTCTCTTCATAGGGGAGATGCTCAAGTCCCCCAGTCATCCTTGTTGCTCTCCGCTGGACTCTTTCTAGCAGGTCCCTGTCTCTCTGGAACTGGGGAGCCCCAGACTGGACACAGTTTTTCAGGTGTGGTCTCAGCAGGGCAGAGTAGAGGGGGAGAAGAACCTCCCTAGACTTGCTGGCTGCACTTTTCCTGATGCACCCCAGATTCATCATTAGGACTCCTCTCTTATGTGTTTTCAACCCTTTGCCAATGATTTTATGATTGGATGCAACCTCTCTGGGAGACAGCTGCTTGAGAATGGCATCCAGCAAGGATTACAGCTCCTTGAGACTCAAATGCAAGACAAACAGCAGATTGAGTGCCTCATTAAGCTTGAGCCTGCATGGCTACATGAAGTCCATTAGTGAAGAATCATGGTCAGTCTGTTCCTGGGCTTGTTTAAGATGATGTTTTAAACACAGACATATCTAAGTGATTATTAAGAATAAATCAAGAGTCAGCAGAAAGCAGAGATGCTTGATTTCTTAGGGAAAGGAAGAAGTTTCTTCTATCGTTGTCTTAGACACGTACATATTTCTCACAGACACGTATCTTAGATATATGCCCTGAGGTACTACCTCAGTGATCTGCCCACACCAGCTTTCACTTGGTTCATTACGGCAAAAGCAGATTAATTGTGAAGGATCTGGGTATAGCCATAATCCTTGGACCTTGGACAACTCTGGGGATGACTCATCTCTAGTGGGGTCTGTGCTGCCCACTTGACATCTCAGTGTCATCAGTGCTCACTGAGTTCTTGCCACACAGTGACACATCCATCCCTGCAACATCTTGTCCTGCTGCACTAGTTTAACAAGCCTTTCCCTGAAATGTGGTGCTGGAAAGCAGCAAGACTTTTTAGACTTTTTCATTTAAGAAGCAGGAGGATGGAACAAGGAATTTTGATTTCACAACTAGAAATAAGTTTGCAAAACATATTTTTTTTTTTTTTTTTTTTTTGTACCCCACATCCCTCACTGCTTCTGTGTTTCAAAGCAAGCTGTAGGCAAAACTGTGGCCTCCCCAAAGCTTTGCCAATTTCTTGACCAGGACCACAGCACTCCATCGTGTATTCCCTGTGCTGCCAATGTTTTCAACAGGATTGGAAAGGTAATGTGAGGAAGTGAAAAGGAAAATAAGAAATTGTTCACATCCTGTTCCTACAGTCTGTGAGAAATGATGTGGCATTTTTTGTGATGTGGGGTTTTGTTTGTTTGGGATTTTTTGTGAATCTGGAATGTACTATTTCAGTGGGAATTAAGTGAGAACAGAGCATAAGGAAATAATCACAAGGCAAGAGGTCATCATGGTGCATTTTGGTGCCATTTCTGCTCTAGTAATAAAAGAATAAGTGCAGTCTGACTCAAACTAAGTAATCTTTTCAGGGATTCAACAAATATGGACATCACTACACCCCTACAAAAGAGAAGAGCTAGGGATGAGTGTTTGACTCATGCACAATATATAGCCTCTTGTCTCCTGCTTTTTCATGGCTGGCTTATAACTGCTCAGAAATTATATAGATGCCCTAAGCATGCTTTGGGCCCAAGTGGCTGCACAGACAGGTGTGTGTGTGTGTGTGTAGGTTCCTTGGGAAGGCCACCCTGAAGTCAGTGGGCTGTTTAATGATCTCGCTGCAGCGCTGTGGTGATTCTGAAGCTCACAGCTGCTTTCAAGCTTTGGTAGTGAGCCTGGTTGAAGAAAAAACTTCTTTCTCAGGCTCCTCTTCCAAGCCATGCTGTGTCCTGCTCTTGCTTGAGGCTTTGCTTGACCAAAGTTACTGCTGATAAGTATAAACTGCATAACTGAAAAAAATCTGCATTATTAGCCAAATAAAAGGTTCTGACCATTATTCAAAAAATAAAAAAGTGTTTTATTTGTTGTTGACCTGCTGGCTCAGAATTGTTTCCAGAAGGGCAATGTGTTCTTCTGCTTCCTTTGCAGAAGCAGCAGTGTATTTTGTTGAGGTCTGAGCTGACTCCCTACAGCTTCGGCCCATTACTGAGTTAAAACCAATAAAGTGTTCACCCTCTTTTCTTTGCCTGCAAGTCAAATCCTAGTAGGACTCAGATGGATGTCCAGGTAATCCCTGATTAAATTAGATTTCTCTAGGCAGAACATTCAGGATGTAGGGGATGACAGAAACCTATCCACTGAACAATCATATACCATTTCCTAGTGAAATCGCAGGCAGGAAACAGAGGACTGTCAAAGAGACTTGAGAGGCAAAATGCCTTATTATAATTTTTCAGTTACAAATGCTTCACTCTCTAGGAGTAATAGCTAGCTAGAGGCAACTAGTGAAATTTAATCCATATATTATAAATGCAGCCCTGGAAGACTTGTTTTCTGACCAGCCTCCTTGTGTGCTCAGTACCACAGTTTGCTTGCTGTAGCTTCCTGATGCTCAGAGGAAGTAGTTGCTAGTGTTTATGTTCCACATTCTTCCACTGCTCAATATCAAAATATTCACAATGCAGATCCAGTTTCAAAACTTAATTTAAGAGAGAATTCTTGTTCCAAGCTGAGTTTCCTGTTACAGCTTGAATCCCAGCTCGAGTCATGTGCAGCAGTTGGTTCATGACTCTCTGGAGATGCTGCATCACTGATTTTATAAACAATATATAGTAGGAAATGGATGAATATGTTTTCTATTTGTATAAATAAATCTGGCAAAAGTAATTCACTCCAACAAGACTATTCATTGCTCGTGGTTTCCAGAGCACACTCTACAACTCTCCCTGGGGGAACCTGGGGACAAATCTGTATCTACACAAGCAAAACTCCCTTGCACATCTGTTGGAGTAATACCAAACAGAAATAAGCATTTGATCCTGGAGTCTGACTCCCTACAGACCAGAGAGCAAACTCTGACCTGAATAACAGAAAGCAGCCTCTGCTTTCAGCAGCCACACTGCATATGGGGAGCCTCTGGTGTGGTAAAGATATAAAACTTCAGTCCTGACAAGAGCGGCTGCCTGGTTTGTCTGGTATGTGAGAGGGAGGCAGGAGCAGAAACACTTAAAACAGTTCATGGGAAGTTCACATCTCAGCCCTTCCTGGGAGGACCAAACTAATTCCTGCAAGGGACTCCCCCCAGCATCATTGGGAGGCACACAGTCAGAGTGTGGGGTTAAGTGCGTATGTGTGTGCATGTTTGTGAACATGCTTTGCTGCATGTGAGCCTCCACTTAGTATTGCATTCAAATCCTACTGTGTCCAGATAACAGAGGCAGTCTCAAGGGTTCAGTGGAGTAAATCCTCTCATTCACCCAACCAACAAGCAAATGATACTTCAAAGGACTGTATTAAAAACCAACCAACCAAACACGTTTTTAGGATGTGAGCATAGAGGTTTACAAAGACTAGTTCACACTGCCACTTCTCCACTACATAATGCGGCTGCACCCAAGTGCAGCTTAAAGCATTGACAGACACATTTTGGAAGAAACTCTTGGTTTGCAAGACTCTTCCATGTGCTTAGAGTGGAGCAAAATGGAATAATTACCTAGTCAAAAGCGAAATGTATTTATTGTCCTGTAGTGTCAGGTCTGGTGCTCCAGTTCTGCTCCTGCCCATACTCTCCTTTGCCTCCTGTTTCCAGGAGGCAAGCAGCTTGTTCCTTGTCAGTGTGCCTCCTTGCCTGCACATCTGAATCTTTTCCCATCCTGTGAAAGTTGGGAAATATCCACAGGCTGTTGGCACAAGCCAACATTGTCATATCAATGGAGATGTCTTGGGGCAAGCCTAGAGATGCCTGTTCCTCCAGCCACTTATTTGATATTATTTTAATCTCCTATCTCTACCATGTTTCACCCTCAATAAGTGAGTGCCCTATATTGCCTTTAAAGAGATCTTTGAGTCCTTATATTGTCAATGAGGAAATTTATACTTCTTACCAGCTTCTTTATTATGGTCTTTGGAGATTTTCATCTGTGGAGGGAGCTTGTAACATTTCCAAGTCTGAATCTAATGTTGAAAATAGTGGCTAGTATTAAAAAATGTTCATCTGAGACTGGGGCATGGGTGTGCTGTGGTTAACCCAGCATGGCTTTGGGTGATCTGAGGACCTCAGATGAATGTTTCATTGATGAAATGCGTGTGGTTTCTCCTGAAACAAATGGGTGTAAAGGAGGTCAAAAGGAGAGTGGCATCCTACAGAGCCTTATTATGCCAACCAAAAACCCTCCTGCTGCCAGCAGTGTCACTTCTGCCTCTCCCTCCTGACTTTCCCAGGACTGCTTGTACAATCAGAGCTCTTCTGTGGCCACTTGTGATTAGCTTTTAGTGAGCTGCTGCAATTCCCAGCACCATGGAGGGTGAGGAGAAACCCAGAGGCCAGTAGCTAGGCAGAGTGGCAGGCCACCTCTTTTGATGGCAGACTGTGCCAAAAGCATCTTAATCATTCCATGGAATGGCAATGAAGTCTCAATAGCTTTAAACTGTTAATTTTCTACTTTTAAATCACCAGTATAATGTTTTTTTGGTGTATATATCTATTTGTGGGAGTGCATGTGTTTAAGACAGGGATTCTAACTGTACACTCGTGCATGCACGCACACACACACATATGTACAGACATCCCTGACCCTAATTATGCTTCAGGATGTATCCCTTCACCCTTGTGAGACCAGCTTATCTCTTGCTTCCAAGAACACAAATTTGAAGCAATGCCACTCATCTACTGTAACTTCAGACAAGCTGTGAAAAATTGAACTGGGCAAAGCCAGACCCAGAGGGTGTTTGCCTTGTGAAGATTGTCTGAGATGTTGTAGTGGAGGGCCACATAGGCCCAAATAGGCTTACATATGCCTTGCCTTGCCTGGACATCTTTTCCTGCCCAAAGTAAATACATTAAACGGACAAAAGGGGCACAATAGGCCTGGTCTGCCCAGGGTCCAAGTTGTATAACACGGTTGCATAAGCCCACACGCTTAGCGTATGGCCCACTGGGTGTAAGGCCCATGCTCTTCCCATATTTGGGAGTACTAGACTTGTGGACCCTTCCTAATTTGGTGTGTTTTGGCTGACTGCCAGAAGCCTACTGGACAATATTGTGGCCAAAGGACCATCGATCTCGGCCCACATCTGATAAATAGGGCAATCCAGGTAAACAAGGTGCTCTTGCCACTCTCTCCGCTCACCTCTCCCTGTCTGCCTGCTGCCTGGGGCCACTACCTTTGTTCACTTTACGTGATCCTTTGTTCCATGACACTCTGCACTGATCCAGTGGATGATGGAATAAGGTGTTCCCGTCCGGCTGCTCCTCCAGCCTGCTGTATCAGCCCGGTCGTGTTCGTGGAATCTTCTCAGACAGCGCACCCCAATTCAAATTGAGCTATTAGCTCCATGTGAAATTAACCACGTGGCTTTCTCTCTCTATGTCTTGGTACCACAGATACTGAGCCTTCCAACTAGTGAGTATTTGAACTCTCTTGATTCAAGTTGCTAAGGAATTTTATTAACTTTACCAGCGGCACTTTATGCCGCCAGACTCTCTGACCAGAACATTTCTAAAACCTCTACCAAGTTGCTTAATTTGGCTGTAAATAGGCATTCTGTAAAATAGCTTCACCAACTGTGTACAAAGAATTTGTGTGGGTTAGCTGTACATAAGTTTGGGAGAAATTCTCTTTGTATATATCAATAAATTATTCAATAACCTTCAAATCAGCCTCAGATCTCACCCCAAACTCAGACTCAAAGCCCTCTATAACAGATGTAATAACTCTTTAATCTCTCAACCCACATCTTGGCCTTTGAGCACTGCAGCCTGTGCAAATGCAGCACCTCCACCAGGAAATCTAACTTGCAACAATTTTGCACTGTTTTCCAATAGTGTTTCTCCAGGCATTGAACAATGCAGACCTGGAGGAGGGTAGGGGGTGTTTGGAAAGGCAGAATAAAAGGGGGAAAAAGGCACAGTTAGCACTGCCTGTTGTCTTCTCAGTCTAGGGAAAGCTGTTGCCTACAGAGAATGATGGCTTGCAGCCAGTGTTAACATGACCTTTTAACTTGTGAGTCTATGGAAAGCTTCTTCTGTCTTTCCCAGGAGGTGTCACTATAAAGTATCACTTTACTGCCGTACAGTTCACAGGCATGCAAGGCCTGGCTTACGGGTGAAACTCACTGCCAGAGATCTGGCATGTAATTTTTCTCCAGCTTTATTTCTGATGCTCAAAGAACATACTTTTCTTGCATTTTGGCTTACATGGATTTGCAGTTCAGATGAGTTTCTTGGATTGAAAAGTCTCTCTGTGCTAGAGGAGATCTCTAATCATTTAATAGAAACGGGCTGCTCGGTGTCTGACACAACATACAAAATCCCCGTAAACACACTCCAGATTTTTTACTGGAAACTCAGTCTCTTTACTGTTCTTCCTACCACCTTGTTACTCTTCACCTCTCTTGTTTCCTCACTGCCCATGTTTGTCTTGAAACCTGGAGTGCTACAAGCTGTTCTCATCACATGCCAACAAACCACAAAATAAAGCCATGACTGGTTGAGATACCAATCAGCTCAAATCGTTGCTAGCTAGGTCTGCATCAGCAATACTTATGAGAAGCATCACTCAGCAAAGGGCATCTTCCCCAGGCAGATCAAAACCTCCTTTCCAGTACTGAACAAGAGACCTACTTTCCAGCATACAAAAGAACAAGAATTTGTTTCTCTGTTTCTTTTTTGCCCCCTATAAGCCTACTGCGGGAAAAGTTCTGTTTTATTTGAATACACCATTGTTTATTTATAATTTTGTTCTAGATGTGTGACAGATTCAGCATGTGTCACCCAGCAGGGAAACAGTGGTAGGCTGGAGAGTTAACAAATGCACTGTGGCGAAGCCAGATGGCCTGTTTTCATAAGGAGCCTCTGAAAGATGCTCTGTTGCATAGATTTTTTTTCTTCCTTTGGTGCTCGAGATTTGCAAGAACATTGTTATTGCATATTAACACACCTGCCAAAGTGTGTTACCATCATGGGTCCACACTCCACTGTGGATTTCATCTAACACACTTGTGATCAGAAAAAATGTACAAACTGACATGTTGAATCAGCCCATCATCCTTTGTCAATAAATTAAAGGGTCTAGAGTTTCAGGGTGCCAGATATACCAAGGTGAGTGTTTTGGGGTGCTAGTGTTCACTAAGTGCCCTTCAGTGTCCACAGCCTGATGAAGTTAGCTCTCTCTTTTTGCATCTGGCAGTTGCGGAGCACAGACCTGGCTCCCGCCTGACTCCTCTAACAGTGCCCACACCTCACAAAACGTCCCAGTACATCAAGGGGACATGGACTCAATGATCAGTTTGTGGGAAGCAGCTGACTTGAAAGCAATGTCAGAGAGTGTACTAATAAAGATGTTGCTGGAAAAGTATATAGCTCTGCTTACCTTTTTCCCAAAGGAAAGGTTCCCTGAGGAACCATATTTTTTCCATTATTTTTCCAGGTTACTATTAACGAATATTTCATCTTCTTCCTTATTTTCTCATTTATTCCTCTTGTCAGTTTCCCACCTGGGATGTTTCACAGAGCTGCATACAGTTTCCTTTGGAAAGCACTAGTACCAATTTAAGGTCCTAGCTTTGACTTGAAAGAGATGGGACTGAGTTTCTATTTCAGGAACAGTTTTCAGGCTCATAAAAATAGGACAAGATCTGAGATTGATAGGTATTTGCAGCATCAGTACACAGGAAGACTGAGCAATTAAAAAAGAGATGGGCAAACTGTTAATTTACATGACGTGGCAATGCTGTGATCAGCAAGGAAAATGTAGAGGTTATTCAACAGCAGTATTAGAGATGACTTGGTTTCTCTGCCTAGCTTTGAATTCCTTGTCTAAATGCAAAGGGTTAAATAAAAAGACACTATAAGCTGATTTTAAAATAACTAAACAGCTAAGGACAAGTGATTTATTATAAAGACAAGGCAGTATTAATAGCATAGTCTTGAGGAAGATTTTATCATCTTTTTCCCATCTCTGCTTCAAGGAAGAAACTATTCATCCACCCAACTAGTCTCAGTCAGTCTAGATGGTGTTTTTCCTTCCAAGGCTAGGAAAATTACAACTGAAATTATCATAAAACTGGAGAGTTTTGAGGTGGACAAAGAAGAGTTGTCCAAGATAGGTGTTGGGGAACCTGAAACACAAAACAGCAGTGGGTTACAGGGATAGTTTCACTCTGATGCAGAGATATCAGTTAACTTTAAAGAGCTTAGTGGACACTTAAACCAGGCAGTCTAGATATGGAAATACTTATCTGTATCAAAGATAATTAGTGTGGTGTCAGCTGAGGGGCTTGTAGGGCATCACACCCTGCAGAGCACAGACACTACAGGCTCTACAAGCCACTTGCACTTGTCAGAGGTGAGCTTAGAGAAGCCCAGGGTAGCCCACGTGTAAGCAAATTCTGATACTGATTTAAACTTTAACTGCTTTGAGGAAAAAGGTAAGTAGTGTGTTTTGAAGACATAGACTCTACACTTTAACAAACAGACTGCCACAGGTTCTTGAAGGAAAGGTCTGTTTTTTAAAAAAAAAAAGGCTGTGTAAATCAGTGATTGCTTTATTTTCATTTATTTATTATTTTAACAATTGCATTAAAAATAGGTGTATATATATCTATAGATACATATGTATATAAAAAAAAAGAGTCTGAAATACTATGCCAAACCAACCTGAGGAGATAGATTTGAAAATTGGAGCTACTTTTTGGAAGCTGGCTTTTGTTCATGTTCACCTTTCAAATATAAAAGGAAAGTACTTAATTCAAAAGAAATTTAGCTGTTATGCATTAAACAAGTGAGGAGGTCACAGCAATTGCCAATAGCGATGAAGAGAAATGGGCCAGAACTGATCCTTATCACTGAAGTCTAGGATCACCAACTGTCTTCAGTCCACACTGCTTAGGGTTAGCCTTTTCTGTAACATATTAGTCTTAGAGAGAGGCCGTTAGAAAAATGAAACCCAAGGAGCAAGATGGACATTCAGCATAGTGGATGCTTATGGTCCAGACTCATTTCCCAGTCTCATTTTATTTGGCAGTACTGATGTAGCTACCCTTGTCACTTTGCTTCCATTCGAAGCCTTCTATTCAATATGCTTACTTGAGCTATGTTTTAATTGTTTTGCTAATTACTTGAGATTGAGTATAATTGAGCTAATTACTTAAGATTGAGTATATCCTAATTATTTGAAAATGGCCCAGATCCTTATTGTAAAGCAAGCCATTCTCAGTAATTCCTATTGAGGATATCCCTTTTTGCAATGAAGACTCTGGACATTTAACCCCAAATATAACCCCAAACCCAAAGAACTCCATAACATTCAAAACCTTCCACACCTATAAAAAAATAAACAACCCCCACCTACACTGTGGCACAACGAAGAAAGCCAAATGCTGAAAAAAGAGAAGCTCTTGGTAACAAGACTTACTTAGACTCAAGCACACTGCACTTGGAACTTCAGACAAAGATCTTTAACATGAAACTTTCAAAACCAGACCTGGAAATGGCTAACACAGGTCTTTTAGCACTTATAAAATGTTTGGTGGGTTTGTTTTGGAGTTTGTCTTTTTCATTTTAAAAAGAATTTCTTTGTATTCCTTGGCAATTTCATCTTGGTTTAAAAAATAATTCAATAACTAAAATTGCTTTTTTTCAGTGACCAAAATGTTCACTCTGTTCTGCCTTCCTTCCCTCTATATATTTCCCAGAATTTTTCAAGGTCCAGCACTCTGATGGCTTGCAATTTTTCACTTTAAAATATAGAGACAAGACTGTAACCAAGATCTTTCTCCAGGCAGATATATGTATTGTGAGAACTGCATTGTAAGAACTGGAAGATCCTAAGAGAGCGGAAAGATCCTACATACACATGTATAGGAGTAACTACTCCAGAAGATATTTACAGATCTGTCAATATAGTTACAAAATCATCAGAATAAAAGTTACCTGATTCTTTCCTCACTTGAGGGTGATCTTATCCACAGATACCCTTTTCCTGGCAGTTTATCTAGGTAATAGCTAAGTACTCTTTACTTCCACTAATAATGGTACAGGCTGTTCCTGTTCCTCTGTCCTCTACTCTTTGGACTTAACAACTTAATTCACTTCAGCAATCTTCTTTAATTCACTCTTGATCTTTTCTGGTGTTTTTCCCCCGATAATCTTCTTTTGTAACCCCACCTTCATGGAGTGTGGCACACAACACAAGGCATTGTACACCTTACTAGAGGCAATGAGAGTACAAGAAATTCTATCAGTGTTCTGGAGCCCTGTACTTTTATTTCCCCATTCTTGTGTGGTATATTTCTTCTCTGCATGACACCATAGCCTTTGTTCAAAGCCTTCTTGAAGCTTAAAGATAGGTCTATAGCACAACGTTCAAATGCCAAATGCTTAGGCTTTGAAAAGCTGTTTGAAGCAGATGTCTCCCTTAGAGTGCACATGCTTACGTTGATCTGATCCATGTAATTGTCAAAGTGTTTTGGAAATCTCTTAAGGACGTTTGCAGAAGTAGAGATCATTTAACAGGACATAACAGACAATAGTTCCTAATCATAGAATGATAGGAGTTGAAAGGGACCTCCAGAGATTTTCAGTCCATACTCCTTGCTAACATTGTTATGCTTACATCAGGTTGCACAGGAGTACATCCACAACTTCTCTGGGCAGCCCATTCTAGTGCTCCATCACCCTGAAAGTAGGCTATTGATTCCACCCCCAAAGCTGACATGCCACCCATAGGCTCATCTCTACTGAGGCTGGCTTTATCAGTTTCCCCCATCAAAGCTAGTTTAAAGTTATCTCAATAAACTCTGACAACTCATAGGAGAGAATCCTTCTCCCTGTTTGAGCTAGCTGGACTCCATCTGCTGCCAGCAGGCCCACTGCCATGTAAACATCTCCATGATCAAACAAACCAAAATTCCACCAATGGCACTGTGATGGTTTGGGTATCCCCCACCCCCCACACTTTCAGAAATCACCCAGACTAGACTCAGCCGGCTCTGGAAATTGTGAATGAAGCTTGTATTTACAGCTGGCACAATTTACAAGCAGATATTTACAGTATATACAGATATATATACAGAAATAGACAAGGTAAAAAAAAAGGTAATACAAACACAATTCCCCTCCCAGAAACCTGAGTCTCCGGGAGGGGCTCTCAACCACCCCTCACCTTCCCCCTACCCCTCTCAACCTTACCCCAGTCCCAAGGAAGAATGGAGGTTCGGCCAAGAGGGTTAAAAAGCAAGGTGAAGCAGCCAAGCAAAGGAAGGGTGAGGTTAGAAAGCAAGATGGAGTCCAGCCAGCAGCCTCAGCTTCTCCCTAGCAGGCAAAACTCCCCAGCAAAGAGAAGAAGCAAGTGCTGTAATCTTTGTTTTGCCTTTCTTCTTTACACATCCCAGCAAGACTGTGAGGGAAGTAGACCTCAACATTGTTTTCATTTTACAGCCTATGATCTAGTTCTTCTCACCAAAACATGCTAGCTAGGCTCAAACTAGCACAGGCACCAACATCTGAGCTGTGTCCTCATCAGGTGTGTTTTCCTGTTCCTTTCAGTACTCTTTCCTGCCACTGAAGGAATTGAGAAAAACACTTCTGCTTCCAATCCCTCGACAAATTGCCCCAGTGTCCTGAAGTCACTTTTGATCACTTTTGGTCTTCGTTCTGCGACCTGATCACCACTAACCTGCATAACCAATAGTGGGTAATAGTCAGAGGCATGAATATGTACCTGCAAGAGCAGGTATTTGGTTTAGCTCATAGAGGTGCAGAAACTTTTTTTTCATCTTTCCTGTAGGCAATCAGTCTAAAGTAAATTTATGATAGCTGTATTGATATGGCAGATTGTAAGTGAATTGTAAGAGTTGCTCTAGTGTTTCAGAATAGTGTTTTGGGCATGAAATAACCTGGCGTAACTATGTAGAGCAGCTTTAAAAAGCCTTGTTTCTTAGAACTAAGAGACTTCCCGGGAAATACAAAAAAAATGTAGTTCAGACTGTTGATCAGGTGTACAGTTACATGACTTCTACATTACATGACACCACAGTCATAAAAACTGCAGAAAACCAGGAAGAGTGTCTTTGGACAGTTATATTTATTTATTTGTATCTATTGATACTTACCCTCAAGTTAAAAAAAACAACCAAACAAACAAAAAGTTGTTCATAGTTACATTTGTTCTATATTAATTATATTGCATTAGCTTCTTGAAACATAAGAACATGGGAGTAAAATAGGGGGTTTTGTAACACCAAACACAGTTTTACTGAGTGTGATGCAGTCCACAGAGCAGAGTAACTTGTATTGCTGCACAGCTGCATGGGTTTAAGAGACATGTAGCGAGTGTTCAGAGGCTGAGACAGGCCACTTGAAAACAGAGAGGCAATCACATAACATGCCACTACTCCTGTAAATGAGTTGTGAAAGAATTAGTCAAGATGGCTTCCTTCTTTTTCATGCCTTCAAAGGAGAGATTCTGCAGAGTTTAGTTGTGTTTAGTAGTATATTTTCAGTGCAAGTAAAGCCATAGAAAAAGCCCTGAAGTTTCACTGGTAATTTAAGAAACACTTTTGTTGTCTAAGCTGCCACATATGCATCTGTATTGGTTATTTAAACATATCTTTGGCTGATACTTAAATGCATGTCAGAGAAGAGACATATTTTGCTCTGCCTTCAAAAAGTCCAGAGAAATGAAAAGTGGAGACAAACGAGTACAATCTCATCTCTCCAGTATGATCTGAGTCACTGATTTCTCTGCTCTGAAGGCAATCTTATATGTCACCAACTCTGTTTTTTCTTTTCTCTTCAAAGGCAACTGGAGGAGAGTCAACTACTTCCAACTTCTAGCTTCTATAGTCATTCCTGGGTCAAGTCCAAAAGAAATGTATAGTTGCCACAGGATCTTACTAGTCTCTGGTTAAGTTTCTCATGGCTATGAACCACACAACTGTCCCTTACACTGCTGCAGGACACCAGAAGGTGTGTACATACAACAAATAATCTTGACTATAAATGTTAAAGGCAGACACCTTCCTTCCTGCTCCTCACAACAAGGAGGACAATCACCAATGTGGGAATTTCCAGTCTGGAAAAGCTTTGGTCTTAATAAGTCTGTATTTGCTTCATTACTGCCCCCTAACACCCTGGCCTGGAAAAAAAAATATTATATGTAGTAAAACTCGGATTCCAAGTCTAAATGGCATTTGATACCATATGGATATTTTGTAGCATATAACCATTTGTTTCACATCATTTACTCCCTGTAGGCAGCATAGAATTATCATGTAGAACCAGCTGACATCTCAAACAGGACTCAGGATGGTATACAATGCTTGTATACACTATTTCAGCAGATGGTGCAAGAAATCTTCATAGCAGATAAGAGAACAACAGACCTGGACAGTTTGCTCTCAACCCTCTTTAGCTGGTTTGTGTACTCGCAGAATGATTTCAGCTAAAAGCAAAATCTGGAGGTAAATCTCAATCTGAAGATGATGGCAACCTTTATGGAGGGAATTCAGTCATGAAGGAGCAGCTTCCTGCATTCTCATCTTTTTTCTTACTATTCTATTTAAATCAATCTGTTTCCACCTACCATAAAATCCAGATTAAATGTTACCTCAAGCTAGCACATATATTCTGTCTAGTAGAATTTGATGTCCATTCATTTTATGAAAAGCATCTTTTCCTACACACATGTGTCCTATGTGTGTTTTTCCTACACACATAACTTCAGGTGTATAGTTTGAAGTGGAACAGGCATAGGCAGAAATTATTTAGTAAAATATTTCCTCTTCAAAAACAGTCATTCATATCTGATGTTCTTTTCTTCCTCTCCATCTGAGCAGTTTTACTTTCCTCAAGTAAAGAAGTAAGTACTGCTTACTAGGTTAGAAAGTAACTGTCTCTAGAACCTGAAGGCTGGGGCACACATAGGGTTTGAGGGAAGAGTCCCTATGTCAGTGAATATTTAATTGGTTATGCAAAGTGAAATAAGTCCAAAACACATCAAGAGAACCTTTGCAGGATGGGGAAAAATCCAAAACAGGAACATATTAATGAGGTATGAAATCTGCTTTCTACATTCCTTGCAATGTGGCTAATGTTTAATAGCTGTTGAAGCTCACAGATGCTTATAAAAACAGCCACTTTCTGAACCTGGAATCTGGAAAGATCTTATTTTAGATATAACAGTTCCTTTAGAAATGGTAAGTTATACGCATGTAAAAAGGATATCCTTCACAGTATGTTTTCTATTTCCATCTCCTAACACTGTAAGCTGAAATAAAAGGTGACTACCTGAACAGTTTGAAATACTGCAACTTGCTTCAGACCTTCCTAGTCTACCACAGTCTATTGTTATCTCCACTGGAATGTAATCACTAAATACCACACTAAAGCAGTCTTCTCTTCATCTTGTATGTATTAATTGCAACATGTAGTGTTGAGGCAAAAGTGTGCAATTTGAGTTTGTAAGTATGGAGCTCCTACCAGAGGACTGCAGGACTTGACTGCTGTGCTGGTTTGAGGCTAATTGGAATATTTTAATGAGAGAAATTAGATCATTGGTTGTGAAAAGAAAGTAATGATAAAGTCTGTATCATTTGTTAGTTGGCTGAGAGGGACAAAAAGCCAAAATGTCAATAACTTGTCCCACTCTGGTCTGTGATAGGGGATCTATTCTCTTTCTCTTCACTCCACTCGAATCTCTTTTCCACTAGTCTTGGCTAACAGAAAAGAGTGTAAGCTTTGCTGGTTGTGTTGTTTGTCTGTCTAAGAAAGTAGGAGGAGAAAGAGGGGGGTAGCTTTGAGCCCCTTCTTGGCAGTTTCTTTGTCTAGGAGAGAGTTTGGATTTCCTTATTATTACTTATTTGTGTATAATTATAAATACTTGTAAATATAATGTCTATGTATGCTTGTAAATTTTGCTTTGCTGTAAATACAGCTTCCGAGCCATCTGGGCTAGTCTCATAAATTTCAGTAGAGGGGTGGGGGAGGAAGTTCCTAACCCATGTCAACTGTCCAATTCTATCTTGAGAGTAAGAGGACAAAGTTGCCAGTGAATCCTTCTGACTTGAAAAAAAATACAAGTGCTATTTTGATGTTACTTAGTCATGGAAGTTTTACTCCCAGCAGGAAAAAATGGCAAATTATGCTTCACAGAAAACTTCTTCCTCTCGGACAAAAGGCTATGAAAACAGTTCCTGCTGAAAATGACACGTTTGCAGGGTTTTATTGAGGACTGTGGCAATATAGAGTCATACAATCTCTGCCTGTCAGATTCAATTTAGGCACATGTTTTTTTTACCTCATGATTTTTCAAACTGTTAGCCTTGTAATGCAGCATGGAAGGTTACTTGGTCTGGTCGTTCTCTGGTGTACCTAATTATCCATACCAGAGGATCTACAGCAATCTCCTAAATGTGGGAGAAATTAGTCCTGTCTCATAACAAAGAACAAAGCATGTAGTTGAACTCCAAGCATCACTTGGGTCTCCAGTTGCCACCCTAACAAGTTTTCAACCATATAGTCTGGCAAATGACACAGTCTCATGGCTACCATATAGCCAAGACATTTAAGACACCAAACATATAATGTTGTGTGTCTAGGTAATTTTTTTTCTATGTTATCAAGTGAGAGAGATGGTTTCTCCAGAGGGCAGTTCCGAAGAGACTGAAATTCTGCACTACCAGCACCCAGAGAATTGCAGTCTAGCCTTCTAGACTTTATAGTTAGAGATATAAATTTAGGCAATGTGGAATTTTTTCCCCCACTGGAAATAGGGCAACAACCCCTATGAGTAACAGAGACTCTCCCATAATACACAAATGTATAAGCACTGAGCAGGCAGGCTAGGTGTCTTCGAGTTAATGAGCTGCCCAGCCATCTGGAAATAGCCTATATCTATTTCTCTACATCACACAGATAAAACTCCCAGGCAAGTAACACAGATCAGATGCACAACTTTTCCAAGGCTGAAGTTAAATGAGCTGAATCTCCCTAAAAGACAGCTCTGTTATGCAATTCAAATTAGGTTGGCAGCTGGCTGAATATTCAGGGTAAGATTATGTAGCACTCATATTGTGGAAGGCATATTTTCCATACAGGAATTCCTATCTCCTTACAAATCATTGCATAAATGTGGGTATCGTTGTACATTTATCAGGGAGATCTGTTACACCTTGGACTTAAAATGAACCAAACATTATCGAGAGAAAAGAAGCTAAACAGCTTTAGAACCAGTGCTCTTTAATCCTTTTATAAATAATCTGGATGCAGGAATTGAATGTAAATTAAGTAAGTTTGCCATAGATACTAAACTGGGAGGATCTGTGGACTCCATCAAGGGTAGAGAGGCTTTTTAGAGAGATCTGCATAGACCATAGAGCTGGACAATCACCAACTGTATGAAATTCTCCATCTGGGACAGAGTAATCCTTGTTGTGCATACAAATCAGAGGGAGAGAGGCTGAGGAGCAGCCTCATGGAAAAAGATCTGGGATTTTAGATTTACAAAAAGTTGAGCGTGAGTTAACAGAGTACTTTGACAGCCAAAAGAGTCAACTATGTTCTGGGGTTTGTTCTGGCTCACTGGAGAGGTCCCTGAAGACTAGAAGCTGGCCAATGTGATATCCATCCACAAGAAGGGTCAAAAGGAGGAACCAGAGAACTACAGACCTGTCAGCCTGACCTCAGTGCCAGGCAAGGTCACGGAACAGGTCATCTTGAGTGCCATCACAAAGCACCTACAGGATGGCCAAGGGATCAGGCCCAGCCAGCATGGGTTTAGGAAGGGCAGGTCCTGCCTGACCAACCTGATCTCCTTTTATGATCAGGTTACCTGCCTGGTGAATGTGGGGAAGGCTGTGGATGTAATCTACCTGGACTTCAGCAAAGCCTTTGACACTGTCTGCCACAACAAGCTCCTGGCTAAGCTGGCAGCTCATGGCTTGGACAAATTCACTCTGTGCTGGGTCAGGAACTGGCTGGAAGGCTGAGCCCAGAGAGT
>WAAF01020490.1:57179-93412 GCA_013400475.1 Tricholaema leucomelas
ATGAGCCAGCAGTGTGCCCAGGTGGCCAAGAGAGCCAATGGCATCCTGGCCTGTATCAGGAACAGTGTGGCCAGTAGGATGAGGGAGGTTATTCTTCCCCTGTACTCAACACTGGTCGGGCCACACCTTGAGTCCTGTGTCCAGTTCCGAGCTCCTCAATTCAAGAGAGATGTTGAGGTGCTGGAACGTGTCCAGAGAAAGGCAACAAGGCTGGTGAAGGGCCCAGAACACAAACCCTATGAGGAGAGGCTGAGGGAGCTGGGGTTGTTAAGCCTGGAGAAGAGGAGGCTCAGGGCAGACCTCATTGCTGTCTACAACTACCTGAAGGGAGGATGTAGCCAGGTGGGGGTTGGTCTCTTCTCCCAGGCAACCAGCAACAGGACAAGGGGACACAGTCTCAAGTTGTGCCAGGGGGAAGTATAGGCTGGATGTTAGGAGGAAGTTCTTCACAGAGAGTGATTTGCCATTAGAATGGGATGCCCAGGGAGGTGGTGGAGTCACCGTCCCTGGGGGTGTTCAAAAGAAGCCTGGATGAGGCACTTAGTGCCATGGTCTAGTTGACTGGATAGGGCTGGATGATAGGTTGGACTGGATGATCTTGGAGTTCTCTTCCAACCTGGTTGATTCTATTCTATTCTAAAGCACAGCATATACTGTATGCCCAACCACATACTATATGTATTTTGGGGCAGCTTAATATAAGTAGTAGAATATATTCAAAACAAGGAAAGATATCTGTGGAGAGATTTTTGCTAACAGGACATGAATTGATAAACATGAGCACCCATGAGCTGGGAAGTCCAAGAAGTCCATCTTGGACTTAAGATACCAGGTGGTGGTGTCACCCCCCACATGCAGCTGCACGAGGTGGAGTGCCAGCTGCAAGGGGGCAGGGTCAGCCAGCCACAGGAGGCTGATTCTGCAGGATTGTGACCTATCTGTACCATGCATGTAACCCTGGACCAATCTGTACTTTCCACACATACCAATCTTGAACTAAGTTAGCTGTGCTTGCTTCTTCCATGTAAGCATATATGTCACTTTGTCATGGACTTATATGGGTTAACGTCCATCTAACCACAGTGGTGACTCAAGAGTCGTTTATCCCAGGTGCAACGCTGGTGGATATCAAAGGAGGGACTTACAAAGAAAAACTGAGGTCATTTGATTGGTTGAGCTTGGATAAGAGAAGTCGAGGACTGACCTCATTGAAGTCTACAGCTTCCTGAATGTGTGAAGTAGAAGGCGAGGCACTGATCTCTGGTGACCAGTGGTAAGACATAAAGAAATTGCACAGGAAGTTCAGATTGGACATCAGGAAAGGATTCTTCACTGAAAGGAGGACTGGTCCCTGGAAAAGGCTTTCCGAGAGAGCAATTGTCGTACCAAGCCTGTCAGAGTTCAAGGAGCATCTGGACAGTGTTCTTATTCATATGGTTTACTTTTAGGTAGTCCTGCCAGGAGCAGAGAGTTGGACTCAAGGATTCTTGTGGGTCCCTTACAACCTGAGGTATTCTGTGATTTATAATTCTGTGAATGGGTGTTCCTTTGAATGTGGGAAGCTGAGAACAAACTGTCTTTGTGGATATGCTGGAGTCCAGCATGGAGGAAACAGGGTTATGTTTAGGTGCTAGGAGAGGAATAAGAAAGGGATAGGAAAAAGACATCGGCTGTATGGGTTTTCTTGCAAAGACAACATTCATCATACTTCCACAAACAAGAGGTACAAGCCATATCTCCAATGGACTATCTCTTGGACAGCAGAGAATTCAAATAAGAAGCATAGTCATAGAATGCAAACAGCAGCAGTCTTCAAAACTGATGGAAAACAAAATTCATACAATCCTTTGGTGCGTAACTTCAGGACTAGATAGGAAGCACAGGAAGATTCTGTATAGAAACCTTAAGCTATTGGTTCATGTTTATCACTATATTCTTTCTAGTCCAAATTTTCTACACTACTCTGCTTAAACAAGACTTACACTCAACATTCAAGAACTGTGATAGGGCATGTGAGTTCCCATCACCCTTGTTATGAAGAACTTCTTGGCAAGTAATCTCTGAGTATCACTAAAATCCTGATAAGCTGCCATACTTAGCCCAAGGACAAAAAAACTGCAAAGGCATTTGCATATACATTTTCTACCAATAGCTTTTACAATAAGAGCAAGAGTTGGGCAGCTGCAGCGTACGTTTATAAAGCTTACAGCTGTGTTCAGTGATAAGAGGTTCTTTTGTAGAGACCACAGCAAAAGCTTTTTCAGTGACTAAAACAACACTTTTATCTCATCATGAAAGATGCCCCTTCCAGTGGAAGTCTAGCTGGCATGACATTATCATTTGAATTGTTATTTGGGTTTTTTTCTTACAGGAAACTGAGAGGGAAGAATGTTGATGATTTATGAAGTATTCTGTCTTTTATTATTATTATTTGTAACATTAAAAGAAAATTGACTACAATACAAAGACTTTATATCCACCTATAAACTTAGTTATCAGCACCCTAATATCAGCAACAGAGCAAACACAGTCTCAAGTTGTGCTGGGGGAGGTATTGGCTGGATGTTAGGAGGAAGTTCTTCACAGAGAGAGTGATTGGCATTGGAATGGGCTGCCCAGGGTGGTGGTGGAGTTGCCATCTCTGGAGGTGTTCAAGAAAAGCCTGGATGAGGCACTTAGTGCCATGGTCTAGTTGACTGGATAGGGCTGGGTGATAGGTTGGACTGGATGATCTTGGAGGTCTCTTCCAACCTGGCTGATTCTATGATTCTATCTAGTTAATAAATAATTTATCTAACTCTAAATCTGGAAATGGAATATTCAACATCACTGTAGCACAGTGGAGATGCTCATTATGGATGAGACTTGGATTATAAAGTTTTTATTATTATTATTATTATGCTTGTAATTTTCTGAAGAAAAATTTTCACAGGTTTTTCTCTAAACCCTCAGGCACATTTGGGTGTAAATTTTTTAAATATTTGGGACCTTTTTCTCAATTGCTTAATATGAAAGAGGACTGAGAAATCACCCCATAACTGTTAAGTCATCTGTTAGGGAGTGATTTTGTGGAGTTTTATATGCCGTATAAACTTGGTTTCACCTAATTGTAATTAGATATCTAATGTAAGCTCATTATGTAGCTGTGTCACTGGTGACTGTCATTGTCTCTAAAAGGACCACTCTTTTCACTCAAGCTGACACCTATTTTTCACTGGCTTTCAAAGTCTTAGTGCTGAGCTTAGATGAGCTGGTGACTTAATAGATAGTTTGAATTAAATGAGATTAATTCCACACAGAATTTAAAGAATGGGTTTGTTTTTAACTTGTAAGGGAAGGCCCCAGGAATTCTATCTACATAGTCTATTGAAAAGAAATCAGAGAGTGATGCAATTATGGTTTATATGGGCTCTTAGGGGCTGTAACTTCTGATTATATTTGCTTCAGCCTGTCTGGCAAGCACATAATGGCTGGAGAGTGAAGCTGAGGTATAGTTTTCAATTGTAAATAACTGAGGAATGGAATGGCTCTATAATTACCAGAAGGAGTGAGGAGGAGGCCAGCCACTTCTCCTTGATGACAAGGAACAGGGTAAGAGGAAATGGTTGCAAGCTGTGCCAGGGTAGACTTAGGCTGGAAATTAGGAAATATTTCTTCACTGAAAGGGTTATCAAATATTGGAATGGTCTGCCCTGAACAGCAGTGAATTAGATGTTCCTGGGGGTGTTCAAGAGGGGTGTGGCCCTGGTGCTTAGGGATATGGTTTAGTGTTGATTGTTCAGTGCCGGGTTGAGAGCTGGACTGGATGATCTCTGAGGTCTCTTCCAATAGATAAATTCTGTGATTCTGTGATTTATCAAGGGTAATGATCAGTTCTTTTCTCTTGGCATCTTGGCATTTTAAATCAAGTCCTAGTTGAGGAGGGCAGAGGAGGAATCCAGTGTTGATATTATTATTATTATTATTATTATTATTATGGGTTTGGTTTTGATTTTGGTTTTTTTTTTTTTTTTACTTAAAACAAGGACCAACTCCAGGAAGCCCTTAGCTGTGTTTTTATGCTCCTTGTTCTAGGTTACATCAACTCACCATATTACTCACCTTTGAATTAACAATCAGGTTCATCTCACTCAGCTTCAGCAGCTTAAGAGTTGGGCAATCGGTGTTATCTATAGTCAAGGGAGACAGATATTTTGAGTATAATTCTTGATATATACAACAACTGCTAATGTGGGTGACTGGGCTGACCTGCCTGGCTATTGGTGACAGCAGTAATTCACATGCATAAGCTTTATAATGGCAGCAACCTTGAGGAAAATGTAAAAGCTTATGGTCATGGAAAATGCTGAGAAGCACACCCAAAGCACCGTCATGTACTGCCAGATGACCTGTGTTCCTCCTCTGTGCTGCTTTCCAAGACTCTCTTCCCTCTATGTTATTATAAACTTCCACATACAAAGAAACAAAACTTGCTTGTGATACTGCAAGGCAAACCATGACAAACTCAGTCAAATGTTATTAGTGTAATTCAGATGAAATTTCTGCTGAAATCCATGTGAGAAATGACTAAGAATGAGCCACATGCAAAATGTAGTAGAGTCTCCTGATACACAATGCACAGCTTCCGATTTTCATATTCATATTAATTTATGTTCCTTGCAGTAAAGAGAACACCTGAAGATTTTAGTCAAGTATGAAAACAGAGTTGTTAAGAATTGTGCAGACCTTATTTTTTTTTAATGGGTCAAAGGTGTTATGTACCCTCCAGATTATTAAATGTACTTTGCATAAGTGAAAATTTGATATTGCAGGTTATGTTGCTAGTATTGCATAATACAAATGACAAGTAACAGCATGCCTCATTATGATACTCTTATGTTCAGTAACAAGCTAATTTACCAGCTGTTCTCTTCTGCTATGGTACTCACTCTGTAATTAATCTATGCATTAGAGACCAGACTGGACCTCTTGCCCTTTAATTTTGAAATCTTGGAGTTCTGCTCAGGTCACTAATACCTGACTGGGCTAGCTACTGAAATTTCATCTGTAGGTATATAGGAACTAAACAAGAACATCTTTGCAACCTATCCAACAGCACAGATCTGCAAGGCACAGGTTTGACCTTCTTTACTTTGACAGTAGAAAGAATTATTCTTCTGAAAAAAGAGATGAGGTGAATAGTATTGAGCACTAAAGATCACACTTCAGCTAGTGACTGCTTTTCAGAAAGTCACCTGCGGGGAATTTCAAGAGTTTTTTCATTCCCTGTGTGAGTTTGCTGCCTTGTCTATGACACAATGGCAATTCAACATAGCATGTTAGTGGGATTTTATATAACATTTGCTTCAGCCCCAAAACGTCTGTGCAAACGACGGGATAAGGACAGTGATGTTGGAGAGCAACAGCATTGCACAGCAGACACTGAACTAGGGCTTGAACAAAAAAATGAAATTCCTTTTCCACCATTTCTAATGCTTTTAAATTGAGTCCACATCTGAAAGAATGGAATAAGCTGTAAAAACATTCCTGAAAACCTTCTGCAGGTTGTTTTGGTTTGGGATTTGTTTGTATTTTGGGTTTCAGGTGGGATTTTTTTTTGGTTGGTTGGTTTAGGGGGAGGCATGGTTTTGCTTGGTTCTTTGTTTCATTTCATTCATTTGTTTAGCTATCTTTTCATATGTCAAAAAGAAATATTCTACTGCTCCCAGATCAAAAAGTTTTATCTAAATTTAATGCATCTGCTCAAGGATCCATAGCACACATTACAACTGCAATTACAAGGCCTGAGATTCTCATTCTCTCCTTGGATGAGGCTACTTGGCAGGTCATGAGATCCTTATGCACTAGAATGAACCACAGACCTCAGTTTAAAAGATTTATGTCATGTTCTAACCTCAAACTGCTCACATTAAAACCTTTTAGTGGATTGCAGAGTTTTATCTTTGAGTATAATCAATTTTGATTAAATCAAATGTATCCAGGACATATTTTTATCAGAAGAAAATTAGGAAGGCAGCAGAGTGTAGCAAGGAAAGCCAGACTTCCTTAGGAAAATATTTAATTTACTGAAAGAGCATTAGAAAAATAACTTCAGTAGGAAATTCACAATATTCAGAATTACATAGAATTTTCCGATGCCCCCCTTCCAGAATAAAATGAGACACTGAATTGTTCCTCAGAAAAATGGAGAAATGTGTTGTCTTCGTTTTTAAAGGAGAATGTATACATTCAGTCCCTTTGGAACTGAAATAACATCTCAGACCTGAATAAAGACGCATTCCAAAAGATGTCAAGAGGAAAGCTTCTGCAGAGCCAGCTTCTTCAAGAGCTTTTTGCAGCCACTGCTTTCAACCAATAATTTTAATGAGAGCTGAATTTATGCACAAAAATTTAGAAAGCAAATAAATAAATAAGGGGGAGGAGGGAGAGGAGGAGACAACTTCACAGCATTTGGTATAATATTATTAGCAGACAGGAAACCATGCATCTGTTTTATATTCTTTTCCTGTGTGTGCATTTTATGCACATAAGAATTAACAGCCTTTGACTATTCATTTGTATTTACAACATCTGCAGTGGCAGTGGGTGCAGTTCTAGTTTCTCTGTCCTGGCCTTGCTAAGCATCCTAATTTGGAAAGAAAAAGCCATGTAACTTTCCAAGGGAATATTCACAATATCAACATCTCTTGATTCCTAGACATCCTAATGTCACCAGTGACAAGTTGACAAAGAAGGAAAGCCCTCTGGAAGTGAAGCAGGATACAGACAGGAATGCTGGTCTTTGTTTTTTCTGTTTGGACCCCTTGAAGTGTACATAACTGTAGTCTGAGACTGGAGTAGTCTTTCTGTGTTTGGGTAGAGACTTTATTTTGAATATGTAAATTAAAAAGATCAAGATGGGTTTAGAAAACTGTAGTGATACTATGATAGTTCCCCCAGTCATCCTAATTAGATCTGACTGGATTCCCCCAGACAACCTGTTGTTCATGAATACCTGGACAGTACAGGCTCTCTACCACAGTTTCACAGGTTCACAGATTGCATTTGGTTTGGAGACACGCTCAAACGTTATCTTGTCCAAGCCCCTTCCAGTGAACAGGGACACCTGCAACTAGATCAGGCTTCCTAGAGCCACACCTTGATTGTCTTCAAGGATGGGACCTCAAACACTTATCTCGGCAACCTGTTTCAGTATTTTACCATTCCTCACTGTAGAGTTCTTCCTTATGCCCAACACGATCCATTTGAAAATCATTGTTCTAAACAGTTCCTCTCCAGCCTTCTTAAAATGAAGCTGTAAGGTGTCCCCAGAGGCTTGTCTTCTCCATCCTGAGCAACCATAATTCTCTCAACCTGTCTTCATAGAAGAGGGAGTCTATCATCTTTGTAGCACTCCAATGGACCCACTCCAGCATGTCCATGTCTCTCTCATGTTGGTGACCTTAGAGCTGAACACAGTACTCCAGGTGAGGTCTCACTAGAACAGAGTAGAATGGCAGAATCACTTCTGATGTTTTGCTGGCTGCCGTTTTTTGATGCAGTCCAGGATGCAATTTGCCTTCCACGCTGCAAGTGCACATTGTTGGCTCATGTCCAGCAGGGCTGCTCTCAATTTCATCATTTCCCAGCCTATATTTACCATAGAATCACAGAATCATAGAATTGTTCGGGTTGGAAAAGACCCCTGGGATCATCCAGTTGTTAAGGAAGGTTTTGAGTCTGGGTTTGGAGTGAGATATAATGAGGCCAATGTAAAGGTTATTGAATAATTTAATATATACAAAGAGAACTTTCTGCCAAACTTATATACAACTAACCCACACAAATTCTATGATGCGGTTGGTAGAACTATTTTGCAGAATGTCTATATACAACCAAATTAAGCAATTTGGTAAAGGTTTTAGAAATGTTTCTGATTAGAGAGTCTTGTGGCATAAACTGCCACTGGTAAAGTTAATGAAATTCTTTTAACAACTTGACGAAAGAGAGTTAGGGCACTCACTGGTCAAAGTCTCAGTATTTGCATTCCAAAAGCATCAGTAGGAAAATACAGACAGTGAAAGCCGCGTGGTGGACTTCACTTGGTGATGGTGCGATGGGGCTTTGCTGCTTGTTCCGTCCCAAATTGAGCACACCGTCTGCGAGTGGTTCATGGGCACGAGAGAGGTCGTCCGTGGCTCTCAGGAAGTTATCGGGTGGTCAGCCACCTGGGCAAGGCAGGATTCCAGGTTTGCGGGCTGGAGCAGTCCGATTGAGTGCTGTGTGCAGCAAGCAGGCGGCCCTCGGGCTGGCACGGCGGGCTGGCGCGGCGGGTCAGCCAGGAAGTAGTTCGGTCGTCCGCTGGATTGATGCAAAGTGTCGTGGAACAAAGAAGCACGTAAAGCAAACAAAGGCAGTAGCCCCAGGCAGCGCGCAGGGAGGGAGAGGCGAGCTGTGAGCATCTTGTTTACCTGGGTTGTCCTATTTATCAGATGTGGGCCGAGATTAATGGTCCTTTGGCCACGATATCATCCAATCGGCTTTTGGCAGTCGGCCAAAACATACCAAAATAGGAAGGGTCCACAGGCTGTGCTCCCCCAAATATGGGAAGAGTACAGGCCCTACACCCCGGTGGGCCATAAGCTAGGTGCCTGGGCTTATACAACTGCTTACACAACCTGGGCCCTGGGCAGGCCAGACTTTATGGCGCCAGGTCTGTTGTGCCCATTCTGTCTATGTGTTTACCTCTGGTGTGGGCAGATAGGTAAATAGGTATAAGCCTATTTTGGGCCGATGGGCCCTCCACGACACAAACCCAGCCATTAACCCTGCTCTGCAATGTTCACCCCTAAACCTATTCCCAAGCACCACATCTAAACAACCTTTAAACACATCCAGGGATGGTGACTCAATCACTTCCCTGGGTAGCCCATTCCAATGTCTGACTACTCTTTCTGCGAAAAAAAAAAAAAAGCTACTGTCCAGTCTAAACTAGCCTGTTGCAGTGTGAAGCCACTCCCGCTTGTCCTACTGCTGATTACCTGTGAGAAGAAACCAGCACCACTCTCCTGAGGATTGCCTTCACGTAGGTACAGGACTTTGCACTTTGCCTTGTTGAACCTCAAGAGATTCTCCTCAGCCCACTTCTTCTGGATCTTACCATGGCCTTATGGAAAAAAAAACAGCAACCCACATCAAAGCGCCAAAGACTCTGGAGAGCCATTGATACAGATCCCTGAATTCAGCTGGTGGGACTACTATAGTGATATTCTGAAGAGAGATTTTTAAAAATATAATTTTCTCCTTTGCTACAAATTACTGCAGTTAAAATGTTCCAGGTGGTGTGCAGCTGCTTCAACTCAACCATTTCCATTTGCAGATACATTCTCTAGCTCTGAGGAGGTTGCTGGGCTTTTTTTTCCTGATAAATTCAAGATTTATTCTAAGCCTGCTGAGCTATGGGAGAGTAGGGAGTATCTTCAGAGGGAATTGAAAAGTTTCTGATGAGCTGCATCAGGTAATACAGAGTAGTGAAGCTGCATCTGCCTGGCATTGCCAGCACATACTTTCAATGTTAGTCATTCCTCACAAGAACAGGCAGAAGTGAGATAGTAGATTATGATGGAAAGCTGATTTCAGAGAAATACTGCTTAGGAAAAGGCTGTGTCACAAACTTCAGGTGAAGGTAGACAACTGAGATGGGAAATCCTCTTTCCAGTCTGTGGGGGAAAGTCCCACATACCTCAAAAAGTGTATCTTACAAATCTGAACATTTGATAAGGGTGTATTTGAGACTCTGTAAAGACTGGCTGTACCCAAGTCCTGAGCCAGTACCAGGCACCAGGGAGCACACTGAGGCTGTACACAGAGCATAGAAGATTTCAGAGCACTCCAGAGGAAAACTCAAGCTGGAAGCATACCTTTGTGAACAGTAAGAAAATGTCCAAGGCACCCATGTGACAGAAAAATAGAAATTTGGGTGGAATTTCCTTCACATTAGTCCTTCTTGACAGCTGTGTAAACCCTGCAGGTCTACTTAGTTGTTACAGAAACTCCACAACACTGGTGGCTCCTTTGCAGATTTTACACCTGAGAAATAAGAGCAATATTTCAGACTGAAAATGTATTTCACCGAGTAGGGGCTTCTGTTTATTTATTTGTTGGTTTCAGCAAGATGAATAGCACCCAACTTTAAAAAGAAAAGAAGCCATGAGCTTTGTATATTTATTTTGTTCTTGTTCACTGCACTGTGGGGTCAGTTTACTTTTGCTGCTGCATGCTCACAGGAAATGAAATCAAAACCAGCATGAAGCGGTAAGTCTCCAAAATGAGTAAAGCAACAGAGATCATTCTTGGCAATCTATACTGGTTGTGTTCAATGGTGGCTCATACTTGCTGTGGTTTCTGCCTCAGAATTTTGGGAGTTCCCGTGTGAAAACTTTTCCAACTCTACAGAAGTTTTGCGCAACATTACAGAGCACAGAAGCTCTACTTTTCCACTTACTGCATTTTTTAAACTGACTGTTACGGAAGTGCAGAGTCACATTAACTAATGGCAAGTTCAGTCACATGTATGCAGCTATTTCATTGTAATATTCATCTTTTGTCTTCAAGATAATTACTTTATACTGCAAGATGCTGTATTCTGGTCACCAAACCATCCAGATAGCCAAAGTCTTCTTTCTGTCTCAATATCAGTTTTAGCTCCCTGAAAATGAATTTGAAAAGACTAAAAGAAGTTGTTTACTTTCAGAGAACTGTCTAGCATTTTACAACCAATTTCCCTTTGCATGCTAAGCCAGGAACGGGGGGCTGAGGACATCAATATATAGAAGTACCTGCACTGCAATTAAGTGCCACTAAAATTTGTCTCTTGATTTAATGAAATTTTGGAAATGACTTGCCAATCACATACAACAGAATATAAAACCTCAGTAGCTCTGTATTGCTCTTTCAGATTCCAGTAGTCTTACCTCATTGCTGTCTACAACTACTTGAAGGAAGGCTGTAGCCAGTTGGGGGTTGGTCTCTTCTCCCAGACAACCAGCAACAGAACAAAGGGACACAGTCTCAAGTTGTGCTGGGGGAGGTATTGGCTGGATGTTAGGAGGAAGTTCTTCACAGAGAGAGTGATTTGCCATTGGAATGAGCTGCCCAGGGAGGTGGTGGTCGCCATCCCTGGAGGTGTTCAAGAAAAGCCTGGATGAGGCACTTAGTGCCATGGTCTAGTTGACTGGATAGGGCTGGGTGATAGGTTGGACTGGATGATCTTGGAGGTCTCTTCCAACCTGGCTGATTCTATGATTCTAAAATTCATTTGACTTAACAAAGTGCTTCAGTAGACAGGCGTCAATACTAAAAGCAAAGAACAAAAGTTCCTGAAGGCAGAACCCAGCACATTATTGAAAGGAATTACCACTAAAGAAGCTTCAGTAATTAATTTTTTAAAAACAATAATTTCTCTTATGCTTTTATATATATATACCCATGCATTGAAAATGCATGCTGTCAGATTTTCTCATTCTGATGCAAAGTTGTTTAACTTTGCCAGATTGGAGCTGGCAACTCCAGCAACTTTCTTCATCCAGTGAAGCCAGAAAATGTGAAAGCCAGGGAATTGTTTTCTCTTAAAATAGGTTTTTGACAATTCACATATGTGGTGTTCAAGATATAGGCAGGAGACTGCTTTGCTTAGCTGAATATCAGAACTGGGCCTCCTGTCACCGTCACATCCTCATAAACAGGTTTGACTTAAGGTTTAGCAGTGCTAAATTGGAGGAAAATGAGCATACTTTTTATGCCTTATGAATCAATACTTGACCTTATGTCTTCCCTATACTACCCTAGGCTGTAACCTGTTTCAAGCATGGAGAAAAGCCATTAAATAAACTTTAGTTCCTTGAGGGTAGTTCTAATATGGTGTATTCTTCTTCATTTGGCTGCAGGCAGGAAGTCCAGTGGATGCCTGAAAAGGAAGCCTTTGCCAGTTCTGCCACATGCTTCTCACATTTTTTATGTTTTTACCATACATATGTCAGAAATAGCCACAAGAAATGTGAGCATTTCAGGCAATACAAGACAAGTTTTCAGGTGGATCTACAGTAGCTTTTGGAACAGAACCACACTCCTAGTTGTGTGCCAGCTAGCAAAAATCACACCCCCCCCCCATCCCCAACAAGGGTTTTAATTACATTGCACTGCAGCGTATCAAGTTGAAGGTCTCTGAGAAGACACAACTCTTACACTTTAAATTGCAAAGGCTCAGCCCACAGACTGCCACCTTGCTAGGAACTTTTACCTGCTATGGACTGAAATCTTGGTTTCATGCAGAGGAAGGCAATGAAGCTGGTGAAAGGCCTAGAAAATAAAACCTATGAGGAGTGACTGAAGGAGCTGGGGCTGTTTAGTTTGGAAAAGAGGAGGCTGAGGGGAGACCTCATTGCAATTCTGAATGTGTTTAAAAGTCATTTGGGTATGATTTCAGGGTGAACTTTGTAGAGTAGGGATATTGTTTGGACTTGATCTTGGGGGTCTTTTCCAACTGGAATGTTTCTGTGATTCTGTAATTTGGAAAAAAACTTGTGACATGCCATTTCAAATATCTCCTCTGTTCTGGCAGTGTGACAGAGAAGAGTCCATCAAAATGGATGCTCATTTTTATGTGTGCCCTGCAGTGTGGGGCTTACTGTAGAGCTGGGTATTGTAACACAAAAAAAGTATTTAAATCAGTCATGGAATGGACTGATGGTCATCGGAATATTGATGGAATCTAATTCCATTCAGTACTAAATTCCAGGAAAGGTCTTTTCAAGGAAACTTCTGTTCTAGAGGACTGAAAAATAAACAAACATAAGCTTCTTAAGCAGAAAATAAAAATTAAACCCGGGGGTTAGCTTGACAGAATGAGATGTGGCACAAGCAAATATCAGTCTGTAGGGCTGCTCTTACATCAGACATCAGATTTTAAGGCTCTCCCATGCTTCACCCACAAGAGTCAAGTAAACTAATCTTTCCTTAACATGATCCTGACTGTGCTTTAGGCCACATGTCCAGAGAAATGTAAGTTTCAGTACTCTAATAATAAAATTTTTTTAATTGAATTCTATTTGTATTTCCTTTCCATCTGGCTGCAAGGCCCCTCTCTATTTTGGAGCTCCTAAGATTGTGGATTTTGTTATTATTATTGGTTTGGCTTGGTTTTAGTAGCCATCCTGGTTTTGATTGAGGTTCAGCTTCATTTCTCTAGGACTCTTAGATTCTTCTGCAAGGACAGCTACCTGCTGTTCTTATTCCAGGATTGCCTCTTCAATTGCTTGGGTGATAATTGCAATCCCTCCATTCTATTTGTTTTATCTGTTTGAACAGGCAAAGCAAATGTTTTTTTTTTGTCAAGATTTTTCAAATGTTACTATACTCTCCCCGGATTTTGCAGCCCTTCTTGGTTCACCTACAAAATCTCACACTCCTGGTTTATAGTCCATTATGCAGGTCACCAGTGCAACTTGTGAACAGATCCTCAACTGCTTCACTACAGAGCCCTCATCTTCCTTGACAGTGGGCCATTAAAAATACTGTCCACAGCTAATTGCAATGTTTTACTCCCAGCCTGTAGGGGGATTTTCTAGTTCCCCAGGGCTCTGTACTGGGGCCAGTTCTCTGTAATACCTTTTTAAATTATTTTTAGGTGGTGGTGGTGCCCTCAATAAATTTCCAGATTACACTAAACTGGGAGAGAATGTTGAATTTCTTGAAGGTAATAGATCTGGACAGGCAGGGTTGATGAGCCAAGGCCAAATGAGATTAAACAAGACCAAGCGCTGGGTTCTGCATCCAAGTCACAACAACCCCAGGCTTGAGCAAGAGTGGTTGCAAAAATGTGCAGTAGAGGAAGACCCAAGAATGTTGATCAACAGCTGTCTGAATGTGAGCCAGCAATGTGCTCAGGTGGCCAAGGAGACAAACAGCATCCTGGACTGCATCAGGAATAGTGTGACCACCAGGACCAAGGAGGTGATTTTCCCACTGTACTCAGCACTGATGAGTCCATATTTTGAGTACTGTGTTCGATTTTGGGGCCCTCACTACAAGAAAGACACTGAGGTCCTGGAGCTGGTCTAGAGAAAGGCAACAAAGCTAGTGAAAGGTCTGAAAAACAGCAGGCTCAAGCCAGACCTTCTCACTCTCTACAACTACCTAAAAGGAGGTTGAAGCAAGGTGGGTGTTGGTTTCTTCTCCCTACTAATACAGACCCATAGAATGGTAGGGGTTGAGAGTGACCTCCAGAGATCATCATGTCTAAGCCCACTCTCAAAGCAGGATCACCCAGGGCAGGCTACACAGGAATGCGTCCAGATGAGGTTTGAAAGTCTCTGGAGAAGGCGACTGCACAATCTCTCTGGGCAGCTTGTTCCAGTTCTCCATCATCCTCACAGTAAGGAAGTTTTTCCTCATGGTGAGGTGGAACTTCCTGTGTTGCAGTTTGTGCCTCTTGCCTTTTACCTGTCACAGGGTGCCACTGAAAATCAGATGCTATCACATACTTGTAGACAGCCACCCTTCAGATATTTGTACACATTAATAAGATACTCTTTCACTCTTCTCTTCTCCAGACTAAACAGCCTCAGATGTCTCAGCATTTCCTCACAGGACAGATGTTCCAGTCCCTTAATCACCCTCTTAGCCCTCTGCTGAAATCTCTCTAGTGTGTCCCTGTCCATCTTTAACTGGAGAGCCCAGAACTGCACACAATACTCCAGATGAGGTCTCACCAGGGCAGGGTATAGCAGAGAGGAGAACCCCCTTGGCCTGCTGGATATGTGATAGTCCGAGAGGAAGCAGCCTCAAGCTGCACCAGGGGAAGTTTGGACAGGACAGCAGAAACTCTGGCAAAGGCTCCTCAGGGAGGTAGCTGAACCACCATCTCTGGAGGTGTTTAAAAGTTGAATAGATGTGGTGCTTAGGGCCATGGTTTAGCACTAGACTTGGTAGAGTTAGTAGGGGCCGGACTCAGTTATCTTAGAGGTCTTTTAGGGTTGAGAAGAGACAGCTCTGACATCCCAGTGGTTTTGGGGTTTTGTTCTTGAGGGGGATTGTTTGCTTGCTTTTTGTTTTGTTTGGTAGAGGTTTTTTTTGGTTGTTTTTGTTGGGTTTATTTTGTTTGTTGGTTTGTTTTTTCCTTTATTTTTTTTTTCCTGATCCTGTGGCCATGATAAAGTCTTTACCTCTATCTGTCTCACTCATTGACAGAGAAATGTGGGTAATGGCATAGTCTCCTGTGCCTCACAGCTGTGCTGCAGGGCTTCATCACCTGAATGTGAGATACTCTGAAGAGAGGAACATCAGCAGTAAGAGCTCCAAACTGATATGAGTACTAGTGGAGAGCATCATCTGTACAGAGACAATGAACGTGATTCAGCTTTCCTCTCCTGTGAAAGCTGAACTATTTAATTTAATTGCTTCAGGGAACACCAGCAAGAAAATAAACACAAAATTCTTAAATCAAGGCAATATTCATCCCCTCCCTACCAGCCACAACTCAGTTCAATTAACTTTTGCAGGAACTCTAAATGCATTTGTTTGCCTCAAAACACTGTTGCTCTCTCAATTTTATTTCTCCCAATTTTAAGATACTCCCCCTCAGTGTACCTGCAAATATCTTGCACTGGACTTCTCTACCACTCTCTATCTGTGATTTACAGCATAATTTCATGAATGAGAAGAGATGACCTCTGCTTCCTGTATGGGCTGTTCTCAGCTGGTTTGTTCCACAGTTCTGGTCTTCATTGGCATAGTGCTTCATCTTTATAGTTGTTAGCAGGAATTTACATCACTTTCCTCATATACTGGATATTACTGTCAGTGGGCTCATGGCACAATGTATCAAATATGTACTGGAAAATTGCTTTTGGTAATGATTCTGGATTTCTGGGGGGGATCAGCAACCAGGCTGCAGCACACATGATTTGTACTTATTGCTTTGCATGGACTTGCGACTCAAAATGTAGAAACACAACCATTCTCTTCAAAAATGAAGTCTGGAATTACTCCAGTTTAGACTGGCATGACTCTGAATGGCATCAGATGTGTCATATAAATACCTTATACCTCCCAAAATATGTGCTGCATAGATTACAGTTTTCATACATTTACAGAAACATTCTTTAAGTCATCATCCTCTTGTAAATTGAGACTAAAACCTGTTCCTTGAGCACAGCTGTCACTCACAAAAAAGAACTTGCAGTCCTGTTCCTTACTTATCCTTTTGCCCCACTGAAGATGAAAGGACATGTTCTGCATAACATCATCACTCTCAATAACATGAGCATTTATGCACAATTTGAGTACAGATTAGACTCCTTCTTCTCAAATGCAGCTCTCCTCTGCAGCAGAAAACCTTACCAGAACCTTAGATTGTGAGGTTGCTCCACCTGGGAAGATTAGCTGTCATGTCTACAGGGTAGAGTCATAAATTTACAGATTCACAGATTGCATTGGGGTGGAATGGACCTTCAAAGGTCATCTTGTCCAACAGGCATGCAGTGAGCTGGGACACCTTCAACTAGGTCAAGCCGCTCAGAGCCATATAAACCGGCATTAGGAAAGCCCAGTGCCCATCTAGATCAAGAAATCATACAGTAATGACTATTTTCCAGGTACCGCAGTCTACAAAAGGTGGATTCTACCTACACAATTTGTTTCACAAATTACATCATAAAAAGTGTTTAGAGGTAATACTCTACTAAGTGATGTCTAAAGCTACCCACTGTTGCCTTTTCCCTGTCTTTCCCCTGCTTCTTCCATTACTTTGCCTACCCTAAATTCTGGTTGCAGAGTCTTTGGGAGAGGTGATTTTCATGCCTTTGTAGAGTAACAGGCACACTAGATCTGTCTGATCTAAACAAGGCCTTTGAGTGATAGTGCAAGGCTCATGCGTAGTGATTATTGCTACCAACCATTAGAGAACTCAGCAGCTTTTTCAGAGCTGACCTATTTAAACTGTGTATCCGGGTAGTGCTTGAAGAATTTTATTAAATAGCTTTAATAAGCAGAGAGAGAGAGAAAGTGGAGGATACCCAGCTATACTGAAGGTCAGAATGTGTACCAAGAAATGAGAGCCCACAATTACAGCACAGGTTTTGTACTGAGACATTACTGAGAGCTTGGGACTGCCCTTGTGGGAGTTGAGGAATCAAATATGAAGCACTAGCACTGGATCTTGCGCCCAAGATAGTCACTGGTTTGATGGACTAAAATAGCTGGGAAATTAATTATTCAGAGCATGTCTAGCTTGTCAAATATTGTTAATGTGACCCAGATCTAGCATAGACCCACATAATTTGACAAGGATTTGTCTTCAGTTCAGTATTTCTCTGACCCTCTGTCATTCAGACTTTCAGTTCACCTTCAAGGCCTGGAAGAAGCTTCTGAATTTTTGGGGAAAATTATACAGTGGTCTAGATCTAGGATTTTAAAATACTGATAGATAGTAGATCTACTTACAGTCTTCCGATTTGCTTTTCCATTCCTGACTTATATCAGAAGACATGGGGAAAAACAGGATAAATACCAACCAATAAAAAGGGAGATGCTAAAGAATTCCCTTATATGAGTGAGTAAATTTTTGAGAAAGGTAGAGGTAAAAACTAAGTAAGAAAAAGAACATTCCAACACTTGCTTTCCCTCAAAATACAGAAGATACATGACTCATTCTATTACATAAACTCAGTGGAAGAAAGAAAAGAGACAGATGTCATATTGAAAAATAAACCACTAGGGTGTTTATCCAAACTGACAATACTCCGACAGAAAAATATTGCTGCTCTGTTGCAACAGACATTACAGAGTGTTCCTTAAGCAAAAATAATTGTCTCGATATTTAATGTCAACAATTTACCACCTCCTACAGAGATGTCAGCAAATATATTTCTACTCCAAAACATTTTACATATGAAAATGGAAAAACAAGTGAGAAAAAGAAGCATTTAGCTAGATGAACATTTAGCTGGATAAACAGCTACAGTGAACCAAACATCTATATATAAATACTTGCAGGATGAGACATGTGGGCTACATCTATGCTAGGAAATAAAATAGGGTGGGAAGACGTAGTCCTGGCAACAAAGGAGATGGCAGACTTAGTATTTGCAACAACAACATACTCATCCACTGTACCTGTTGGGAACAATCCTTGGCCTATGCTGTTTCCTGAGGTTTCCATGATTTGGTAGGGCCAAAGATGGGACAGGAACCTGATATACATTAACAGCACAGATGTCCGTGTGCACATAATCTTGGTGTGTTAATTGATACTGAAGCCATAACTGAGGCCAGAGGTGGACACTGATTTCTGCATAGCTATCCAGTAAAAAAAACATTGGTATAAAAGACCAACAAGGGTAAAAATGAAGAGAAGGTCACATGTGTTCAAAAAAGGACTGGATGAGGCACTTACTGGCATGGTCTAGTTGACTGGCTAGGGCTGGGTGATAGGTTGGACTGGATGATCTTGGAGTTCTCTTCCAACCTGGTTGATTCTATTATTCTATTCTATTCTATTCTATTCTATTCTATTCTATTCTATTCTACACAACAACAACAACAAAATATTAACTGTTGGGAAAATGGTGATCTATTTTGTGCAGAGACAATAAAAGATATGGAAAAATTCCAATAACAGTAAAGTTTCCAGTGGAGATTTTGAATTTGCTTTGACTGCAAGCAGTTGAAACACTGGTGCTGGAAGGTCAGGCTCTGCTCTCCTTTTAGAGGAGTATATCAGAAGAAATGGAATTGCTTTGGATTTTCCCCAGATTCAGTTGAAGCAGTGTATCATCCATGAAGTTCATTATGGTCAGTAATACAAGTTAAAATGAAGCTTCATGAATATCTCTGCATTTCCTTCTATGTCATTATAATATTATATGAGATTTTTTAAAAAAAGCACTAAGTTTTCATTAGGAACTACAGATCTTAACATAAAGGCTGTTCATTTGTATGTTTTAGAATTGCATGTTCAACTTCAATCAGTTTTAATTTAATTGTAATTGCTTTTTAAATTTCATTAAGCAAGAAAGCAAAAGCAACACTGCTACAAAAAGCTCTTCGGATTTATTCTTCTGCTCAGGTCAATATCTGCTTTCCTCCAGAGACAAGTACAATGGGAGAAAGCCAAATCTGTGTCTCTGCCGTTCTAGAATTTCTCAGCCTTAAGCTTCTGATTAAAGTCCGCTGGGTCCACTTTTATGCCTTGTTTGAAGAAGATGAAAGGTGTACCTTTTTGCCAGCCAGTGCCTTCTCTAAGCTCTTCTTTCTGCTTCTGCCCAGGGAGAAGCTCAGGCAGGCTTTGGCTTTTTCAAGAAAGGAAAAGCAGACACTTACAGACTACACTCTTGAATCATGCAAGGTGATGGAAAGAAGAGGGGAAGGTTTCCTTTCTCAGATAAGAGACACTAGTCTTTCAATTTCCACTTACTTTTGGTGACTGCCACTCGGGGAAGGAAGGGATGGATCCTTCCAAGCCCTCAGCCAATTGCTTCAGCTGAGGTTAATCCTTATGCATATCCTGTTAGCTATGGCATCTATCCTAGGAACTGCCTAATGGAGTATTACAGAAAATTTGAAGTCAAATGTCTTAAATATATCGATTAGATTTGGCTCTCAATCTCTTTCGAAGTGGATCTAGGTAGCAATGTGATGTAGCACCATCTGGGGCTTTCTCCTGTTTGGACATAGAGTGGATGGATGCTACAATAAAATAAAATAAGATGCTATAATAAAATAAAATAAGAATGCTAGGAGAGCTGTCCATGTTAATGTCTCCCTACTGAAGCTGATCTTTCTGGGTGAAAGCCTGACCCTTTTGACATCAGCAGGCACCTTGACATCAGTTTCAGGATGGCACAGAGTTTTTCTTCCATCTTAAGTTAGCATAAGATCAAGTGTTATATCTGGAATAATCTCAAAGGATAGAAGCAAAGGAATGGATCATGATACAGCTTTGTATGTGGTCTTCTAGCACAGATAAAACAGCAAGGATTCGATTCTTTGAAAACATACCAGTGTAAAGCACTTCACTGAAATATGCTTCTTTCTTTCTTTGTGCCAGGGAGTTTGTTGTGTGCACTAGACTGAAAGCAATTGAAAACCTTCATAACCAGCTGAAATGTAAATGTTTGGGGGGTTAAAGTCCTTCATAACATTGGGACTGGTAAGCCAACAAAACAAAAGACAAGAACAAAATGCCATGACTTGGCATGACTGCTGGCAGAGTAACGTCCGGAAAAAAAGATTAAACCAAAAATTGCTACAGTGTGTTCTACTTTTCCAGTTACATTTTCAATTTATTTTGGCTACAGTCACTTAGGACCAATGAACTTGTGACAAAGAAACAGTGGTGACTAATGGATTCTCTAGCAGGTGGTATACATTTGAACTTTCCAGCCATCAGGCAATAGCTGCTCACATAGAGCTGTGAACTAAAAGAACATCTGGCAGCTCCAAAGGTCTTTTATTAGAAGAAAACCAACCAACAAACAAAAGACACCAACAAAATGAAAATTCGTGTAGTTTTCATTCTGGTAATGTAGCTGTAGATGTGGACTCTGAATATGTCAGCAGCTAATTAGCTACATGATGGCAGTGTAAATCATGTGCTGCAAAGTAATGTATGAGAAATCTCTTGCTGTGTAATGGGAGTTGTGAAAAATATATAAGTAGCTTAAGAAGTGAATACCATATTTGTGTTCCTTAGTGATTGCTAGTGTTGTTAACAGTGCACTATTGACACAGGCATGGAAGCAAAAGAACACTTGAAAATGTTTAGAGGAGCATGTGCTTGTAACACCAAAACTTAGGTAGATTGTTTAATTGACATCCTTGCTTACCACACTTCATTTTGCACAGCACTTTTCATCCTGGAGGATGCAAAATTGATGCCACATGAGGACTGTGGCTGCAACACAAGCCCAAGAGAAGTCCTTGAAATTGCACAAATCTAATCCAAATAAAGCCAGCAAACAGAACAATAAATTACTGTGTGATCCAAGGTGGTGTTTAAGGCATAAACGCCTTGTAACAGCAAAGAGTAAGCATCAACATGAAATCAGTAGGAAAATATAAAGCAAGATGCCCTTGTAGATTCTGTGAATCTGGAAACTAGAGGAACAACTAATCAAAGAGAAGAGATCAGTAAGAATCAGGATGATTATCTGCCTCAATTTTCACCACCAGAGCAGCAAGCTATCCACTGTCTCTCCTCCCTTACAATCCTAATGAGGTGCTCCTGGAGGAGACAACAGAAGAATAGGTGTTGCAACAAAGTTTTTACTTACACCCCACCAGGCCCAGGTGATTTACTCCTTAGACCCTTCCTACTATGAACTGATGGGCTACATTTGTCACTAAAACAGCAGCCACTTTTTTAGGGGACTGGAAAGTAGTAGACATTTGCAGACATTTTATTTCAAAGGTGACCAAAGGAACTACAACTAGTGCTTTAGATGTGGTAATTTGGACAAGCTGATCATGAAGCACAGAAGTGCATAAAGCTATGGACCTGGCCCACAGTCCTCACTGGCAATGCAAAACACAGCAGCAGATCGTGGTCTGCAGCTCCTGTTGACCCCAAAATGGTGTCCCAGCACTGGATAAAAGATTTATTAGATGGTGCCACAGCTTCTATTCCTATTGACTCACAATGTAAGAACAATGAACTCAAAGCGGGGGGGTGGGGGTGGGGGAAGGCAAGAAAAAGGTAAGAAATTAAAATCTTCTTTGTACATCTGAGAAACTGCCCAGGGAAATTTCTGATGCTAGAACTCCTGAGAGAATCTAGCAACCACACATCAGTACCTGGTGACGTGGCCTGGCCTAGGCTTTTTCATGTGTGGACATGGAGGGACTGTGACCAGATACAGAGTTAATCTGATAAACACAGTCAGTCTTCTTCAGAAACATGCACCTCCAAAGAACGTAGATCAGGGATCATTTAACCAGCCTAAGGTAAGGACCTAAATTGAGATCAAGCTCTTGAAATGCCTATTTTTCTTCACTCACATCAAAGAGAATTGGCTAAGGAGTAAACATCTACAACTCAGGCACTTACTATTAAGAATGTGAATCTTATTATGAGGCATCTGAAACTGACTGTATGAATCAAGAGCTTGTAACTTCCAGAGCTGGTTCCAGTGCTGATCACTATGCATATGCATTGTTTCCCCCGTTTACATAATTGCAGTCATAGTTACAAACAATACAATCCTTCTGCAACATCTAATCATAATAAAGATTAGTTAGTGCATGTGGTTAACAGCAGTCTTGCAGAGAAAAGGGGTTATTAATCAAGCTGAACACTTAAAACTGGTCTCTTTATTGTACTTTAGCTATAGGAAAGCACATCAAGTAACAAAAAGCAGAGGAGCTGCAGACATACCATGAGCAACTACCAGTACATGTTTGCTCTACATGCTATGGCAACCACATTATTGTTGGCAACTCTATTCCTAATATGTGCCCTTGTTTTGGAGATTTGCATTGTCACAAGTATTGGATTGTCAGTCTTCAGACTTCTGCCTCTAAGTGAATGCATCCACTCTTTTAACCTGACCTCCCTCATTCAAGCACTTGTTAGCTCTTCCTAATGAACCCATCCATCTTTGCTTGGTGACAATTCAAACCTGTCAGTTCTTTGGGAGGAAAATCTACAATCTTTACAATATTTAAGAATGATTTCAAAGCACTGAGATGTCTGTGCTGACCTAATAAATGCTGAGCTGATTTCCCAAAAGAACCAGACAAAAAGGAACTGTACGTATGCAGTCAGTGGTGACTGCGTTTTTCACATTTGGCCAAAAATGGTGTTTCATATTCTCATTTCAGGTCCAATTAGGAGTGATTCTAAAGTTTTGGTGGATTTAGTTGGTTGGTTGTTTTTTTTTTAGTTTAAGTGGGAAAAGTGAATAATCTTGGGGGGAGGGTTAATTACGTGCTCTGGGAGGAGGCAGAAAACCATCCTTGCATGCCTCTTGCTACATGTGGCCCATAAGAATAGAGTGGTGTGATGGTTTGGATGTTACACTCCCCCCCACACTTTGGAAATCACCCAGACTAGATTCAGCTGGCTCTTGAAATTTGAATGAAGCTTATTATTTACAGCTTAGCAAAATATAAAAGCAGATACTTACAGTATATATAGTTAGATACAGAAATATTAGGTAAAAGGTAATACAGAAACACAACAGCCCTCCCAGAAACCTGAGTCCCCAGGAGGGGCTCCCAACCACCCCTTCACCTTCCCCCTACCCCTCTCAACCTTACCCCAGTCCCAAGGAAGAATGGAGGTTTGGCCAGGGGGNCTTGGGGGGAGGGTTAATTACGTGCTCTGGGAGGAGGCAGAAAACCATCCTTGCATGCCTCTTGCTACATGTGGCCCATAAGAATAGAGTGATGTTACACTCCCCCCCACACTTTGGAAATCACCCAGACTAGATTCAGCTGGCTCTTGAAATTTGAATTAAGCTTATTATTTACAGCTTAGCAAAATATAAAAGCAGATACTTACAGTATATATAGTTAGATACAGAAATATTAGGTAAAAGGTAATACAGAAACACAACAGCCCTCCCAGAAACCTGAGTCCCCAGGAGGGGCTCCCAACCACCCCTTCACCTTCCCCCTACCCCTCTCAACCTTACCCCAGTCCCAAGGAAGAATGGAGGTTTGGCCAGGGGGTTAGGAAGCAAAGTAGATTAGGAAAGACAAATGGAGAGTGAGGTTAGAGAGATGCAGCTTGGAGCTCCCCAGCAGCAGAAGCAGGACTACCTATGTTTGAATTTTTGTTTTTATACATCTCATCAAGCCTATGAGTGACGTAGACATCAGCCTTGTTTTTCTTCCACAGCCTATAATCTAGTTCTCACCAAAACATTCTAGATAGGCTCAAACTAGCACAAGTGGTAACAGTTGGAAAGAATGATAGTGGCACTGCATTTTTAACATCCTCTGTAAAGGCCATTTGCTTGGATTGGGAAGGGTGTTCACTTGCGACTGTTCACAGAATGTTGCCACTGATCCTGTGAGAGAGAAGCAGAGAAGAAACAGGCCTGGGGGTCACAGAATTTTTTTTTTTTTAATGTTTCACTGGGAAATGGCAGAAGAAAGACAGAAATCTGCCAGTTTAGAGCCAATACAGGTGGAACACTTTTCAAATGTAATGATTCTAGTTGATTGGATAGGGCTGGGTGATAGGTTGGACAGGACTATCTTGGAGGTCTCTTCCAACCTTGTTGATTCTATGATTCTATGATTTGCACAGGTTTTTTAGTAGTATTGGCTAAAGAGGTTTGATAAACAAGATTTGGTATCTTGTTTTGAGCATGGATCAGTAAAACACAGCTCCCCAGGAGATTCAGCTTATTTAGAAAAAGGAGAGTCCACAACATGGATATGTACTTCCATAGGTTGCTTACATTGCCAGTGAAACTTCTGTGCCAAGAATTTCCTCCTAAAAGACCTCTAATACACTGCATTATTTTAAAAATATATGTTTTCCTTTTCAGGATGATACATTAATGTACAGAATCTTCAACAAAATGAAAACCACAAATCTAATTACATCTTTCCACATAAGAGCAATCTGGCAGCTCAGAGGAAAATGGGATTTTTCTGTCTTACAATACTATAGGACTCTGTAAACACTACTGATATATCTGAAGTCATAAAGAATAAGGATAATACTACCTTAAATAATGTTCAGGCTAAAAATACCCTCTTATTATCAAGTACTTGCAGAGAAAATGAATAGATATATTCTTTTAACAATTCATTATTGTTGTTGTTGCTGTTATTGCTGTATTGTTATTCCTGCATCTATTTTAAACCACAGTCAGCACTGAGATTCACTGTAATTTGTATAAGTGATCCATAAAATCTGCATATTAAATTACTGTTGGTGCAATACATTAGAGTTTGCATGAAGTGGGACACTTTTCTCAGTGCATGTTTGCTCAAAGGATTACAGAAGAGGTCCCAGCAAGAATTGTTCTTAGGAGTTTTTTGATGTGCTCCTCACACAGCTTCAGCAAATTCGTGTTGAAGCTGAAGATGCAGACATGTTTCCCAAAAAATGCAAAGGAAATATTTAGAGCACAGCCCAGTGTCTACCTGGTGCATTGGAAATGTTTAACAGACATCACTCTCATGTCCTTCTGGTTTCTTCGTGAGGCCTTGGCAATGCTGTCGCTGTCTGAATTACTGCCTGTGTCCTAAAAAAAAAAAAAAAAGAAAGAAAGAAAAAAAAGCCTTAAGCCTACTCCAACTATTAATAAAGATGTTTCATTTTTCAGTCTCTTGGTCTGTGTCAAAAGAAATGTGTCCAGCAGATCAAGAGAAGTGATTCTGCCACTCTACTCTGCACTGGTAAGACCTTCCAGACTTTCCTCCAGGAAAGCCTTATAACTGCATTTCAGTATCTGACTGGGACCAACAGAAAGGCTGGGGAAGGACTGTTTAGAAAGGTTTGTAATGATAGGATGAGGGACAATAGTTTTAAACCAGAGCAAGGTAGACTGAGGTGAGGCATAAAAAGGAAGTTCCTTACAATGAGAACAGTGAAATACTGAAAAACGTTGCCCAGATGTGTGGTTGAGACCCCATCCTTGGAGACAGTAAAGACCAAACTTGGTGGGCCCCAGAGTGACCTTATCTAGTTGAAGATGTCTCTACTCACTGCATTTAGTTGAAGATGTCAGTTCCAACCTGATGTATTCTGTGATTCTGTGACACTATCTGCAGTGTAGAAATCAAAGGCTCTCTGTAGCTACATCTCCATGTTCATTTCAGGTCCTCAGTTCACCTCTGTATTTCCTTCTCCTCACCAGGCCTCTTCCAGTATCCCTCTATACTGGACATCCAGGTAGTTGCTGACACGGAAGAAATAGTGAGAAATTCATCCTGACGATGAAACTCTACTGACCTGGAAGTGCTTATCTCAACCATTGACACAGAAAATATTCAGGAAAACAGCAACAAATCCATTGATGACGATCTGGGTCACACTAGAGATGCAGTATTCACTCTTCAAAAAGATGATATGTTGGCTCTGATCCTTACCAGACCCGAAGGCAAAGAAACTATCAACAAGGGGGAAACAAAGTTAACTAGTGTATCACCAGAAGGTTGATCAGAAAAAAATTGTCTTCACTTGGAAGGCAGTCAGAAGTACGCCACATACCTTTTTCTTAAACTCTCTTTTTTCTCCCGCATCACTATAAAAAAAAATCTGTAACATTCAGCAATGAAGTTTTGCTCTGTTTGAAACTTGGTTAGACCAGACATGAGAAATAGTTGCCAGTGACACCTGAACTGCAGTGAATTCTAAGCAAAAATGTGATACAAGAAGGAGATGGAGAGAAGGGCAAAGAATCCAAATCCTTCTGTTTGCTGGCAAGTAAAAAGGCAGCAGACGTCTTCATAAAACAGCTTTCTTCCTCCTGGGCTGACACAGTGCTGTCGGATCCGAGGGGCACAATTACCGACTGTGCTGCCTGACATGCTTCTGCAGGGAGAAATGTTGCAGCCTGTGTTTGGCAGGGTGATTTGCTGTCAGAGATTTCATAGCCTTGGGGCGCAATTACCAAAAGTTCTGGCGCCTGCCGCGTTCAATCTGTGTTTAGGTAGAGTTGATAGGCAGGTGCCCAAGGGATGTGTAACTAGAGCAGGAGAGCAGGAGGACGAGACCACATGACTGCCATCCTGTCCTGCACAGGGAGAGTGAAGTCAGCACCAGGATGTGGATGTGGTACAGGGGCCATGGAGCAGGCACGGGAGGTGGTGGGTCAGCTCTGGCCCAGGTGACTGCTAAGTCCCACTATCTGCTTGCAAGGCTGGGGGAGAGGGGCTAAGCAATGAACATATGCAAAAAAGCCAGCCTGAAAGTAACGGAAATGGAAGAGAAGAATGGGAACTGGCAACCTTCCAAGAGAAGGGGGTTTAGTATGGGACTTTTGTTTTATTCTAAGGGCTTTGATCCTCTGATGGGAAACAGATAAGGAGGCTGCAAGGATTTCAGTGGGTGCTATGCACATGGAACAAGTTGTCAGCCCATCCATCCCAGCTGCTGGGATCAACAGTCTTGGCCCTCACTGCCCACCAACAGAGGAAGTTTGAAGTTAGAGCTGGAGCTCTGCTTGCCCTAAACTGGGATATCACTGGGTTGTACTAATATGAGATTGGTCAATGTCTTTATTTTTAGATGCTCAGATATAGCTAGTCCACTAAGGTTCTATCAGCCACCTTAGCCTTTTACAGGGTGAGGGACTCTCAAGAAGACATGAAGACAATGCAGCTTACTTTGCTGTAAAGCTACAATGATACTTGGCTTTCTTCTACACCCTGCAAAGTGGCCTCAGAAAGGAGCTAATTCCACTCTGTACTGTGTTAAAGTCCTCTGTCCCACTGTGCACAATTCTAGGCTCATTTAAAATCACTCAGCAAGTAACAGACCACAATATATGTCAAATAGTTTTAAAATCTGAGTCTGAAAAATCAAATGAAAAAATACCATGTAGTTCAATTCCCTTGCTTATGAAACCTCATAACCAGTCTATGCAGAGAAAAAAATAGAAACAGCAGATAATCTTTTTTTTAAGACTTCCTTTACTGGAAAATTCTGCACTGATGAGTGATGTTACTAAATGTAAAAGCACATGTAGTGTGTCACTACATGTCTGTAGTGGACACATTAACAGGTTGCCAAGTATTGTGAGGTGAAAGTGTCTATGCAGAGCTGCAAAGAGCAGAAGATAATGAAAATTTTGGAATCAGAAAGAGGTGATCAGTGGGACCATGACTCAGTAGTCACAGCATGTGGAGTTAGAGCCAACACAATCTGGAGGAACCAAAACAAACACTGCAGTAGTTTTGGAAGGGGAAGGCTGGCAAGCATAGCTTTACCTGGGCAAGATGAAATGCAGCAGATGGGAAGATCCTGAGGGAGAGAGAAACTCAAAGGTGGAAATTTAAGCCTCATGGTCTTTGGAAGTCGACCAGGAAACTGAGAAAAGTCAATGGAAACTGTATGACAACAGCAGTGGCTTCCCCTTACACATGCACTGAGCCAATGTAGCAGTGTGCAGAGACTCGAGGGACTGAACTCCATGGAACAATAGCCACTTGTTGCTCACGGAATTTGCTGAGAAACATAGTGGGCAGCTACCCTTCTCCTCCCTGGCACTAGAAAGTTTCTTCCTATGAGGAGCTCTGCTCACTGCGAAACAATGACAAGGTCAGAGTACAAAAATCGGAGTGTCAGAGGAGAGATTTTGGATTTCTTTCTGAGGCTTAGAGCATCATTCTAATGGTTGCCAATTGTTAGTCAGAGCGATCCTTGCACAGCTTACCCTGGCTACATGCAGGGCAGCACTGCTGGTCTAGAGGGGCCAATTATGGCTTCTGGAAAGAAGTGGGTGAATGACTGTTTCCACTACTGACCTACTATCTCAACTGTCTTCCTCAGTAAAGACAGGCTGAGACCTACACTTATTGAGAATGGGGAGGGGAAGTTACAGAACCAGGGGAGACTTGAGAGATCAGAGATGCGCTAAACATAAATGAGCAGGGAATGTACTTGAGTCAGCTCTCCAAAACCAGAGATCATAGAATTGGTTTGGTTGGAAAAGACTTCTAAGATCATTGAGCCCAACCATCAGCCTAAGACCACAGTGGCCATTAAACCATGTCCCAAAGTGCCATGTCCATACATTTCTTGAATACCTGGGAAGGGAAATAGAGTCAGTGCACCCTGATGGGCGTCCAAAGCATGAAAGGTGAGCCAGTTTTCTTCAGCATGGTTTTCCCTCCAAAATGGTAATGAAAGCAAGCAGTCACAGGAGTCACCACGATGGACTCCCTGTGCCCCAGAATCCGCTTTGCTTTGCTTTTCTTTTCTTCCTTTATTATGAGTTGAGGACAAGACACTCAGTCAAATTTACTGCAGAGAGCAAATCAAGAGGAAGGTAGAATGAAACTGTGATACTGTGATACTGTGAAAATGACCGAGGAAAGGAAAGTTATTAACATGCCAATCAATACAGATAAGTCAAGGGGCAAAGAGAATCTACGTTTAATTCATTTAACAGAGTGGAGATGTGAGGACCAGATCTGACAAGAATTTTGAGAGAGACGATGTCAGTGTGAGTGCTATTTGTGTTCATGTGCTTCAAAATGACAAGGGAGAGTGAAGGAGTTTATATCCCTGTGGGCTACACCGTTTGCCAAAATGACTTTTCTCAACACTTTTGAGGTGCCTACAGATGTATATGCTTCCAATATTGAGTCCATACAGCACTTCAGTTCACATAATTGGAAAATTACCTAGTAGGGATTTTTTAGGAGGAAATGTTATTATTTTATTGTATTTCTGATTAAGAGCATTTAAGCTGCATTTATTTGCCAAGTAGTGTTGACTCCTGATTTTTATGTGAAAGAGCTTTGGTCTGTTGGTTTGTTTGTTCTTTTTTTTTTCTAAAGCAAGCCATAGAAGTCGATTCCTTGGTCTCTCTTCTCAGCAGACCAAGCAAGGGATACAGCACTCCAAATCTGTCATAAACTGAGGTGGTGATATTTTTTCTTAAAAATCTGGCGTTAAAATATTGGCAGCACAAGGCTGCTTTAACATTGCTGATTCCAAACAAAAGGAGACACAGACATGAGAAGATTAAAAGACTAAAACCAAAACTGTGTTTTGGTTTCCCATAGAATATAAGATATGCAGTTGTGTTTGCAGAGGATTAACAGGATAAGGATTTGCTGAACTAGGAGCAGCTGTCATAGCAACCACATCGAGGATGAGAACTGGTGTCAAGCCAGGCATCACCTGAAATGAAATTTCCCTGCTTAGAGGAATATAGTTATAGACGAAAAACTTTGGAATCTATTGGCTGAGACACATTCATAAAACCTGGAGGATACAGGCAAAGTCCCTGACAGAAGGTGCTAGTGCTTCTTGGAAAGGGCAATGGTTTGAAACAAAGACCTGGCTCATAGGCCTGGTTCTGCCTTTGTCTTCCAGCAGTCAAAGGCAGCTCTTGGCAAGACTACATGAATGTCTGTCTCATTTTTCCTCTCTCAAATGTGGAGAATCATTTACCACCTTCGCAAACTCCGTTGACACCTGTCAGTGATAGAATGCAGTATGTGATAACACAAACCCCAGGAAAGATGCCCAAGCTTTATTAATGACTTCTAGTTTTCTAGAAGATGCATACACAGACACATAGTTAGTGAATTCCTTTGATGCCTTTGTGTGATGAATTTTGTATGGTTCCCCATCATGGCAATAAGAGCTGCTCAGCAGTGACTGCAAAGTAGGTTGAATTGCTGCACATTCTCTGTTTAAAAGCACAGGAAATGTCAAGAACCCCTGTAGAGGTGCATTTAGCATGGACTGCCTGGGCTAAGAGAGACAGAAAGAAAACCATGAGTTGGACACCACTTCCTAGCACCTATCTGCACCAAATCCACCAGACTGTCATGCCCTGGAAGGGAGCAGGGCAGGAAATGGGTGGCTCTGGTGACACATGCCATAGCAAGGCCTTGCTTATGGCAAGAGATGCTGGCACCATGCCCACCAGTGGACACGCCTGGATATCCTGGAAACAAAACTAGCTAGCAATCAGCATGCCGCTCTAGCTCCAGCCATGCAAGGTCCCACATTTTTACACACTACCCTGGCCATGCTTGTAGTGGTGTGCAGATCTTGAATCACTGTGGGTTCTATCAACCTGTGCTCACATTCAATTTGCATGCTCAGATCCTCTTGCAATACCAAACAGAAATACATATTTGAATAGCACTTTGTCCAGGCTAGTTTGTTTCACTTCTCAAAGTGCACATGCCTGGAGCCATTAGTCACTGTTCAGAGATGTCTTAGTGCTGTTCATTTTGTGCCTTCAATTTAGCATAGCTGACTGTGTAACATACTGTTAAGAAATGTAGTTGCTTCCCTTAAAGTTCAGCCCCTTCACATTGAGAACAGAAATGTTGTCATTGTGCTGAACTGTAGAATGCTAAGAATAACTGAGCACTTTGTCATCAACAGTAATACTGTGGAAGGCAGTCCAATTTTCTTCTTGCTTTGCCCAGGTCACTCCTCCATTGCTAAATGTCCTTAGTATCTCTCTTCATCATGTTCAGCTGAGTCCAATGCAGACCCACAAAAATGACTAAAGAAGTTGAACAACTTCCTTATGAGAAGAGACTGAGGGAGCTGGGGGGTTTTAGCTTGGAGAGGAGGAGACTAAAGAGTGACCTGATTCATGTTTATAAATATGTAAGGGGTGAGTGCCAGGAGGATGGAGCCAGACTTGTCTCAGTGATGCCCAGTGACAGGACAAGGGGCAATGGGTGGAAGTTGAGTTGTAGGAGGTTCCATGTGAACCTGAGGAAGAATTTTTTCCCTGTGAGAGTGACAGAGCACTGGAACCAGCTGCCCAGGGAAGTTGTGTAGCCTCCCTCTCTGGAGATATTCAAGAACTGTCTGATGTGTTCCAGTGTGATCTGGTGTAGGTAATCCTGCTGTGGCAGGTGGGGGCTGGACCAGATGATCTTTCGAGGTCCCTTCCAGCCCCTGACATTCTATGATTCTGTGCTAGTTTGAAGCTAGCTAGAATGTTTTGATGAGAAGGACTAGATCATAGGCTGTGAAATGAAAACAATGGTGATGTCTACTTCCCTCATAGTCTCGCTGAGATGTATTAGAATAAAAAGCAAAACATAGATAAAGTCACTTCACTTGGAACTTCGCTCTTGGCTTTGCTCTGGTCTCTTCGACTGCTGGGGAGCNGAGTCTAGTCTGGGTGATTTCTAAAGTCGGGGGGGGGTGGTGGTGGTGGTGTGGGGAACACCCAAACCACCACAGATTCTATGATTCATTATGTTTAGTTATTTTTAGATGCCTCTTCTCCACAGGGAGTTGATTCACAAATCAAACCAAGCTATGGAGTTTCCCAGTGTTACAATTTTCAGAGGTTTAGCCTTGAACCGAGATCAGAAGACAGTTGAGAATCCCTTGATTTTTTTAATTAGGCATAGCTCACAAGAGGGAGCCCATGCTGTGTCTGTAATCCAAAGTTTCCTTGAGAAGCCTAAAGTTCTGTCATGTCCCAGAAAAGAAACATCCTCACACCTAAGGAGCAATGGGACCCATCATCCCAAAGCCAGCTTTTGTATTCTGTGCAAAAAGTGTATGTTTCTACTGGATTCTGGCTTTAATATTGGTAAAGTAATCTGCAACATCCTTGAAATACAGCAGCATGTTTGATATGTTTATGATAATTTTCTGTTTCCCTTTTATTAATTTTCAATACAGCTGAGCACTAAGAAGCCAAGAGATGTGGGAAAGTCACTCACAATATCCTTCAGTAACTTGAGGTGACATTGTTTTTTTACAAAACAAATTGCTTATCATAGACTCTATTACTCAGGAGACAGTAAACAGGTTCCACAATGAATGTCTCACAGACATTAAAAACATCTCCAGGACATTTGTCAGCCTCACTAGATTTTTTAAGGAATTTTTTTTAATGCAAATATGCCTAACTTCATAGAAGATGCTGAGCAACACAGTTGTGTCTTTTTCCTTCATTAAACCATTAAGAAAACAGAAGTGGCTACAGATACTGGTGTGAATCCAGACAACTGAATTAGTAAAGATTGATAAGTAAACAGGTGCAAAGATAGATGTAAGTAGTCTGGGAAAAAAATATGCTAACATATAAAATGTTGCCTCCGTTCTTGGAGGATGACCTCTTTATGCTATGTCCTGAAGATCATCTGGCAGTTAAGACAGTTAGAGTGGCAGTTGGGGTCCAAGCCTATTGCCTTAGCAACTTAGCTTCTAGTAGTATCAGAAACACTGTTCAAGATGTGCAGAAATGTTCTTAATCACTTCTTTTTATTTGCTCATGGTTTAATGGCCTACGGTCATCAAGTGTCAGGTATTTGGCCTCTCTTTAAGTCCATGATATAAAGGAGAAAAAGATCAGTAAGTTACCACTGTTCCTGAGATCTCTCCCCATCCGGGGTGTTGCACCTAGTTAAAGCACATCACAAGGTCAGCACAATGGAGCAGTACTTGTGCTACATGAAAACTGGTCAGTTTAAAACCACCTACCCTAGAAGCTGAGCTGTAAATTGCTGTATGTCTTCAGCAATGCACTTAAGGACTGTCAGCACCTTCACTCTACATTGCTAGGAAAGGAAAAAAATAGTGTTCAGCTTGACTGAAATGGCTTCAAGCAGTTCAGAACATTTAAGAATTGTGCTGAAGGCAGCTCTGAATGGTCCTGCTGTCTTAGTAGCAGTGAAAAAGGAACAGCCTGCTTTGCTGCTAAGTACATTTGCTTCTTGACTGTAGAAATTGTCTGTCTGGATGAGGCTCGGGAAGCAATGCTTCCTCATTATGCGGGCCAGTGAAGTACCCTGCACTTACTGCTGCCTTCACAGTTCTACTGTGGCTCCCAAAGGATACTGCATTAGAATTAGACTGCTGAGTCTTCAGTGAAAATCATTTGCCTGTTCCAAAAATACAGTCCTATGTTTCAAAAATAGTCTTAAAATGTCCACATATGCAGCAAGAATATTTATACCAGTGAATGTGATGGCTTCCACCACAAAGATCTGTGTCTTGTAGGGGCATAATTGAGAGAGGTGGGAAGAAGGAGAAATGTGAGGCTTAATACACATTTAATTAGACCTCAGTCTTATTAACATCATACAAGCTGGAGGCAAGAATCAGCTCCATTATCTGCAACAGAAGTTTAAAAAGAAAAATGATCAGCAACCATCTTCTGCTTATGTACAGGAGTCTTCTGATGTAGTGTTAGGAATTTCAATACCAATTATTTTCTTTCAAGTGCATTATTGATATTGCTTAACCACAAGTTTTCAGCTTATCTTATTTGTGTGCTCCTATCATTTTTTTCCCTAGCAATTTCTATGTAGTCATCTGTTAGGTCTCTCTGGCTGCTTGTTAGATAGCTGCAAGTTAAGCATAGGTACACTGCAGGCCACAGGTCACACAAAATCAGATCCTGAAAAGGTATGCTTCAGTGATCTGACACCATTAGACAAAATCATTTTCAGAACCCCCTTGAGAGATGAGCTAGTATAGAAAGTTGCCCTATAATTCACATTCCTTCATTTTGACAGTATGCACAGGCATAGCAACTTGCAGACTGAGAAGCCGTGAAACTGCTCATCGGTACACGATGAAACCAGAGCCACTCTTCATAGAGAGGTGAATACCTTTTCTGCATGCTGACATAAATGCAGATTGCTCAATATTACATTGCAGATCTAAACATTTAATGGCTTCCTCTTTGAAATGTCACTGCACATCTGGGCATGACTGACTTTGTTTTCTACATGCTGCTGACTTGTTAAAAGTTAACTTCTTCCCTCTTACCACAAATGAGTCTTTCAGCTGAGGTGTGACTTCTGCTACTGTTGCCCCCGGGATCCCCAAATAAAGAAAAAAAAATAGAGGGGAAAGCTATAGTGATGACTGCTACTACATTAATGTTGTTGAATGGTCTCCAACAGAAAGGGATATAGCAACAATTTTGGAAATCAAACAGTTTGCTGCAAGGTACTGCAGCATGTTTTGGTAATGGATTATCCTGAAACAAGGTACTCTGGTCAGTTAGAGAGAAACAGCTTGGATCCTTCCACAAGTGAGAGGCATGCTCTACACCAGCAGGTTTTAGCAAAGGGCCTGGAAGGGTCATGTGGACAACAACAGTAGATATCCTGCTCACAACAGACTTTCCAGAATAGGAAGGATCAGGCACTTCCTGGAGTGGCTGAAGTCATGTCCTGGGCTGCATCAAAGATGCACTGCCAGAAGATCTAGAGAGGTGATTCTGCCACTTCACTCCACTCAGGTGAGACCTCACCTGGAGTACTGTGTCCAGCTCTTAGAACCCTCAATATAGGAAGGACATGGACCTGATGGATTGGGTCATGAAAATGATCAGGAGGTTGCAGTACCTCTGCTAAAAAGACAGGCTGAGAGAGCTGGGGTTGTTCAGCCTGAAGAGGAGGAGGCTCCAGGGAGACCTAATAGTGACCTTCCAGTATCTGAAAGGGACCTACATGCAGGATGGAGAGAGATTGTTTACAAAGGCCTACAGTGATAGGACAAAGGGCAATGGCTGCAAACTAGAGAGAAGCAGATTTAGATTCAATGTTAGGAATAAGTTCTTCACTATGAGGGTGGTGAAACACAGGAACAGGTAGCCCAGGGAGACGGTTGAGGCCCCTTCCCTGGAGATATTCAAGGTGAGGCTTGACAGATATCTGAGAAACATGGTTTAGTTGAGGATGTCCTTGATAACTGTGGAGGGAGTGGGGAGTTGAACTGGATGACCTTTGGAGGTCCCTTCCTGCCCAGACCAATCTATGACTCTGTGAACATGCAAGAGCAGGGTGAAGCAATTTCTTTGAAAGGGAGTTCTGATTTTTTGAAGGTAGGTTTAGTAATGCACTCAGTCATTTTAATTCCTGTGTGTACCATAATTAAGTATTACTTCCAGAAGCGTAAACAACAAATTTAGCTAAGTACAAATCCAAGAAAGATAGAGGGATTTTTTTTAACTTAGAACATGTGTGTGCATGTGAGTGTACTTTGTCAATAACCAGGTATAAATAGTTAGGGCATTTTGCTTATCAAATTTGTGCCTGAATTAAGCAAGTGGACTATCTGCCTTTTGGAGCTTTGAATTAGAGCCATGGAGCTTGTTTCAAGACCATTGAAATAACTGGAATTCTTAACAGAAAGTGAAATATTCATCTGAAATGCTTTCTTTCCCGTTAGAAGCTAGCACACCTTCAGTGCCCAAGGTTTTGAAAAGTGGTCACATTGGCAAAGATTTAGGGAATAGGATAGAATGACTGGGCTGAGAGGAGAGGAATTTGTAGCAAGCCATCCATTTGGGAGTCTTGTTGTAGGAGGCTGCCAACCACTACTTGACAAAGTACTCCCTTTTGTGGCAAGTTGGAGTAAAATTGTTTTGCAGCATGACTCTGTCTACATCACTCAGAAATTTTTATTTATTGAGTGTCCTTAAATATTGATTTTGCTGCCTGGTATGAAGAGAGTCAGTTACCTATATCTCCTAGAGAATGAAAAGAAGATGAAGGCAGTCACGTATGCAGAGGAGTCTTCAAAAGCACCTTGTGCTAGTTTGAGCCTAGCTAGC
>WAAF01020491.1:1836-27559 GCA_013400475.1 Tricholaema leucomelas
GGGGTTGGAGCTGGATGATCCTTGAGGTCTCTTCCAACCTAAACCATTCTATGATTCTATGATTCTGTATATAGTTGTTTTTTTTTTTGGGGGGGGGTGGTTGGGAAAATAAAATAACTCTATTTTTATAAATTCCTGACTCAGCCTAATTAATTCCTGCCTCCATAACACACTTGAACTTCGGCTACTCAGCTGATGCCTCAGCTATGTCATCATTACCTCATTATTTTGAACAGCAGCCTGGAGATACAACTAAGCATCAGATTTGGCCTGAGGGATAGACATCAATAAAGGTCATAGAATCATAAAATGAACCAAGTTGGAAGAGACCTCCAATATCATCCAGTCCAACCTAGCACCCAGCCCTAGCCAATCAATTTGACCATGGCACTAAGTGCCCCATCCAATTTTTTCTTCAACACCTCCAAGGACAGCCACCTCCCTGGGCAGCCCATTCCAATGCCAATCACTCTCTCTGCCAACAACTTCCTCCTAACATCCAGCCTATACCTCCCCCTGCACAACTTGAGACAATGTCCCCTTGTTTTGTTGCTAATTGCCTGGGAGAAGAGACTGTCCACTTCATTTAAGCTACTGCCGCTTTCCAAGACCTGTCCAGCAATGTCCTACATCTGTTTCCAACCTTTCATCTGAAATGGAACAGGTCATTCTTATTGATGAAATATGAGGATTCTTTTCCCCTTTGTTTCAAAAGCTAAACATCCCAAAGGCTTGAGTATTAGATACCTAATTCTGTTGCTAAGCAAGACTCTTTAAATGACAGCATTCAGCTGTGTGAGAGATTCCTTTCCTGCCGCTCTGCTCATGGGTTTTCAGTTGTGGAGGACCATCTGCCAGCTGGGAAATCCCACTCCTGTTTGCAGGAGCACTGCAAATTCTATTGGTGTTCAGGAAATAAAGTAACTTGATTTAGGGAGCACACTGAAAGCTTCGTGCAACACTTCAAAATGGCTAAAATTAATAAATCAAGCACTCCCAGGCATTTATATATTTCTCTCCAGGAATCTCAGACTATCCTCTATTAATAAATTGCCATTTAAAGTGTGTCTGTGAAGCTGTTATCTATATTGTGCCTCTCACAAATGGTGGAGGTGAGAGCCAGGTTAATATAAATTACTTGCAGAATTAATATTTTTATGTCTCTGAAAACTTTTCAGGCTAAAATATCATTTTTTCTTGCCCTGTGATAGCCTTCCTGGCATCCCACCAAAATAAAGACTTCACAGCCTCAAACACAGCTAAAATTGTAAAGCTTTAAAGGAAGTTTCTAATCAGTTAAAGAGAAAAGAAGGTTAAGGAGAGATACTTCTTATAACTACCTGAAAGGAGGTTGTAGCTGGGTAGGAAAATCAGTCTCTTCTCTCCAGCATCACAGTCTCACAGTCTCACAGTATCACCAAGGTTGGAAGAGACCTCACAGACCATCAAGTCCAACCCTTCACCACAGAGCTCAAGGCTAGACCATGGCACCAAGTGCCACGTCCAATCCTGCCTTGAACAGCTCCAGGGACGGCGACTCCACCACCTCCCTGGGCAGCCCATTCCAGTAGCCAATGACTCTCTCAGGGAAGAACTTTCTCCTCACCTCGAGCCTAAACTTCCCCTGGCGCAGCCTGAGGCTGTGTCCTCTCGTTCTGGCGCTGGCCACCTGAGAGAAGAGAGCAACCTCCCCCTGGCCACAACCACCCCTCAGGTAGTTGTAGACAGCAATAAGGTCTCCCCTGAGCCTCCTCTTCTCCAGGCTAAACAATCCCAGCTCCCTCAGCCTCTCCTCGTAGGGCTGTGCTCGAGGCCTCTCCCCAGCCTCGTTGCCCTTCTCTGGACACGCTCAAGCATCTCAATGTCCCTTCTAAACTGGGGGGCCCAGAACTGGACACAGCACTCGAGGTGTGGTCTAACCAGTGCAGAGTACAGGGGCAGAATGACCTCCCTGCTCCTGCTGGCCACACCATTCCTGATGCAGGCCAGGATGTGTGTAAAACACACGGACTCATACAGACTGAAGTGGGTGATGCTGGTCCTTGGATTAACAAACAAAGAAGGTCTGGTCAAGGAAATTAAGGTAGGAGGCAACCTCGGCTGTAGTGACTGCGACATGGTTGAGTTTAGTATTGTTAGGGAAAGAAGCAGGGCAAAGAGTAAAATTTCTACCCTGGACTTGAAGAGGTCTGATTTTCTCCTGTTAAAAAATCTACTTAAAAGTATCCCATGGGCTAAGGCTCTAGAAAGCAGGGAGCTGGTTAATGTGCAAACTCCACCTCCTCCAAGCTCCAGAAAAGTGTATGCCCTTCAAAAAGAAATCTAATACAGTAGGCAGAAAACCTGCATGGAGAAGCAAGGAGCTGCTAGAAACATTCAAATGGAAGAGGAAAGCATACAGTAAGTGGAAAAAAAGGTTCTCTTAATATTTGAGGGGTGGTTGTCAAGATAAAGGTGGAGCCCAGTGATAGGATAAGGAATAATGGGAGTGAACTGGAACACAGGAAATTCCACTTCAGCAGGAGGAGAAACTTCTTTATGGTGCTGGAGCACTGGAACAGGCTGCCAGAGAGGTTGTGGAGTCTCCTTTTGGAGACTTTCAAAACCTGCCAGGACATGTTCCTGTGTGTCCCGCCCTAGATGATCCTGCTTTGGCAGAGGGGTTAGATTCAATGCTCTCTGGAGGTCTCTTCCAACAGCTGCTATTCTGTGATTCTGTGATGATTACTTGAGAGAAGATGAGCTGAACTAAAAAACAAAACCAAAAGCACCCTAATATTTCTTCCTTGGGTTTACAGACAAGAAGCAGGTGTCCATCTGTTGGAGGACAGGAGAGCACTGCAGAGGGACCCTGACAGGCTGGATGCATGGGCAGAAGCCAATAGGAGGAGACTGAACAAGGCCAAGTGCAGGGATCTACATTTTGGCCACAACAACCCCAAGCAGCACTACAGGCTGGGGACAGAGTGGCTGAGAGCAGCCAGGCAGAAAGAGACCTGAGGGTGCTGGTAGGCAGTAGCTGAAGATGAGGCAGCAGTGTGCCCAGGTGGCCAAGACAGCCAATGGCATCCTGGCCTGGATCAGAAACAGTGTGGCCAGCAGGACAAATTCTTCCCCTGTACTCAGCACTGGTCAGGCCACACCTAGAGTACTGTGTCCAGTACTGGGTTCCTCAATTCAAGAGATATGTTCAGGTACTGAAATGTGTTCAGAGAAGGGCAACAAAGCTGGTGAGGGGCCTGGAGCACAGCCCTGTGAGGAGAGGCTGAGGGAACTGGGAGTGTGCAGCCTGCAGAAGAGGAGGCTCAGGGCAGACCTTGTGGCTGCCTACAACTACCTGAAGGGAGGCTGTGGCCAGGTGGGGTTGGTCTCTTCTCCCAGACAACCAGCAACAGGACAACGGGACACAATCTCAAGTTGTGATGTGGGAAGTCTAGGCTGGATGTTAGGAGGAAGTTGTTGGCAGGGAGAGTGATTGGCATTGGAATGGGCTGCCCAGGGAGGTGGTGGAGTTGCCATCCCTGGAGGTGTTGAAGAAAAGCCTGGATGAGGCACTCAGTGCCATGGTCTGGTTGATTGGCTAGGGCTGGGTGCTAGGTTGGACTGGATGATATTGGAGGTCTCTTCCAAACTGCTTGATTCTATGATTCTATGACAAAATACTTTAATTTATACTACTCTGGAAAAAAAGAAAAAGGCAGTAGCATTTTCATTTCTCAGTGCCCTTAAAGCCCAAATTATAACACTTGTTATAATTATATATTAGATTTGTGCAGTTCATATCCATTACACTTAATTATGTTACATTTCAAAAGATAATTATTCCCTAGCCCACACACACAAATGTGTTCTCAGGAGTGGAAAATGGCAAGGCATAAATGCAAAGATTCATTTTTAGGATGGTGGACAATGCTTTAAGGATGGGTAAGCAATAGAATAGAATCAACCAGGTTGGAGGAGACCTCCAAGATCATCCAGTCCAACCTAGCACCCAGCCCTAGCCAATCAATTTGACCATGGCACTGAGTGCCTCATCCAGTCTTTTCCTGAACACCCCCAGGGATGATGACTCCACCACCTCCCTGGGCAGCCCATTCCAATGCCAATCACTCTCTCTGTGAAGAACTTCCTCCTAACATCCAGCCTATACTTCCCCCGGCACAACTTGAGACTGTGTCCCCTTGTCCTGTTGCTGGTTGCCTGGGAGAAGAGACCAACCCCCACCTGGCTACAACCACCCTTCAGGTAGTTGTAGACAGCAGTGAGGTCTGCCCTGAGCCTCCTCTTCAATGCCACATTGTTGCTGTGGGTTCACCTTCCTTACCCTTCCCACAGATAAAACCGCATTTAGCAAAGAGACTTTTCCCCTACGCAAACTTCTGTCTTGACTTGATTCTTTTTTTTTTTTAATCAAATCATTACCAAAAAGGAAAAAAAGAAAAAAAAAAGTACAATGCAATACCAATTTGGACATATTTCAAATGAAACAGCATTGTCAAGTGCCACATTTGATTTCATACTTTGGAATTATAGCCTGATTAACGTCATTATGCTAAAGCTTGTCCCATTGTTTAGCTAATGCATTTAACACAGCAGCAGATCAGGAACAATGGGTAACATACGTATGACAGCTGTATTTTGCATCCCATGGATAGGATTTGCATAAGTGTGGGAGTTAGGAAAGTCATGCAGTAGGCCAAAGCTAAATAAATGTAAGCTTAAAATACGAAGCGCTACGCAAACTATTAATACGGGAAATGGGATTTTGACATTCGTTATTTAAAGGCTCCTGTTTGAAGCAATTTTTGGATTCCTTCCCTATTGTACATTTGCAAAATGTATCTGCACAACTTTCCTGCAAAGTTTCCTCACGGTGGCCAGCTATGTGCTAGAGGATTTTTCACCACAGAAATCCCAAATTATTGGAAGATCTACTCGAGATTTAATGCGGATTCGAGAGGGTGTTTGAAAACCTCCTGACCTGCTGTTCCCAACAACAGCTTCTTCACTGAGACAAAGTGGTGAGGGCAACAGCTGGGTCAGGAACTGGCTGGAAGGCCGAGCCCAGAGAGCTGTGGTGAATGGTGCCACATCCAGTTGGCAGCTGTCACTAGTGGTGTTCCCCAGGGATCAGTGCTGGGCCCAGTCGTGTTCAATACCTTTATTGATGATCTGGACGAGGGGATTGAGTCCAGCATCATTAAGTTTGCAGATGACACCAAGCTAGGAGCAGCTGTGGATCTGTTGGAAGGTAGGAGAGCCCTGCAGGGGGACCTGGCCAGGCTGGATGGGTGGGCAGAAGCCAATGGGATGAAATTTAACAAAGCCAAGTGCAGGGTTCTGCACTTTGGCCACAATAACCCCAAGCAACGCTACAGGCTGGGGACAGAGTGGCTGGAGAGCAGCCAGGAGGAAAGGGACCTGGGGGTACTGGTGGATAGTAGGCTGAAGATGAGCCAGCAGTGTGCCCAGGTGGCCAAGAGGGCCAATGGCATCCTGGCCTGTATCAGGAACAGTGTGGCCAGTAGGACGAGGGAGGTTCTTCTTCCCCTGTACTCAACACTGGTCAGGCCACACCTTGAGTACTGTGTCCAGTTCTGGGCTCCTCAACTCAAGAGAGATGTTGAGGTGCTGGAACGTGTCCAGAGAAGGGCAACAAAGCTGGTAAGGGGCCTGGAACACAAACCCTATGAGGAGAGGCTGAGGGAGCTGGGGTTGTTTAGCCTGGAGAAGAGGAGGCTCAGGGCAGACCTCATTGCTGTCTACAACTACCTGAAGGGAGGTTGTAGCCAGGTGGGGGTTGGTCTCTTCTCCCAGGCAACCAGCAACAGGACAAGGGGACACAGCCTCAAGTTGTGCCGAGGGAAGTATAGGCTGGATGTTAGGAGGAAGTTCTTCACAGAGAGAGTGATTGGCATTGGAATGGGCTGCCCAGGGAGGTGGTGGAGTCACCATCCCTGGGGGTGTTCAGGAAAAGCCTGGATGAGGCACTTAGTGCCATGGTTTAGTTGACTGGATAGGGCTGGGTGCTAGGTTGGACTGGATGATCTTGGAGGTCTCTTCCAACCTGATTGATTCTATCCTATTCTATTCTATTTTGAGTTAATATTAAGGTTGGGTCTGTTTATTTCTTTCAGAGGCATCTCTGAGAAGAAAAAGATCAGACATCTCCCATAGTATTCATCCTTGCGCCCCACCAACAGGCTGAAAAGCATCACACCATTGTCAGTGCCGCAATAACTTGCTGCTAAGCTGTGTGTGCTTGTCAAGCCCCTTTCAGACCCAATCTTTTGGGAGTTAGGGTGGCTCAGGGGAATTCATAACAGGATGTAAACCCACCACACCTATCTGTTTTGCGTGACACTGGAGAAACATTTTGTCACTTCTGAAATTAGTGTGCTTGAATCTGTTTTGTGAGGTGAAGAATAGCAAGGTCCATCAGAACTGATAGTACTTTTATACTAATGGTACTACATTAAATGCAGTCAAGATGCAACACTTGAGTAAGCTATCAGCTGAGGTGTGAAATGGATCTGCTAGCTCAGCATCAATAATGCGACCCTTGCAAACACACAAATGCACACTTCCAGCTTGCTCAGTGAACTCTGTGCACGGCCCAGTGTGGTGGTAGGCTTGCTGGGGCAAACATGGGCTTCTCCATGTTGGCTTGCTCAGGCATTTTCCCCTTCTCCTCCTGTGCTACAGGAGGCAACCGTGGGAGGGCAGGGCGAAAGCCCCAGATTCACTTAATGTAGTGAAACCTGGCAGAGTGCCATTCCAATTGGCTAATCTATGTCCAAAGCCCCACTAGTCTTGGGCTGGATATTGATAAAAGGGATAAGCAGGTAGCTGGGGGCTGCTGCTGCCTTATTTTGCATCCTGAATTTGCCTGCAGAGCTTACCAGGAGCAGGCTCCAAATGCCTGCATGCAGTCGGCCTGCATAGCCAGCGTGACATCGTGCTGAGACTGCACATGGCAAGGCATCCTGCCTGCACCTGAAAGTCTTCCTCCTAAGACTAGAAGCCCTGGAGATACACAGATCGTCCAGAGGAGCCAGGAGACAAGGTCAGAGATTGTCTGCCTCTTTTCCCCAAGTCTCAGCAGCTGACAAGGCATAGTTCCACATGCTTTGGGCACTGTCTGGGTCTGTGGCTAGCCTCACGAGTCGAGTAATAATAATTTTGTGAGTAAACACTTCAAGGCCTCTTCCAGTATAATATTTGCACTTGCCACTTTAAGAAAAAAAGTGCTCTAGTTTTGCCTGTGCCCTGCCTGCCTACATTTCCAACCTGTGCATTTTTTGAACCTGTGACTAAGTTTTCTGGTGAGTTTTCATGTTAATAAACAGTTTTCATAGCTATTAACAATCATCGCCTGGATATCAAAATTAATGCAGGTTAATTTTGCATAATCCTTCACACACAGCAAAGTAAAAAACACTGAAGTCTCTTTAAAAGTGAGTTTGGTTTCCATGGTCCAAAGAGTGCTATCTCTAGCCTAAGTACACATTCCTTGTGTACATGATCCTTGAGGTCCCTTCCAACCTAAACCATTCTATGATTCTATGATTCTATGATTCTGAGTAAAGCAAAGTCCCCAGTAAAATCACAAATCCAAAGGGGGAGAGAAAGCACAGAAGAGGCTTTTAACATTACTAGAGAAAAATGAGACTTGTGACACTACAAAACTATCAAGAACTGAGACTGGGCTAGCCACAAGATAGGTGACAGAGACCCTCTGCCTTTCCATTGGGTAAGAGAAAGGAAATAATGGAGAGAGACACTGGTGGGTTGGGGGGATAAAAACAAAGCAAAACAACCAAACACCTAAGCCAACCTGAATGAAAATGAAAATATTAACAATGCAATGAAATAGACACAAATATGAAATGCAAAATACAATGCAATAGATGTAAAAACGAAATAAATGCAAACCAAATGTTGAACCCAACACCCTGGTGGCAATTATGTCACTGTCACCACTGGTACTGTGGGAAGGCACGGGAGGGGTTTCAGATTGGACTCAGCAGCAGATGGGAAACAGATTCAGGAGCTGGATCCTGACACTGAATTCAGGAGCCCGTGGGCTAGAAGGGAAGGCAGAAGCATGGACGTTGGATGCTGAAGAGGACAGTTTTATCCCCATGATCCCTCATCTTTATACTGAATATGATGTAGGTGGAATGGCATCCCTTGTTGGCCAGTTTAGGGTCACCTTAACTGTCTTCTCCTTTCTGCAGGTGTCACTTCTTACTGCACTGACACAGCAGTGATCTTGGTCTCCATAGGAACGGGTCTAAGTCAGAACCTTTCCACAGCACAGCCCTTGGCAGTGACTCTCTCCATCAGCAATCTCACTGCTAGAAGCAGCCACTGGCTGTGCAAACATGCCCTGAACTTCAGAAAGTGCCCTCACTGAGCAGAGACTGAGCTGAGAAGTCACCACGCTGAAGAAAATGAGTTATATTCTAAGTCAGATCAGGACATCCACTTAGAAATACTCATACATGTCACTTTCTGCTGCAACTGTTGTTTGCCTTTAATCAAACTCACCTGAATGATAAATGGAATGCTAGAGGAAACGTGAGATTACTCATCATGCTGCTCTCCTGTAGCTTTTGCTGAAGACTGATATTTATCAAATTAGAATTGAAACTGAGTACAGAGAAGGGAGGGAAAGGTTTGGCTTTTGCCAGAAATCATAGGTGTAATTAATTTAAATGTGCCAAAGCAGAAGCATCATTTAGATTCGGTGGTGCTTCCTAGGGAGATTTGTGTTTTGACACATCAAATTGATGTCTCTTTGTTTCTAGCCATTTCTCAGTGTGTCCTCTTCATAAATCAGCTCTCCTCTATGGTAAAATTGAGATAGATAGGTAGGTAGGTAGGTAGACAGATAAATAGATAGATATTGTAAAATACAAGAGTTTTGGACAAAGGTGACACAGTTCATTGACATTTTTGTGCCTCCCCTGGGGTAATGATGTTGGTAGTTCAGGGGCTGCAGGGATGGTTCCAGCAAAGAGAGGTTTGGAGTGCCCCAGAGTGGGGCTGGTTGATTCCAGCCAGCTCCACCTGGCTTCACCACAGGATATAATTGAGACCCTCAGCCAAGATAGGTATCTAAGAAAGAGTAAAACTCTAGAAGGGAGAGATAGGGGAAAGAAGGACATCTTAGGCTTCTACCTTGGATTTGAAGTGTGTTTTTCATAGAGTGGTAGAATGGTTTGTTTTGGAAGGGACCTTTAAAAGTCATCTAATCCAACCGCCCTGCAGCAAGCTGGGACAGCCTTAACTAGATGAGGTTGCTCAGAGCTCCCCAGCCAACCTGGCCTTTAATGCCTTTGGGTGATAATGTTGCATCCTGATTTTGAAAAGCATTCCAATTATTTGCTGTGCATAATTATATTCCTAGCATGATAAAAATGTGGTGGAAAATATCTCTACTGTAACATTTTAAATCATTCTTAAGAATGCCTTGGAAGATGATAAACAGGAAAGTGGCAGCCCAATGATGAAAATGCTGGGAAGGTAACCTTGTAACTCGGTAGTCTAAGAGCTCATATTCAAGGCATTGCTTCAGAAATTCATACCACTGGTGGTAAACTACGCCACCAAAACACAGAACTACAGAATCATGGAATGGTTTGGGTTGGAAGGGACCTCAAGGATCACCCAGTTCCAAGCCTCTGACATAGGCAGGGACACCTCTCACTAGAACAGGTTGCTCAAGGCCTCATCCAGCCTGGCCTTGAACACCTCTGGGGGGGGAGCATCCACACCTCATCCAACCTGGCCTTGAGCACTTCCAGGGAGGGAGAAGCCACAACCTCCCCGGGCAACCTGTGCCAGTGTTTCACCACCCTCACTGTAAAGAACTTTATCCTAACATCTATTTTAAATCTGTCCTTTGCCAGTTTAAACTCCTTACTCATCCTGTCATTACAAGACCTTTTAGATAATCTCTCCCTGGCCTTCCTGTAGGCTCCCTTCAAATAGAATCATAGAATCATAGAATGGTTTAGGTTGGAAGGGACCTCAAGGATCATCCAGCTCCAACCCCCTGCCATAGGCAGGGACACCTCCCACTAGAGCAGGCTGCTCAAGGCCTCATCCAGCCTGGCCTTAAACACCTCCAGGGAGGAAGCAGCCACAACCTCCCTGGGCAACCTGTGCCAGTGTCTTACCACCCTCACTGTAAAGAACCTCCTCCTAACATCCAGTCTAAATCTCCCCTCTGCCAGCTTAAACCCATTCCCCCTCATCCTAACATTACTAGACCGTGTAAAGAGTCCCTCCCCAGCTTTCCTGTAGGCTCCCTTCAAATACTGGAAGGCCACTCCAAGGAATGGCTTGGATTGGGTAGGACTTTTAAAGGTTATCTAGTCAAACTTCCCTGCAGTAATATTTTTATCAGGATCAAACAGAAAACAGGGTTAGGAAGGGTATTTCTGTCCTTGTACACCCTGTGCACAGTTAAGTCATTGTCTCAGAACTGTACTTGTGTTCTTTGTATCACCACCTAGAAGGCCCTATATAGATATTATTTTTTTATCTCCTTAGAATAGTTCAGTTGGAAGGGACCTTCAGTGATTACCTAGTCTAAAAATACATTCTTGATATAACCTTTCAGAAGAGTTATTGCTTCTTATTCTGAGGTTCAACTTTGTACGCCTGAATCGCTCTGAGGAATGTTAAGCTCTAAGTTTGAAAGAAAAGGTTAAGATAGAATCACAGAATCAGTCAGGGTTGGAAAGGACCACAAGGATCAGCCAGTTCCAACCCCCCTGCCATGGGCAGGGACAACCTACCCTAGAGCAGGCTGTCCAGAGCCTCATCCAGCCTGGTCTTAAACACCTTTAGGGATGGAGCCTCAACCACAGTATCACAGCCTCACAGTATCACCAAGGTTGGAAGAGACCTCACAGATCATCAAGTCCAACCCTTTACCTTTAACCACCTCCCTGGGCAACCCAATCCAGGCTCTCACCATTCTCATGCTCAACAACTTCCTCCTTAAGTCCAGTCTGAATCTCCTCACTTTCCTCCTTAAGTCCAGTCTGAATCTTCCCACCTCCAGCTCTGCTTCATTCCCTCTATTACTTGCATTTGTCTAGAAGTAGCAAATAATTTAGTATCTTCACTTTGTGTCTATATCATCCAAGTTAAGTTTGAAATAAATCAATCAGTATTTGACACATTAAAGTTCTGTGCTCCCCCTCCATCACATCCCCCCCCCCCCCAAAAAAAAAACATGAAGCTTGAAGCAGATGTCCTGATTCTTTATTTTGAATCAGAACTTCTCACTTCTATCGACCATGTCAGCTTAGAAAGTTCCAACACAGGTTTTGCGTGGGCAGCTCTTGCATTTAGACATGTAACCACAATTCCTGAAGCCAGTATTCTCATTTACTTAACAAAAGGCACAGCCAAGAATCCATCAATACTGTATGGATGACAGGCAGCTTTGAGCTGTCCCATGCTTAGATATTTGCTTTGACATTTCCTAATAAGAATCTTTCCTATGGAAACGCCATGACATTTAAGAAGCTGAGGCTCAGGTTTGGGTTGTTGGGTTGGTTTTTTTTTTTTGCCTGGCCAACAAAACATTATGCTGCAAGCATCATCTTAATCCCTGTCAAAATTAAAGATACCTTCCGGTCTCATCATCCTCCCACACGTGAAAAATTATTTGTTTATACTCAAAAGATTTTTGCTGGTGTACAGCAACTTTGGGGCAGCAGCTGAGATTCAGTTCTGGCTTAAACCAGCTCCTGAATGGAGTGTCTGATCAGCAGAATCAGAGAATTCCAGGTTGGAAAGGGCCTCAAAGGATGTTAGGGGTTGGAAGGGACTCAAGGAGATCATTAAGTCCAACCCCCCTGCCACAGCAGGACCATATAATTCAGCTCAGGCCACACAGGAACACATCCAGGCTCCAGAGAAGGAGACCCCACAGCCTCTCTGGGCAGCCTGTTCCAGTGCTCTGTGACCCTTAGAGTAAAGAAGTCCCCCCTTGTGTTGAGGTGGAACCTCTTGTGCTGCAATTTACACCCACTGCTCCTTGTCCTAAGGACAAGGGTCGTTGTGCCTGAAGGACCATCTGGTCCAAGGGCCTTGTGCTAGTTTGAGCCTAGCTGGGATATTCTGCTGAGAGGAATTAGATTCTAGGCTGTGAAAAGGAAACAATGGTGATGGCTACTGCACTCATAGGCTTGCTGAGATGTATAAAAACAAGAACACAAACATAGATAACACAGAGAGTTTGCTCTTTGACTTTGGCTGTCTCCCTTCTCTCCCTAACCTGCTGTCTGTGTAACTAATCCCTCTGCTTGCTAACCCCCCTGGCCGACTCTCCAAACTCACCTTGAGCATAAGGCAAAGTCTGGGATAAGGTAGAGGGGTGGAAAGGAGGTGGAAGGGTGATTTGGAGCCCCTCCTGGGGACTCTGCTTCCTGGGAGGGCTGTTGTGCTTCTGTATTACCTTTTTAACTTGTATGTTTCTGTCTATAGCTGTAGATACTGTAAATACCTGCTTGTATGTTGTGCTAAGCTGTAAAGATAAAGCTTTGTTTCTTAATTTCCAGCTGCTGAGTTTAGTCTGGGTGATTTTCTTAAGTGTGGGGGGCAGGTAACACCCAAACCATCACATCTGGTTAGGAATATGGCATTTTGTTTCCACACTCAGAAGAGGCATAAGTAAAGCAGTCCACCTTTGTAGCTCAAATACATATCACTTGTGTCTATATAGGTGAAGAAGGTTGTCCTGCCTCATTTGAAACCAGCAGGGTTTCACTGGCCTGTCCCTTCATTTTTATCCAAAATCAGTAGTATTTTAAAGTGGAAGTAGTAGTGAAATTGTAAGAGGCCTTGGAGTTTAGTGTCTGCCTCCCTGTATTGGCACTGCTATAGTTCTTAGAGATCTTAGTTCAAGGTTTTCTTCCCAGTGCTCAGTCAGCAATTTGGCCACACCATCACCACACAGTTACTGGGCTCATCAGTCCTAGTGGTGATTTCTTAGTGCACATTTAAATAGTAGAAGCAAAGTGGAGGTATGAGAGAACTCAACCAAAGAACCAAATGTGTTTCAGATCCCTTGAGGGATTTCAAGAAGCCTTCATGCCCCTTGGGGAGCAGTTAGCTACTTCTATGAGCTGACATATGCCCACTTAGAATCACAGAATCAGTCAAGGTTGGAAGGGACCACAAGGATCAGCCAGTTCCAACTCACCCTGCCATGAGCAGGGGCACCCTGCCCTAAATCAAGCTGGCCACAGCCTCATCCATCCTGGCCTCAAACACCTTTAGGGATGGGGCCTCAACCACCTCCCTGGGCAACCCATTCCAAGCTCTCACCACTCTCATGCTGAACAACTTCCTCCTCACATCCACTTCCTCTAGGGCAGAGGGGTGGCTAGTCATGCTTGCAATCAGTTCTCACTGTTGTTTGCACAGCCAGTAGAACACTTGGAGAAAACTCGAGGGAAGACTGCAGCAGCCATATGAGCACAGATGTAACCAAAGTGGGCATGCACTTGAAAGAAAGTCAGGGAAACAAAGTGGTTAAATATTGAGGATGGTGAAGGACAGTGGGATGGGAAAAGCCTGAGCAGGAAGATGAAAAAGAACTAATTTTTGTACTAGGAGGAGTGCAAGAAAGAATGAAATAATTGAAACAGAAAAGGGAGGAAAGAAGTGGAAACTGCACTTGGCAGAAATGGAATAGAAAAGCATACAAAATAGATGAGATAGAATGAGAAGCCTTTTCCCTTCTTTCTCTTCTCCAGCTGTCAAATCCTTTTTTTTTGCATCTCTTCCTGACACATACAAAAATCGCTGCCTATGATCCTTTCTCCCCTCAGGACAAGAGCCTAGCTTTTGTCCATGGAAATCTGATTGCTCTCTAAACCTTTTTCTTTCATTATTGAACAAATAATGTCTTGAACTATTAAATGTCTGTAAAACCTTTCCAGAGTCTCTCTCTTGGGCATCTTCATGTTTCAGAAAGACACTTCTCGTGTGCATACAAATCCATTTAACAGACTGTCAGACCTAAGGCTATGGGATGCTTTTGTTTGGCTGTTACCATTACACCTGACAGAGTGAAGACCTAATTCGAACGTTGATCCATTTATTACTCAGAAAACATATACCAGAGCAGCATTTCTGCTGCAGTGAAGGTTTCCTTTCTGTTTAAAGCCAGGCCACCCTTATTAAACCCAGGCCACTCAACAAAAAAAAAAAACAAAACAATTCATTGAAATATTCTGTTAAGCAGAGGACCACTAAAGACAGAGACTCTAGAAACACCTTATAAAAAATATGGTAGTCCATCAAAGTATACTCTTAAAAGCTCTGATCACTTCCAGCCTACCCTCAGCCCCCTAATTTTTATATTAGCTAATGCAAATCAACCATTAGCTCTCTGGGGAGATAATATTTTGGACAAAACATTATTGACCCCTTAGAGCTTGAATCTATTGACTTGCTCACATTCAGGTCAGGAGCTGAAGAATCAAACTATACAAACAGGGGTCTGCAGTGTAGGGGCTCAAGGGAAGGAAGTGGAGGTGAGTGGACAGAGAATAATTTAGAAAACAGGGACTATGTCCATGGAAAGGAGATTCAGAAGGAAAAAGGCTGGAAAAAAAATGTTTGCATGAGTTGATAATAAGAATATAACATAGATGATCATTGAACATGGAGGACATGAGCTGGCAGTGTGAGTGCAGCCCAGACAGCAGCTGTGTGCTGGGCTGCAGCAAGAGCAGCGTGGCCAGCAGGGCAAAGGAGGGGATTCTGCCCCTTTACTCTGATCTCCTGAGACCCCACCTGGAGTACTGTGTGCAGTTCTGGAGCCCCCAGCACAAGAAGGACATGGACCTGTTGGACCAAGTCCAGAGGAGGCCACCAAGATGCTCAGAGGGCTGCAGCAGCTCTGCTATGAGGACAGATATGAGAGTTGGGTCTCTTCAGCCTGGAGAAGAGAAGGCTCCAAAGAGATCTTGTAGTAGCCTCCCAGTATCTGAAAGGGGTCCTATGGGAGGGCTGGGGAAGGACTATTGACAAGGTCTTGTAATGACAGGATGAGAAGTAATGGGTTTAAACTGGCAGAGGGGAGATTCAAACCAGATGTTAGGGAGAAGTTCTTTCCAGTGAGGGTGGTGAGACACTGGTACAGGTTATCCAGGGAGGTTGTGACTGCTCCCTCCCTGGATGTGTTCAAGGTTGGATGAGGCCTTGAGTGACCTTTTCTAGTGGGAGGTGTCCCTGCCTATGGCTGGGGGGTGGAACTGGATGATATTCGGGGTCTCTTCCAACCTAAGCCATTCTATGACAAAGCCAGAAATTATTATTATTATGTCAATGTAATCTGACCTCTGAAAGAAAGACAGAAAGAGAGAGAGAAAGAGAGAGAGAGAGAGAAGGAAAGAGAGAAAGAAGGAAAGAGAGAGAGAAAGAGAGAAAAAGAGAAAGGGAGAAAGAGGGAGAGAAAGAAAGAGAGAGAGAAAGAAAGAGAGAGAGAGAAAGAAAGAGAGAGAAAGAGCATCCAGTCCAAGAAAAAAGAGAGAGAAAAAAGAGCGAGAGAACGAGAGAGAAAAAGAGAAAAAGAGAGAGAGAGAAAAAGATAAAGAGAAAGAACAAGAGAGAGAGAAAAAGATAAAGAACAAGAGAGAGAGAAAAAGAGAAAGAGAGAGAAAAAGAGAGAGAGAGAAAGAAAAAGAGAGAGAAAGAAAGAGAGGAAAAGAGAGAGAAAGAGAGAAAGAGAGATTGATTATAGGATCTAGCAGAAATAATTCCAGCAGAATGAAGAGTTGCCTAAGAAAAATATGCTGAGTCTCAATTGAAATCCCCAGGGAAAGCCAACCACCATTTCTTCAAGGTACTCACTAGTTAATTATCTCTGCTGATAAAAAACTGGAGCCTTATTTCATCACTCTAAATTTGTCTGGCTTCGGCTTGCAGCCATAGAGTTTTGTTACACTTTTGTCTCCTGTATTAGAGCACCCTTGATCAAAGTTTTGTTTGCCAGGAGACGCTTCCCATACGTGAGGCAGTCGCTCACCCACACAGGCAAACACATCCACCACCCCCCTGAAATGCATCCCTTTTATCTCCTTGATAAGCAGTTTCAAACCCTCTAGGGGGTCTGTTTCCAAATCTTTAAATAATTTCCCTGGATTTTCTACAAACTTCCTCCGATTTGGACTACCACCGAGAGCACTGCGTTCAAGTAGGTGTTTTTGCAGCTGTATTAAAGTGATATTGCCCCCTAATTTTATGCAAGATTTCCCTCTTTATACTTCTGAGTCTCTCTTTTGGAAACTCACATTTAGGTTATTATCCACCGTGAACATTCAAAGTCATTCCAGAGTTGTTGTCTGCCAGGATGAAATTTCCCACCTTGTCAGCACTGCCTGCAAGTCTCTGCCTTTAGTTGCACTGAAGTACTGCATAGAAAAATCAAGATTGCCCTCATATTTTGGGGGTGTGCAACAGGATACTTGAGCAGCTACTCCATTCCTAACAATTTTGTCTTTTTCTATTCCCTTTTTTCTTCCCCCCCACTGTATCTTTAGGAAACCAATGGAAAATATTTCCTGAACAACAAATAACCAGCAGCAAAACAGAATACAGCACTTAATAATATATCTCATCTGATAAGAACACCATAGAATCAACCAGTTGGGAAGAGACCTCCAAGAGCATCCAGTCCAACATATCACCCAGCCCTGTCCAATCAACTAGTCCCCAGCACTAAGTGCCTCACCAAGTCTTTGCTTGAACACCTCCAGGGACTACGACTCCACCGCCTCCCTGGGCAGCCCATTCCAATGCCAATCACTCTCTCTGCCAACAACTTCCTCCTAACATCCAGCCTAGACCTCCTCTGGCACAACTTGAGGCTGTGTCCCAAGAACCTCCTTACCAAGGATATTTGGGAAAGGATGTTTTCCATGGGAAGGACTTGAGGGTAGTACTTGTCTCTTTCCTTTCTGAGTTATGTTATCATCAAGAAGAAAGCCCTTTGTTCTTGCTCCCGTTTTCTGAGTTACCATCATGTCTACAGTTCACCTCCAAGCCACCAGTTCAAGAAAGGTGATGTCAGAATCAATCAGATGCATCACAGGCTCTGGTGTAAAAGTTGGTTGGCTGAACAGATTATATGAGATTGCTCTTTGATGGTTAAAATCTGATTCTTAGCCAATTCCATGTCACGACACCTTAGCCAAGGTCTTCCTACTGATATGCCTGATTAATTCTGTTGAAAAGACAGAGGCCTTGGCAAAGCTGGGATGATAAATAAGTGTAACACTATCTGTTTAGATTCATCCCCTCTACTCAACACTGGTCAGGCCACACCTTGAGTACTGTGTCTAGTTCTGGGCTCCTCAATTCAAGCGAGATGTTGAGATACTGGAACGTGTCCAGAGAAGGGTGACAAAGCTGGTGAGGGGCCTGGAACACAAACCCTATGAGGAGAGGCTGAGGGAGCTGGGGGTGTGCAGCCTGGAGAAGAGGAGGCTCAGGGCAGACCTTGTTCCTGTCTACAACTATCTGAAGGGAGGCTGTAGCCAGGTGGGATTGGACTCTTCTTCCAGGCAAGCAGCCACAGAGCAAGGGGACGCAGTATGAAGTTGTGACAGGGGAGGTCTAGGCTGGATGTTAGGAGGAAGTTGTTGGCAGAGAGAGTGATTGGCATTGGAATGGGCTGCCCAGGGAGGTGGTGGAGCGGTTGTCCCTGGAGGTGTTGAAGCAAAGCCTGGATGAGGCACTTAGTGCCATGGTCTGGTTGATTGGCTAGGACTGGCTGCTAGGTTGGCCTGGATGATCTTGGAGGTCTGTTCCCACATGGTTGATTCTATGATTCCATGACTAACCTCTATGTTATAGGTTTATTGAATCATATCTTTTCTACTCCAAATACAACTTCCATTGTGTTATAAGCATCTGCACACAGCAAATTATTTCTTTGCCATGGAAAGAAAAATGAATATGTAAATCTGCATGAATCCATGAAGCTGAGAAGCTACACAATTTGTTTGATAACACATAAAGGTCTCTGACCATTGAGCACGCAAATAATGAAATGTCTTAACAAGGACATAAAAGCTCAGCTAGGTATTAGTAAAATCACTAATTTCAATGACTGTTCTCCTGTACACTCCAAAAGAGGAATATCATTAGCACCTTTCCTGTAAGTTAGCAGAGACATAGCTGAGAGGAGGCCCAGTAAGCTTCAGTTCTATGAGGCAGCTTAAACTTATGGAGTGAAACACAAGAAACAAAAAACCCACGTCAATATAGTAAAGCCAACAGCCTTCAATTGATTTCATGAGGTGATGAACCCCTTGACTATCTAAGATCCTAGAGTATTGGCCCTTATTTTAGAGGAAAAAACAATTCTTTCCTTAGAAGTCAAAATTTCCATAATACTTTTTGATGCATATTATTTAAGCTGCAAAAAAAGGTATTTTGGACAAGATTGTTGTTTCCATTTGAAACTGGCAGGAGGGCATGTGCATGCATGATGCAGTAAAAGATGCTCTCTCTTCCTGTGGAGCTTATCTTTCTGTTGTCCTTAAAGTGCCTCAGGTGTAATGAAACTACCATTAAATTATGATGGAAACTTTCACTGCTCCTGTTGGTGTCCTGATTTCTTTTTTGACCTGTTAAAGGAAAGGGTAGAGAACTTCTGATCCTGAACTAAACAGTGCAGGCAGCCAGCACAACACACTAACTAGGACTATATTTTGAGCTAGTCCATGGGAAATACAAAACATAAGCATACCTGAACCTGTTTCTCCTCATGCTAAGCAAACTGAGAGTGTAGTGTTGTGGAGGGCCCATAGGCCCAAAACAGACTTGCATATGCCTTGCCTTGCCTGGACATGTTTTTTCCTGCTTCTTAGTCAGGGGTGAGCACATGGCCAGCACAGAGGGGCACATGGGGCCCGGAGCCGTGCAGTCTGACCTGCCCAGGCTTTAGGTTGTGTAAGCCCCCACATGCTCAGCTCACGCTTGCCAGGTGCTAGGCCCATGTGAGCCCCATATTTGCAAAGTCCAGGCCTGTGGCTCCTTGCCTATTATGGCAAGGTTGGCTGACTGCAAGCCCGATTGGTTATTGGTGGCCAATGAGACCACTGATCTGGGCCCACAGCTAATAAATAGAGGTGCACTCAGGTGGCAGCGTTCCTCTTTTGCTCGCCAGTGCATGCACTTAAGCCTGCCTGTACGGAGCTCAGACTCCCCGTGCAGCCGTGCATCCCACTGCATGCCCACTGCCTTATTGCCTGCTGTGTGCCACAGCCACGAGATACCAGGAGCAGACCTGTTTGTCTGCACAGGATCATATTCCTCTGACCCGCCAGCAAATCCTGCCTATGAGTTCCCTGGAGACATTAGCCGGAGGGACCCAGCAGCGAACGCTCCGAGACTGTTGCCTCCGAAGCCAGGAGTATTCCAGCCTTGGAGTCCACAGGCGAAGACCCTGAGAAGTTGGACACTTTACAGAGGCTGTGGCGTTGCCCGGAGGGTGATTTATAATTGATCAAAATAGTGAATAAATGCTTCTCTTAATTCCTATTGTGCCTGCCACAGAGCAGAAAGCTTTCAGCCCACCCTGCTGGGCAAACAGTATATAGACCCCAAGCGGCAGTAGACACAGGGAAAACTCCCTGTTAATAGTTCTATGCTAGTCATTGTATTATAGTTATTAATAAGCCCTTTGTGATATTTCCCATAAGGTCTTTCATAACCATGAATGAATCCATTTTAATATTAATTATAGTGGTTGGGGGGTGTTGAGAGTTGAGACTATTGAGTTTAATAAATATATATTTTTATACAACTATCTCGTACCTTGACCGCCTGGACAGATGGGCAGAGTCCAAGGGGATGGCATTCAATGGCTTCAAGTGCAGGGTGCTGCACTTTGGCCACAACAACCCCATGCAGAGATACAGGCTGGGGTCGGAGTGGCTGGAGAGCAGCCAGACAGAGAGGGATCTGGGGGTGCTGATTGATACCCGCCTGAACATGAGCCAGCAGTGTGCCCAGGTGGCCAAGAGAGCCAGTGGCATCCTGGCCTGCATCAGGAATGGTGTGGTCAGCAGGAGCAGGGAGGTCATTCTGCCCCTGTACTCTGCACTGGTTAGACCACACCTCGAGTACTGTGTTCAGTTCTGGGCCCCCCAGTTTAGAAGGGACATTGAGATGCTTGAGCGTGTCCAGAGAAGGGCGACGAGGCTGGGGAGAGGCCTCGAGCACAGCCCTACGAGGAGAGGCTGAGGGAGCTGGGATTGTTTAGCCTGGAGAAGAGGAGGCTCAGGGGAGACCTTATTGCTGTCTACAACTACCTGAGGGGTGGTTGTGGCCAGGAGGAGGTTGCTCTCTTCTCTCAGGCAGCCAGCACCAGAACAAGAGGACACAGCCTCAAGCTGCGCCAGGGGAAATTTAGGCTTGAGGTGAGGAGAAAGTTCTTCACTGAGAGAGTCATTGGCTACTGGAATGGGCTGCCCAGGGAGGTGGTGGAGTCGCCGTCCCTGGAGCTGTTCAAGGCAGGATTGGACGTGGCACTTGGTGCCATGGTCTAGCCTTGACCTCTGTGGTGAAGGGTTGGACTTGATCTGTGAGGTCTCTTCCAACCTTGGTGCTACTGTGAGACTGTGAGACTGTGAAACGGGCGATAAGGGCTGAATTCCCCTCCGCGACAGGTAGTTTGTGATTAAGTTCAGCTAATGCAAATTGATGCCCAGTTATACACCAAGAAGTTTCTATGGTGGGTTGGGCCACCTCAGGTATAGAGGAATCAGGAGAAAAGTTGCTTCCTTCAGAGGCTTAAGAAGCATCAGTTCTTCCATAGAATGGTCTGGGATGGAAAGAAACTCTACAAGTCACCCAGTCCAATGTCCCCTGAGGTCAGCAGGGACATCATCAACTAGATCAGGTTGCCCAGAGCCTCACCTTCAACATCTTAAGAGATGAGGTCCCAACCACCTCCTTGGGCAACCTGTCCCAGTGTTCCACCACCCTCATAGTAAAGAATCTGTTCCTAATATCCAATCCAAATCTGCTGTTCCCTAGTTTGAGGCCATTGCCCTTCATCCTACCACCAAAGGCCTTTGTAAACAGTCTCTCCTTGTAGTCCCCTTCAGGTAATGGCAGGTTGTTATTAGGTCTCCCCACAGCCTCCTCTTCTCCAGGCTGAACAACACCAGCTCCCTCAGACTGCCCTCATAATAGAGCTGCTCCAACCCCCTCATCATTTTTGTGGCCCTCCTCTGGACCCGCTCCACAAAACTTAGTTCAGCAAGTGATGGAAAGAAGACTATGTCTCTGTATTCAATCATGATGTAGTTCAGCTGAGGATTGAGACTTAATGGTGCTCACTTCCAGAAATGCTCTTAGACTTTATCCCGTGCCTGTTTACTATACATACCAAAACAATCCTGAAAGCTCATTCCTCATTTGCCAGATGAGTTCTTAAACCATTAAATAAAAGGATGCCTTTCTTGTGCTCTAGTTTCTTCTCTCAGTGTCTCCTTCTAACAGAATTCTAACCTATTCTTGGAACAACAATCAAGTTCTAACAGCAGCACCCAGGGCAGGAAACTGCTATTAGGGTCTTACTAGCCATACTGGGCTGTTTCCTGGTGACATTTCACATAGCTATAAATAAGCCTTAATTGTTGGCATTTGCAATGATTCTATTTGCAGAATAAAACTTTCAACTGCATAGTTTACACTTCTCCAAGTGTAAGATCTCATCTTGAAGCTCTTAAATAGCTCCTAAAGCCACTTCATTTCTTTCTATCAGTTGTAACAGTCGCGCTTGTCCGATGCAACCCTGTGAACGCTCTCAGACATCACAGAAGAAATGCAGGAAATTACTTTCCTGTATGGGGTCAGAAATTGACTAAGCCACAGGCTCTCTGACTTCCAGACCACCATTTAAAGCCAAGAGGAGCTAATGCATCTCCTTCACTGTGACTTCAATTTGCATGTGCTACCCCCCCTGCTTCTACTGCTGCTTGTGTGACATCTTCCTGGCAACAGCAGCGAGGGAAACAAATATAAAACTATTTGTGTATTTTTAGTTGTCTAGAATGCAATGATTGTGCTGTCACTTTTGCTCCTCATTTTGTATCCCACGCCCATCTGTTCTGTTCCTCTGCTGCATCCTCTACGTGCTTCTTTGCCACCTGATTTTCTCACCACCTCTCCCCTTCAGTGAAGCGGGGAGCACAGAGGAGAGGCTGCCGTCTGACCTAGGAATTCTCAGTGGACCACTATCAAACTGGACACAGCCCACACCTGAGAGCTGTAACTCTTTCATCTCATTCTCTGAGTCATTTCAGAGCTTACTGATTTGAGCTTTCAGTGTTTAGCAGAGTTTGTTTTACCTCCAGACAGGTATACTTGCTTCCTAAACCTGCAGCATTTATATGGCAATTCTAGAGAGTGGACAAACTGAATTGTTTATGTCCACTTCCTGCACGAATCCATGAATAACTTCATAGAATCCTAGAATCATAGAATCAACCACGTTGAAAGAGACCTCCAAGAGCATCCAGGCCAACCTAGCATCCAGCCCTGTCCAACCAACTAGAACATGGCACTAAGTGCCTCATCCAGGCTTTGCTTGAACATCTCCAGGGATGGCAACTCCACCACCTCCCTGGGCAGCCCATTCCAATGCCAATCACTCTCCCTGCAACAACTTGATCTTAATATCCAGCCTAGACCTCCCCTGGAACAACTTGAGACTGCATCCCCATGTTCTGTTGCTGGTTGCCTGGCAGAAGAGACCATCCCCACCTGCCTACAGCCTCCCTTAAGGTAGTTGCAGACTGCCAATCACTCTCCCTGCAACAACTTGATCTTAATATCCAGCCTAGACCTCCCCTGGAACAACTTGAGACTGCAAGACTGCATCCCCATGTTCTGTTGCTGGTTGCCTGGCAGAAGAGACCATCCCCACCTGCCTGCAGCCTCCCTTAAGGTAGTTGCAGACAGCAATGAGGTCACCCCTGAGCCTCCTCTTCTGCAGGCTGCACACCCCCAGCTCCCTCAGCCTCTCATCACAAGGTTGTGCTCCAGGCCCCTCATCAGCTTCATCACCCTTCTCTGAACATGTTCCAGTATCTCAACATCTCTCTTGAATTGAGGAGCCCGGAACTCTACACAGGACTCAAAGTGTGGCCTGAGCAGTGCTGAGTACTTCAAAGAGAAAAGGCTCCTGCCTCAGTTTGATGGAAGAATGCAGGGCAGTGGAAAGGAATATTGTTACTGTGTTGTGAATTTCTTTCTTCTTCCGTAATGTCCTTGGATTTTAATCAGAGCCCTGAACTAAGGGGACTAAACCAGTTGTTCTGCGTTGACTTTCATATATCACAGCTTGGTGGGGGTTGAAAGAGATCTCTGGGAATCACCTAGTTCAATCCATCTGCTTTTAAAACAGAGTCACCCAGAACACATTGCCCAGAATTTCAACGTCTAGCAGGGTCTGGAATCTTGCCAGGGAAGGTAACTCCACAGCCTCCCTGGGCAGCCAGCTCCAGCACATAGCAATCTCACAGCAAAGAAGATTTTCCTCTATATCCCTATTCCTTAAGTATTAGTCTCAATCCATTCCATATTCCCACAAATGTTATTAGTTTACAGATGTACATGATCACCTTGAGCATCCAAACCAACCTGTGTCATCAGTGAGTGCCCAACTGAAGAGCAGATTTCTGATCCTTCTGTCCCCTGTAAGCATGCCAAAACTGCAACCACTGCAAGGTGAAACTTCTTTGCCTTTGTTGCTGAAGTCGCTTTGACTTTTCTGTTACTATTTCTGCTGTTCTTGAACATTCCTAGTGTCAGGGATATAGACATGAACTGCTTTTTATTGACATCTCAGTGCTTTGGTGTTTGGGGTTTTTTTTTCCTGGCAGGTAAACAAATAATCTTTGCAATGAGATCAATTCTGTTAACAATTATGGTATGTATTTTATTAAAATAAATCAAAACTGTTTGAAGGGTGCACCACGAGATGGACACAGAACTGGCTTGATGGCCGCACCCAAAGAGCAGCTGTCAATGTGCCTGTGTCCAAGAGGAGGCCAGTGACAAGCTGAGTCCCTCAGGGATCACTCTTGGGACCAGTCTTGTTCAGCATCTCTGTTGGTGCCATGGCCAGTGACTGAGTTCACCCTCAGCAAGTCTGCTGACAACACCAAGTTGTGTGGTGCAGCAGACAGACTGGAGGGCAGGGATGCCAGCCAGAGGGACCTGGACAGGCTGAAGAGGTGGGCACAAGCCAACCTTATGAGGTTCAACAAGACCAAGTGCAAGGTCCTGCAGCTTAGTCAAGGCAATGCTAAGTACAAATACAGACTGGGCAGTGATTGGCTGGAGAGCAGCCCTGAGGAGAGGGATTTGGGGGTGCTGGTGGACAAGAAGCTCAACATGAGCCAGCAGTATGTACTTGCAGACCAGAAAGACAACCAGAGCCTGGGCTGCAGCAGCAGAAGTGTGGCCAGCAGGTCAATAGAGATGATTGTGCCCCTCTACTCAGCTCTGGTGAGACCCCACCTGGAGTACTGCATCCAGTTCTGGAGTCTCCATTACAAGAAGGATGTGGAGATGCTGGAGTGTGTCCAGAGAAGGGCCAGGAGGATGCTCAGAGGGCTGCAGCAGCTCTGCTATGAGCAAAGACTGAAAGAGTTGGGGCTGTTCAGTCTGGAAAGGAGGAGGCTCCCAGGTGACCTTCTTGTGGCCTTTCAGTATCAGAAGGGGCCCTACAAAAAAGATGATGAGGGACTTGTTAGGCTCTCAGGGAGTAATGGGACTGCAAGGAATGGAGTGAAGCTGGAGGTGGGGAGATACAGACTGGATTTAAGGAGGAAGTTGTTCAGCATGAGAGTGGTGAGAGCCTGGAATGGGTTCCCCAGGAAGGCAGTTGAGGTCCCCTCCCTGGAGGTGTTTAAGGCCAGGCTGGATGAGCCTCTGGACAGCTTGCTCTAGGGTAGGGTGTCCCTGGCCATGGCAGTGGGGTTGGAACTAGCTGATCCTTGTGGTCCCTTCCAACCCTGACTGATTCTAGGATTGTATGCAATATTTTTTTTTAAAAGCTCAAGCATTTTGAAATTTGCTTTTTAAGATCTTAATTGGTGGAATATAAAACAACTTTTAGCCTGAGATTAAAAAAAAAAAATCAGACAGCTTTGCAGCCTGTGTTCTCCTTGTTGTAAGGATTTCAACACCACCAGCAGATTTGCAGTGATCTGAGCAACAGAATTTCGACTCTTTGGTTTTTATTTTAATCAAAAGAGAGTCTCCAACTGGAAGAACATTGGCCTATCATCAGGTGTTTTGTGAACAAAGCACTGGTTTGTTTCAGCTTGCTGTGTGCTCTTTCTCCCTGTCTTCTTCAGCTGACAAAAAATAGTGATAATTTGCACTCCTTGATTTTGAGTTATGTTACAGCAGCACTCTATGCTGGGTTAGGAACTGGCTGGAGGGCTGAGCTCAGAGAGTGGTGGTGAATGGTGTCACATCCAGCTGGCGGCCAGTCACTAGTGGTGTCCCTCAGGGATCAGTGCTGGGCCCCATCCTCTTTAACATCTTCATAGATGATCTGGATGAGGGCATGGAGTCAGTCATCAGCAAGTTTGCAGATGACACTAAGCTGGGGGCAGATGTGACTGAGTTGGAGGGCAGAAGGGCTCTGCAG
>WAAF01020491.1:27859-110114 GCA_013400475.1 Tricholaema leucomelas
GGTGCCATGGTCTAGCCTTGAGCTCTGTGGTGAAGGGTTGGACTTGATGGTCTGTGAGGTCTCTTCCAACCTTGGTGATACTGTGAGACTGTGATACTGTGAGACTGTGATACTGTGATGCTGGTGATGTGTACTTGGATGATAAGTGAGGATTTGATGTGGCAGTCTGGCCTGCTCTCAGCTGAGATAGAGTTAATTCTCTTCTTATTAGCTGGTCTAGTGCTGTGCCTTGGGGTTGGTGTGAGAACAATGTTGAGAACACACTGATGTTTTAGTTGTTGCTAAGTAAAACATATCCTTTATGATATAAATGTATCATAAGATGAGGGGGTTTCACTTTCACGTGGTCTGGCAGCAACAAGATGCATAAGAAGCTGGAAGGGAGCATGGCCAGGAAAGCTGACTCACACTGGCCAAAGGGATATCCCATACCATAGGACAACATGGCCAGTAGGTAGAGAAGGGGACAGTTGGTCAGGGCAGCCAATTGTTGTTTGGATATACATCAGAGGACGGTAAGATACTGCATTGTGCATTGCCTGTTGTGCTAGTTTGAAGCTAGCTGGAATATTTTGGTGAGAAGGATTCTAGGCTGTGAAAAGGAAACAATGGTGGTGTCTGCTTCACTCAAAGGCTTGCTGAGATGTTTAAGAACAAGAACATAAATATAGGTAAGAGTTGCTCTCTCTGGCTCTGGCTGACTCCCTTCTCTCCCTAACCTGCTGTTTGTGTAACTCATCTTTCTGCTTCCTGATCCCCCTGGACAATGCTCCAAACTCACCTTGAACATAAGGCAAAGTCTGGGATAAGGTAGAGGAGTGGAAAGGAGGTGGAAGGGTTGCTGGGAGCCCCTCCTGCGGACTCTGCTTCCTGGGAGGGCTGTTGTGCTTCTGTATTACCTTTTTAACTTGTATATTTCTGTCTCTAGATGTATAGATGGTAAATATCTGCTTGTATCTTGTGCTAAGCTGCAAATATGAAGCTTCAATCCTTAATTTCCAGCTCAACTGAGTCTAGTCTGGGTGAACTCATAAGAGTGGGGGGGGGGGCAGGTAACACCCAAACACTTGTCTTTTCTTGGGTTTTATACCTCTCCCTTATTTGCTATATCATTTTGTCATTACTATTTTGTTGTTGTTCTATGTTACTTCATTTTAGTTATTAAACCATTCTTACCTCTTGTGTTTTTTTCTCTTTTAATTCTCCCCCATCCCACTGGGAGCAAGGAGTCATCAATGAGTGTCTGTGTGGTGCTTAGTTGCTGGTTAGATTTAAACCACAACACAATCCATCAGGCACTGCGTGTCTTAGACACAGAACTTTTTTAGCAGTTCCTAATGATCAAATTTAATCATCTGGATATCAAAATGACAGCATTGAATATTTCAGGCAAGAAGAGAGGACAGGAGGGTGGAATGACCTTATTCCTGAAGGAAAAGGAGCAGCAGATGTTACTGGTTTTTAACTCTTTTTGCTGAGAAGCCACATTGTTTAAGTGACAAACACTCCTCAAACTGCTTTTCCTGTTCAACTGTGTGCACAAGTGAGCAAATGCATCGCTGCATACAGATAGAAGCTGCAGCAAAAGAAATGTGACTCTGAATAATTCTGTCCATTTATTTCCATATTATCTGTCTCTGATGGAAGCCAGTCAGAATATTTTTGTGTGGCTAATTTGGGAGGCTGGTTTACTCTTTCACACTGAGTTATCTGTGCGACATGGTATACACCAACCTCTTGAGGACTGATGTTGCTGTTTTGGCACAGATAAGGGAAAAAATGTGTCTTATTAATCCTGCAGAAATGTCTGCACTAGAAGAACCTTCATGATAGGTAGGGGTGTACAGCAGCTTCTTCAAAATAATACTGCTAATCCAGTTTCTATTACAGGAAGGTCTTTCTTGAAGCTAGAGAGCTCTGTTTTGAGGAATGAGCTAGCATATAACTGTTTTGCTGTGGCTTTGCCCTCTCTTGAATAGAGCAAATTCATCTTACTATCGTTATTCATCCATTATACTACATGTTTACCACTTCCACCTTGCAAAAATGGAAGTATCATCTGCCTGGGTGTGTAAGGAGAGGATTGTGTCCTTAAAAAATATCACAGGATGTCAGGGGTTGGAAGGGACCCAAAGAGATCATCCAGCCCAATCCCTCTGCTGAAGCAGGACCACACAATCTAGTTCAGGTCACACAGGAACACATCCAGACAGGCCTTGAAAGACTCCAGAGCAGGAGACTCCACAACCTCTCTGGGGAGCCAGTTTCAGTGCTCTGGGACCCTTACAGTTAAGAAGTTCCCCCATGTGTTGAGGTGGAACCTCCTGTGCTGCAACTTACATCCATTGCTCCTTTTCCTATCCCAGGGAGCAGTGAGCAGAGCCTGTCCCCACCTTGCCCTCAGATATTTGTAGGTATTTATTAAATTCTCTCTCAGTCCTCTCCTCTCCAGACTAAATAGAGAGAAAATAAGAAATTAGGACTGAAACAGCCTTTAATAGATCTTCTGGCTATCAAAGTCCAGGGATGTAGCCTCAACCAACTCCCTGGAACGGGTTGCCCAGAGAGTTGGTTGAGGTCCCATCCTTGGAGGTGTTTAAGGCCAGGCTGGATGAGGCTCTGGCCAGCCTGAGGTAGGGTGTCCCTGCCCGTAGCAGGGGGCTTGGAACTAGATGATCCTTGTGGTCTCTTCCAATCCTGACTATGATTCTATGAAAGTTACAAAGACATTTATTAAATCCCCTCTGAGTCTTCTCTTCTCCAGACTAAAAAGCCCCAGGTCCCAGCCTCTCATCATCAGGCAGTGCTCCAGTGCTTGTATCATCCAGCAGTCCAGCATCATCCTTGTAGCCCTTCACTGGACCCTCTCTAGCAGATTCCTGTCCCTCTGAAACTGAGAAGCCCAAAACTGAACGCAAAAGGATTTAAATATTCCTAATTAAAAACAAACAAACACTCAAACCCCCAAACAAACAGAAACACCAAACCAAACAAAACGAACCCCAACAAACCAGGATACAGTATTATTTTGGTACACTAAAAGAACAGGAAGAATCAAAAGGTTACAGAGTTTCAGCTAAAATGATGAGTTCCCCCTTTACCCTTCTGTCTCTTTGCAGATAATAGGTTTTTAAGAACTCCAGTTTTTCAGTTATAGCTCCCAGAAAATGTGTCCAGCAGGCCACAATGTTCAAGGCTACACTGAGCTGGAGTAAATATATCAAAGCAAAAAAACCCAATACACTTTAAACCATTGTGGTGTGTGTGGTATTTCTCAGGAGAAGGCTCTACCTTTTAAAAGGCACTCCAAGTTCTGCCTCTAAGTCTTTATGTGAGTGCATGCACAAGTAACTCAATGGGCTGAAAGTCCCAAGGACCTGAGTTTACCAAAGGAGCTCATTGCCCAAGGACAACATGATTAGATTCAGAACTGACCACATTATCTCCTAGATTTCCATACGATTATACAGCACAAGAACAATTAGCCAAGCCTGGGGAGGTGGAAGCACCTCCGCCAGCTTCAGCTAAATTAAAGGCTTGCGTTGAAACGTCTCTGAGAATTTAATCCTGTGATTTTAAGGCAATGTTTTGTTTTTTTTCCAAAGAGCTGAAGATGTGAGGAATCAAAAATGACATGGAATATTGTTTCCTGTGTTTCAGTGCTGCATTTCACTAAGGGATAGGAATATGTGTATGTTTGCTTCACTGTATTGAATGTTTTAGCCCAGCTCTCGTTTGGCTGGCCTTGGGGAATAAGAAATAGGATCTGCTTTGGACAGAATAAGATTACTGTGTTCTTTTGTTGTGTTTCTGTGTGCTTGCATTTTTAAGCATGAAGCCTAAGTGATTGACAAAGTGAAAGGAATCTAAGACTCAGTTACAAAAGAAAAATATTCAAAGCAGAAATTATTAGCACAAAATATGCTTTGGAAAAGAGAGGGGGAAAAAATCCAATTCCTTTGGCTTTTATTCATTTGTATTTCACTCAGCAACTTGGCAACAGAGAGTATTTGCTCATTTATTAATGGTGGTCTTTGAAACTTACTTTGATCAACTTTCTGAAGTACTTTTCTAAAGAAAGTTGGAAATTGAATTAGTAATAGAAGAGAAATTAAGGAACGAGGATTAAAACAGCCTTCAATGGATTTTCAGGCTATCAAAGTTTCAGAAACCTCTTTGTTGCTGTGGTTATTTTACAATTTATTAACACTACTGATTTTGGCATGGATGATTCAACTGTAGCACTGGACTGAATTGATTAGGTCAGCTTCATATTTAGCATATGAACACACAAATGTATTTTTTCATCTACATTTCAGTATCTCTGTTCAAGAGCATTGTGGTAAATTTTACCAAAGGATTCCTGTAATTAAGGAATGCACTGGATGGGGCACTTAGTGCCATGGTCTAGTTGAGTGGGTGGGACTTGGTGATAGGCTGGACTAGATGAGCTTGGAGGTCTCCTCCAACTTGCTTCATTCTATGATTTCCCCAGGCACTAGAGTTAGTCATTTATTGGTCTACTCCAAACAGTTTTCATGAGCAGTCAGGGCCTCAGAGTAGACAAAACCAGATTTTTATCTTAGTAACTCCTCATAAAGCTGATTGAGGAAGTCAGGATCACAACCCAGGCCAAAGAAGAATCCTCACATATACATTAGGCAGACTTCTGCATCAGATCCGAAGGTGTAAACGTCCTAGAAAAGATTCCTGTGGAAGAGTTCACCTGCGGGGGGGAAATGAGATCTAAGTTTTAGAGATAATTGCTTTCTGTTAGCAATAATTAGGTGCATTTTTGATGTAAAGTACAGTTCTGTACATGGGTGAGTATAAACCATCTCACTGGAGAGAAGCTCTGTGGGGAAGAGCCCAGGGCCATACAAAGGCCAGGCAAAGATGAGTTTTGATTAAGTATGAACCTAACACTCTTACACTATCAGCAGAGAGTCTGGTGTCACTGCATCCGGCAGGGCTCAAACTACCTACTGAAGACAAAGCTTATCTAGTGCACAAGGCTCCACCTTACCCTTCACAGGAACTTCATCTGACCTAAAAGTGGTTCTCACTGTATTTTATCTCCACCACAGAGAGCACTTTGCTTGCTGTACCTGCTCACTTGAGAAACCTATCAGACAAGATACATCAGCACAACTTCAACTCCAGGTTAAGAGGTCTCTCTTTGGATTGTGTCTGAGGAGACAAAGCCTTTCTTTTGAAAGGAATAGGGACATGAATAGAAATGGCAGAAGTGTATGAGACACTTGCACAGCTGTGTGATGCATGCATCCAGAATCCCAAGTGTGAAAAACCTACCATAGCAAGTTGCAAATAAGAGCAATTTTCTGCTTCACCATACACTTGGATTGAACTGGAGGTAGTTGGCACAGGTGGTTTTGTTAAGGGAGTGAATGCCAACAGCAAATTCCAGTAATATGGAATAGCCTCAGTTGTACAACCACCCTGGATGGTAGATCCAGGAATGCTATCATACCAGGAATGGCTTTTCTCTGTGTTTTGTGGCCCAGCTCCTTACAGAGTTGAGACTTCTGCGATGTTGCCCTCTGAGTATATGTTTATCTGAAAGCTAACCCTAAGCTCCTAGAAAATTTTCAACCCGTTAGCCAGGTTCACCAACTTCTTTGTAGAGAAGTAAATGACAGTTACCATAATTAAGACTCTACTGGAGCTCTTATGAGGACCAAGAGGAAGTCTGAATTCAACCCTGATAAGATTTATGTTTGAGCAAGATGTTATAACTGGATACATCAAGAGAGATCTTTATTTGTTTCTTGACAGATGAAACCACTTGAAACACTGCAACAAGCTCCCCAGGGTGAGGTTGTGGAGTCTTCCTGTGTGGAGATGTCAGGAGAGTTACCTGGAAGCACGAACAAGTAGAGATGAAATCGTTTTGCTAGTAGGGCTGGACTAAATGATCTTTGAAGGTCCCTTCCAGTCCTTAAGATCTGATTCTCCACATCTCACCTTCCTAAAGTAATCCTTGCTTCCCCTACACTTACCTCCTTACCTCTCACTCTGCTTGAAGAGCTCTTCTTCTCCACCTTCTGATTTCCTACTCTTCTGCTTTCTCCATTCTTCTGATTTTTGCAGTCATCTCAGAGTCCGAGGCAAGAGACTCAAGCAGCTAAAACAGCCTACAAAAGGAATCAGCTGCAACAAAAATGTACACCCAACACCAGTGCACAATGATGTTGTATGTTGCAATGGTTGCTGAGCCTAACCCTAGCGAGCCGGGGGGCACACCAGGCCCCCCGGCCTTTGAAATCCTCCACCAACACACCCGGTGCACACCATGGGGACTCACCAGAGATGCCAGGCAGAGGATCCCTTGGCCCACAATGGGCCGAACTTGGAGCTTGCAGCCCTCCTGGGGCAGAATATAAAGGGGAGTGGAGAAAGAGAGCAAAGTGGCCACACCTGGGGTGGGAGGAGACTCTAACAGATTCCAGGTGCTCTGGGATTTGGAGGTAGTAGGGGAAAAATGGTGCAGGTGGGGTGGAAAATGGGGCAGATGCAGTGTGCCAGTGTGATGTGTTCCAGTGCTCTGGCAGGGGAGTTGGACTGGAAGATCTGTCAAGATTTCGTCCAGCTCCTAACAAGCTGTGATTCTGGTGAAAAAGGGGAGGTGGTGTGAAAGCAGTGAGACAGAGAGGAAAAGAGTGGAGATGGAGATGAAGGGAGAAAGATGGGGGGAAAGAGGAAGAGTGAGTAGGTTGAGAGGGGTTCTCCTGCCCCTGTGCTCTGCCCTGATGAGGCTACATCTGGAATATTGTGTCCAGTTCTGGACCCCCTGGTTGAAGAAGAACAGAGATCCGTTTGAGAGAGGCCAGAGCAGAACAACAAAGATGATGAAAAAAGTGGAACATCATCCTTAGGAGAAGAGACTGAGGGAGCTGGGTCTGTGCTTCTTGGAGAGGAGGAGACTGAGAGGAGACCTCATCAATGTTTATAAATATGTCAAGAGTGGGTGCCAAGAGCCTGGAGCCAGCCTCTGCCCAGTGATGCCCAGTGACAGAACAAGGGGCAATGGGTGGAAGCTGAGGCATAGGAAGTTCCATGGAAACAGGAAAACTTTTTTCCCTGTGAGGCTGACAGAACAGTGGAACAGGCTGCCCAGGGTGGGCTGTGGAATCTCCCTCTCTGGAGATATTCAAGAGCTGTCTGGATGTGTTCCTGTGTAATCTGCTCTATGTCACTCTGGTTGGACCAGATGATCTTTCAAGGTCCTTTCCAGCCCTTAACCTTCTGTGATTCTGTGAAACCCCACTCCAGTACTGATACCCACAGGAAATCCACAGAACTTCTTTTCTCATTGATAAAGTCACAGTGGTCCAGAGAGCAAACTAATGTCGCTGCCTTCCAGTCTTGCAAGAATAGGCTCTGAAATACCAAATTTTCCTATCATGCAGATTAGTATCATACCTAATAGCCTGAGCTGGCAGCAGTGCCTTAGGTCTGCACAGAAATCCCAGGTAGGATTGAAATAGGAGTTTAAGCTGTCAGGTTTGTCTAACTATAAAGTGGCTATATGCAGTGAGGCATGGTCACAGGAGTAAGATGACTAAGTGAGGTCAGCATTTCTCCTTCCCTCTGATCTTGGAGGGTGACATTCTCATGTGGCAGACCAAAAGCCATTTCTCAGCAATCCCTGTCTTCCAGGCATGACAATTCTCAGAGCCCCCAAGTCTTAGGGGTGACATTAGGACAAAGCAATGCAGCAGCATTTATCTCTGGAGATTGAAAGAGAATTTGTCAATGTCTTTTGCTGGTTTTCCACTTTGTGCTATGAATTCTAATCAGAATCACAAGCAGAGAAGTCCCTCACTTTTTTGTTTCTCACTTACATTTTCACACTTGGAGCATACCATGACAAGTTTGACATGAAAGTGTCAGGATCACAAAATTTACTATAAATATCCAGTAAATATATTTGGTAAAGACTTCTTGCTGTAAATGCACAAAGAAAAAAAAGAGAGGGAGAGAGAAAGAAACTTCAGCGACTTTCAGTTTCTCTTCCCTGCTATTTTCACAGATGCACACATTCCAAAGCTCAAACTGCCACTGAACGTAGCCAAACTGCCAATGCAAGCTCAGACTTGATGCTCTCAGGGAACTTAGGGCTCTAATTATACAGTGACCTAAATTGTTTCAAAAGTGGTTTTTAGATGTTTCTCCTGGGATGCACAATTTAAGGCTGATTAAAGACACCAAATCTGTATCGGTTCAAAATGCCTTTTCTATGAAATTATCTGAATCATAGAATGGTTTAGGTTGGAAGAGACCTCAAAGATCATCCAGTTCCAACCCCCCACCATGGGCAAGGACAGCTCCCACTAGAATAGGCCGCACAAGGCCTCATCCAACCTGGCCTTGAACTCCTCCAGGGAAGGAGCAGCCACAACCTCTCTGGGCAACCTGTGCCAGTGTCTCGCACCCTCACCGCAGAGGACTTCTTCCTAACATCCAGTTTCAATGTGATGGTTTGGGTGTCCCCCACCCCCCCACACTTTTAGAAATCACCCAGACTAGACTCAGCCAGCTCTGGAAATGTGAATGAAGCTTATGTTTACAGCTGGCACAATGTACAAGCAGATAGTTACAGAATATACAGTTATAGACAGAAATAGACAAGGTAAAAAAGGTAATACAGACACAACTCCCCTCCCAGAAACCTGAGTCCCCAGGAGGGGCTCTCAACCAGCCCTCACCTTCCCCCTACCCCTCTCAACCTTACCCCAGTCCTAAGGAAGAATGGAGGTTCGGCCAGAGGGATTAAGCAAAGGTGAATCAGCCACAAAAGCAAAAAAGAGGGTGAGGTTAGAAAGCAAGATGGAGTCCAGCCAGCAGCTTCAGCTTTCCCCAGCAGGCAAAGCAGAAGAGAACAGCCCAGCACGAAGTGCAGAGCAAAAGTGACCTAATCTTTGTTTTGCCTTTCTTTTGTACACATCTAGGCAAGACTGTGAGCGAAGTAGACCTCACCATTGTTTTCATTTCTCAGCCTATCATGGAGTTCTTCTCACCAAAACATCCCAGCTAGGCTCAAACTAGCACATTCAATCTCACCTCTGCCAGTTTAAACACATTATTCCTCATCCTGTCATAGAATCAATCAGGTTGGAATGACCTCCAAGACCATCCAGTCCAACCTAGCACCCAGCCCTATCCAGTCAACTACACCATGGCACTAAGTGGCTTTTCTTGAACACCTCCAGGGACAGAGACTCCACCATCTCCCTGGTGTCATTACTAGACCTTGTAAATAGTCCCTCTCCAGCCTTCCTGTAGACTCCATTGAGATACTGGAAAGCCACTGTAATGTCTCTTCAAAGCCTTGTCTTCTGCAGTCTGCAGAGCCCCAACTCTCTCAGCCTGTCCTCATAGCAGAGCTGCTGCAGCCCTCTGAACATATTTGTGGCCTCCTCTGGACTGGCTCAAACAGTTCCATGTTCTTCTTGTGTTGGGGGCTCCAGAACTACACAGAGTACTCCAGGTGGGGGTCTCAGGAGATCAAAGGGGCAGAATCCCCTTCCTTGCCCTGATGGACATGCTACTGTTGCTGCAGCCCAGCACATGGTTGCTGTCTTGGCTGCATGTGCACACTGCCAGCTCCTTTTGAGCTTTTCATCACCCCGGACCCCAAGGTCCTTTTCCTCAGGGCTGCTCTCAGTCTTTTCCCACCCAGCCTGGAGTTGCACTTGGGATGGCACCTACCCAGGTGCAGGACCTTACACTTCGTCTTGTTGAATGTCATGAATTTGGTCTGGGCCAAATTTAGGAGGATTGGGCACTAACTGGGTCCTGTCATTGTGAAATTTGTGCTGGTTGGAAGGCATCCCTGATTTCTTATCAATGTCATCCAGGGCAAAATGCTAAAGGAAGTCTGCTGTCAAACACAGTGATTGGGCTGAACCACCAAGCCAAGAACACACCTATGAGAGCCAGATGCTGAGGGTGATCCAAACCAGGAGGCCTGCGCTAGGTTTTAATAGTTCCTAGTGGATGAATTTTGCATGCCTGGGTAGGACAAAAGAAACCAATGAACTTCAATGTCATACCTGTTAAACACCTCACACAACTTGTAAACTCTAACCCAACTTCCTTCACTTCAGGTTTTTTTAGCCACTGTGAAAATTATTGTGTCTTGCATTCAGTGTTTATTAAATCTGAGTGACAGATGAGTTTTTTCTCAAACATGTACTCTTCTGTTTGAATTCCACAAAAGCAATGAATTCTAAGATTCTATGATTCAATTAGAGCTACAAATTAAAATCAACAAAAGAATACACCTTTGGCCAGAAGAAGTAAAGACATTGTTACCATAACATTAAAAATAACTAAGATTAACTGAGGGCAAGAGTAATTATGTTGGAAATTGTAATTCAGTAGTCAGCCTGACTCTTTTTTCATAGAATCATAGAATCATAGAATTTCATAGAATCAGGCAGGTTGGAAGAGACCTCCAACATCATCCAGTCCAACCTAGCACCCAGCCCTGTCCATTCAACTAGACCATGGCACTAAGTGCCTCAGCCAGGCTTTGTTTGAACACCTCCTCTTTTAACACAGAGGATATTTTCTCAGTGACTGCATTTTGTCAGCAGAGCAATCAAATGATGTGCTTTAGCCAGCATTATTTGTTCAAATACATATCTTCACTGTGCTAGCTGATCTGGGCAGAATGCAGTCAGCTTGGATGACAGATATTGCTATCATCTGTTGTGCTTGCAATTCACTAATCACCGTGTAGTTGGTTTCCTATTGTAGCACATCAGATGCCACCATGTGATGCCGTTTGCTATTAGCTGGCTGTTGGAGTCTCCTCCCACCCCAGGTGTGGCCACTTGGCTCTCCCCTTCCACTCCCCTTTATATTCTGCCCCAGGAGAGCTGCAAGTTCCAAGTTCGGCCCATTGTGGGCCAAGGGATCCTCTGCCTGGCATCTCTGGTGAGTCCCCATGGTGTGCACCGGGTGTGTTGGTGGAGGATTTCAAAGGCCGGGGGGCCTGGTGGGCCCCCCGGCTCGCTAGGGTTAGGCTCAGCAACCATTGCAACATACAACATCATTGTGATTGTGCACTGGTGTTGGGTTCTTTTGTAGGCTGTTTTAGTTGGTTGAGCTTCTTTGTCTCAGGCTTTGAGATGCCTGCGAAAATGATGGTGGAGAAGAAGAGCTCTTCAGGCAGAAAGAGAGGTAAGGAGGTAAGGGCAGAGGGGAGCAGGGATTGCTTTAGAAAGGTGACATGTGGTAGAGAATCAGGTTGTTAAGGACTGGAAGGGACGTTCAAAGATGATTTAATTAAGGTTAGTATCAATATCTGTTGCCATGTCATGCTTAGGTGCTGGATGTGTGTTCTTCTTGGAGCTGAGCTTCTCTGGATGATTTTTTTAGTGTTTTTTGCATCAAGCTCTGGGGTGGGGCTGAAAGTCTTAGTGCTAGAGCAGAGCTGTTTAGGAGTGAGAGGGAGTGGAGGGAACAGGGGTTGCTTAGGGGAGGTGAGGGTTTGAGGGGGAAGAAGAGGTGCTGTGGGTAGGTGAACAGTAGGGGAACAAGAAAAGGAACTGTTTTGGGCAGGTGAGAGGTGGTGGTGGGGGAGCAGGAGCTGCATGAGGGAAGTGAAGGCTGTAGATACTGTCTTCCTGGGCTTTCCAGATGCCTTTGACACTGGCTTCCCCGGGATTCGAGTGCACTAAGCCACTGTTCCTGGCTTGGAGAGGCATGGTTCTGCTGGATAAAGTACTGGCTGAGTGCCCAAAGAGGGGTGGTCAGTGAAGTTAAATCCAGCTGGCAGCAGTTAAATCCTCAGGCCTCAGTGGAGGGACTACTTCTGTTTAACATCCTAATTAATGACTTAGAGGGAGACAGAGAGTGTGTCTCTGCTAAGTTCAGAGGTTGTATCATGTTATGTGGGAGTGTTCAGCTGTATGTCAGGCACAAAATAGGTTCTCAGTCCTTTCTCTCTTCATTTGTCCTTTTACAGCAGTGGAGAATGTTCTTTGCTATTACCTAGAGTCATACAACCACAGGACTGCTTTCTTCCTGGCTATTAGTGATAGTGTGAGAAGAAATGCACCTGGACAAATTGCACTTGGAAGGTTTAGATTAGATGTTAGAAGACACTCCTACCCTGAAAGGGTTTTCTAAGACTGCAAGAAGCTCCCCAGGGAGGAGGTTGAGTGACATGTGGAGATGTTTTAAAGATATAGAGATGTGGTGTTCAGGAACATGATAGAATATTTATTACTCATTGTAATCAGTCATCTTTAACTGTAGACATGCATCATGGTAAATATCACACAATTCAAGAGTGATGTTGAGCTACTGGACTGTGTGCAGAGAAGGGCAATAAAGCTGCTCAGGGGCCTGGAGTACAGTCCTGTCAGAAGGTGCTGAGGGAGATGCTGTTGTTTAGTCTAGAGCAGAGGAGGCTCAAGAGAGATAACTACCAGAAGAGAGGCTGTGGCCAGGTGGGGTCAGTCTCTTTTGCTAGGCAACCAGCAACAGAACAAGGAGGCAGTCTCAAGTTGTGCCAGTGGAGGTCTAAACTGAATGTTAGGAGGAAGTTGTTGCCAGAGAGTGATTGGCCTTGGAATGGGCTGCCCAGGGAGGTGGAGTTGCTGTGCCTGGAGGTGTTGAAGAAAAGCCTGGATGAGGCACTTAATGCCATGGGCCAGTTGATAGGATAGGGCTGGGTGATATATTGGACTGGTTTCTATGATGCTACAGTAAGAAATAGCATATGAAGTAGTTACCTCTGTTAATAGAAATAAAATCATTTGTTTTCAGACACCACACAATACTGTTGTCAGGGCTGGAGTGTGATTAAGTGAAAACATGTGACTGCATCCTTTGGAGCCAGGGCAATACCTGCTGTGGTACTGCCCTCAAAATGAGCAATCAAGTCTTGCTGACTCAAGCTCAGCTGTTCCTGAATATGAATCTTGATCTACTGAAGTAGTTGAACAGGTTTTCTGTTTATGGTTTGACTTAATTTTGATTAAAGCCCAATCAAGATTGCATGTGCCAAGGTGGAATTCAGAAGACTGATTTGGGTTTTTTTAGAGTTTTGAAGGCTGCTAACTACTGAAATAATTCTGCTGTAAATTGGCAGTGTGCATATTATTAATCTATTTTTCTACTCCATCACTAGTAATGTTTGTGTTGCTTTTCTTGTTCACTTAAACATAGCTGTAGGATGCTATTATCTGTATACTTGAATTCTTTTTTTCTTGGCATGGGGCATTTTTTAATATTCAGAGATATTCTCATATCATCACCTTAGACAAAGTAAAATGCTTGAACTATTAAACTTTACTCTTTGGCTGTGGAGTAGCTTGTTTTTACTGATAAGGTATCTAAAAGCAAATCCACTATTTCAGACATGCTGTAAAATACAGATTTCCAAAGCATATGCAAAACTCCAAGATAATGTGGTTCTAATGCTTGGCTTATCAGTCCTTCCTTTCATAGCAATGCATAATTCCCAAGGACAGGAAAGGGTAGTGAATATCTATTTACCAAAAGAATATAAAGCAATGCTTAACTATGTGGAGCCTTAAGAACCCTTGTGTTGAGAGTCTTCTGCTACTGCAGAACTTGCTATGCAAATTCACTTAGAACAAGAGGACACAAAACATGGACTCTTCATTTAGAGTATGGCTGTTTTACACAACTACAGCCACATGCAAAAAGCAAACATTTCTGAAGAAAGATTTAAATGCAAGTTATGATTTTATGGACAGTTCTACAGAGCTATAAATCTGTGTACATGCAGTCATACCTCAGCATGGTTTGGGTCTGATCTGGAATCAAACATTGCACTTGACATGCTTTTAGAAACATTTCTGAATGGAATCATAGAATCATAGAACGGTTTAGGTTGGAAGGGACCTCAAGGATCATCCAGCTCCAACCCCCTGCCATAGGCAGGGACACCTCCCACTAGAGCAGGCTGCTCAAGGCCTCATCCAGCCTGGCCTTAAACGCCTCCAGGGAGGAAGCATCCACAACCTCCCTGGGCAACCTGTGCCAGTGTCTCACCACCCTCACTGTAAAGAACTTCCTCCTAACATCCAGTCTAAATCTCCCCTCTGCCAGCTTAAACCCATTCCCCCTCGTCCTGACATTACCAGACCTTGTCAATAGTCCCTCCCCAGCCTTCCTGTAGGCTCCCTTCAGATACTGGAAAGCCACTCTAAGGTCTCCTCGAAGCCTTCTCTTCTCCAGGCTGCAGAGCCCCAACTCTCTCAGCCTGTCCTCATAGCAGAGCTGCTGCAGCCCTCTGAGCATCTTCGTGGCTCTCCTCTGGACTCGCTCCAGCAGTTCCATGTCCTTCTTGTGTTGGGGGCTCCAGAACTGCACACAGTACTCCAGGTGGGGTCTGAGGAGAGCAGAGTAAAGGGGGAGAATCCCCTCCCTTGCCCTGCTGCCCACACTGCTCTTGCTGCAGCCCAGCACAGGGTTGCTGTCTGGGCTGCATGTGCACACTGCAGGCTCATGTTGAGCTTCTCGTTGACCCAGACCCCCAGGTCCTTCTCCTCAGGGCTGCTCTCAGCCATTCATCACCCAGCCTGGAGCTGTGCCTGGGATTGCACCGACCCAGGTGCAGGACCTTACACTTGGCCTTGTTAAACGTCATGAGGTTGACCTGGGCCCACCTCTGCAGCCTGTCCAGGTCCCTCTGGATGGCATCCCTGCCCTCCAGCAAGTCAGCTGTGCCACACAGCTTGGTGTCATCTGCAAACTTGCTGAGGGTGCACTCAATTCCTCTGTCCATATCACTGACAAAGATGTTACAGAGCACTGGTCCCAGCACTGACCCCTGAGGAACACCACTTAAGGAAGGAATGGCTTGAGGCAGTCCCAAGAACAAATATCAGCAGTCAATGAATTAACAGCCCTGTGGAGAAGGACTTGGGCGTACTGGTGGATGAGAAGCTGGATATCAGTCAGCAATGTGCCCTAGCAGTCCAAAAGGCCAATCACATCCTGGACTGCATAAAAACCAGCATGGCCAACAGGACTTGTGCTCTGCTCTGAGATCCCCACCTGCAGCGTTTTGTCAAGATGGGGACTTACTTGAGGCAGTCTAGATCAGGCCACAGAAAAAATCATCAAAGGGTTAGAATACCACTGCTGTGTAGAAAGGCTGAGTTTTCAGCCTGGAGAAGAATAGGCTCTGGCAGCTGTCCAGTACTGAAATGTGGCCTACAGGAAAGAGGGAGAAAGGTGACTTATAAGAGTGTACTGGTGGGATGAGTGGTAATATTTAAAAACTAGAAGAGGGGTGGTTTACATTAGGTAAGAGGAAGAAAATTCCTCTGTGAGGATGCTAAGAGACTGGAACAGGCTGCATAGAAATGTTTCTTTCCCTGAAATAGTTCAAGGTCAGGTTGAACAGGGCTTTGAGCCACCTGGTCTGGTAGGAGGTGTCCCTGCTTGTTACAGGAGATTTGAAACCAGATAATATTTAAGGTGCCTTCCAAACCTTTCTATAACTCTTTTCTATAAATCAATGTGGAATATGAAATTCTAGAAGAAAAATCAAAGGAGGAGCAGGCAGTATAGCAGAAATATGATCTTTTGTCACCTGTGCCTCATTCACAGTGTGCTTTTTCTTTCCATCTACTTGCTATAGAATGTAGTGATTTTTTTCAGCAGTTGTGGTGGTTGAAATAGTATAATGTAGTACAAAGTCAGCCCAGTGGTAAATATGAACTAGGTAGGTGTGTTCATTTTCTGATCCTTACCTGAGTGGAAAAAGATATGGATATGCATTATGTAGGCATTCATCTGGTTTTGGTGTAGTCACTTCAGATTTCAGAAAGATAAAACATCAGGGCCTTCTGTAATATACAGTTTGTGACTGGGGCCAAGACTTATTGGCCAAGAAACATGCTTGGAATACAGAAGAAGAAGATTGTAACAATCAGGAACTCCAAAATGTTATCTATTTATGTGTTAACTTGGTGTAAGGCAAGGAAGCATCTGTGTTGCAGCAGTCTGAGACACAGAAAATGAATTGCCACATTAGAGAGCTTCTTTTTAGTTGGGCCACATGCTGAAGCTCTTAGCTGGCCTAGTGTCAAGTCATAGAAGAAGAGGCAATAACCTAAAATTTCACCAGGAGAAACTTAAATTGGATATAAGAAAACTTCTGGTTTTAAGTGACAGTGGGCAGGTGTTGGAATAGGTCACCCAGAGAGGTGGTGGAGTGACTGTTCCTGAAGGTGCTGAAAAAACATTTAGACAGGCACTTCATGACCTAGTCTAATGACCATGGTGGTGTTAGATTGACTGTTGGACTTGGAAAAGACCTTTAATATTTTCAACTGAAATGACTCTGTGAACAGAGCAAATATTATGGGTCAGTTCAGGTTCGGAAAGCAGAGAACCATTATTCTAGCTCTCCATTCTCCACATCTGTCCTGACAAGGCATGTTTCACTCCTCAGTCACAGGAGTGACTGTTCTGCCAGCCTTGAGCTGCCCTTGTGAAGAGAAGCACTATTGCTACTGTACTTCCTCTTTCAGAGGAACCCAGTCGCAGTCCATTGAAAACTAGCAAGTGGAAATCAAGTAGAGGAACTGAAAGAAAATGAAAGCTGTGAGGTTCAGCCAGAACATAGTGGAATAATAGTTGCTGCCTAAAGCTACCTGAAGAGAGATTGTACGTAGGTGGGGGTTGCTCTCTTCTGCCAGGCAACCAGCAACAGAACAAGGGGACATGGTCACAAATTGTGCTGGGGGAGGTTTAGGCTGGATGTTAGAAGGTTCTTCATGGAGGGAGTGACTGGTGTTGCAATGGGCTGCCCAGGGAGGTGGTGGAGTTGATGTCCCTAGAGGTGTTTAAGAAAAGGCTGGATGAGGCACTTAGTGCCAGGGTCTAGTTGATTGGACAGAGATGGGTGCTAGGTTGGACTGGGTGAGCTTGAAGGGTTATTCCAACCTGGTTGATTGTATGAATATAAAACTGCAGTGTCTTCTGAAGAGCAGGGCATGGCAACTAGGGACATTTCTCTAAATGAACTTTCAATGAACCTGTAAAGTTGATTAGTGAAGAGAAGGGAATTGATGAAAACTTTCTCTAAAGTCAAAGTTGTGCTAGTTTGAGCCTAGCTGGCATGTTTTGGTGAGAAGAACTAGATGATAGGCTGTAAAATGAAAACAATGGTGAGGTCTACTTCCGTCACAGTCNCTGTATATACTGTAACTATCTGCTTGTAAACTGTGCCAGCTGTAAATATAAGCTTCATTCACATTTCCAGAGCTGACTGAGTCTAGTCTGGGTGATTTCTAAAAGTGGGGGGGGCAGGGAACACCCAAACCATCACAAAAGTGTTTAATGAAATTCAGTTTTATTCACTTAATGGATGAACTTGAATGCTTACAAATTGGCATCTTCTGTCCCCAGACAGTCCTGTTTCTGGCTTAGGTGCCAAGCCATTTTTTATTGACTATGGCTTTTGTCTCAATCAGAAGATATTTGTGGCAGACTACAGCCAGAACTCATGATATATTTTTCTTTGAAACTGAAAATAAGTCTTTGCTCTAAAGCCACAATTATACACATGCTGTGTGAAACTCACTCTTGATGAAGGATGAAAATCATTTGGGAAAGAACTGTGTGGATACATGAAGGCACAGCCCCTCAAGAATGGCTGCAGCAAATCTGGTAATGAAATAGCTAAGGACTCTACCTAGAATAGTTCTTCATTTCTTCCAGGAGTTATGAACTGCATAGGTCTTTACCTTTTTGAATTGCCTTTTCATAACATTTAAGTGAATAGAGCTCATTTAAGGAAAGCTCACCCCTTCAAGGCAATGTTTTGTGTAATTAACAAAAGTATTGATGATCCAAATAAGTTTAATTATGTAATCTGTGTCTCAGTAAGAAGTCTAACCTTTTATCACAGAGCTAGAGTCCTAGCTTTATGATGTTTGTTTCAATCTTACCTCTGGGATTGCACCTGGCACTCACTGTAGGTTGTGAGTAAAGAAGGGTCCCTGATAGATCTTGCTTACTAAAAATCTTGAGGTTTAAATCGTTCTCCTCTCCTGACAAGAAAACTGAAATGCATGTTTAACTGCACTGTATATTCAACTTGATGAAAACACCCAATGTTATAAAGCTTTAACCATCTATCAAGTGTTGAAAGCTGGGACAAGACCTGGACAAGGGAGTCTGACACATCATAAGTATTAAGCTTGCCACCAGTGTTTCATGCTTCTCCACTGATGCATGGTGCAAGAGGCACATTCACTTCCATCTACCACAATGAAGCTAGACAGATGCATAAATCTAGTAAACCCATGGCAAGTTATAGAAGCAATCATGCACATGCAAGAACATCTGTTGGATTTCACTTTTGCCAGCAAGTTTTCTCCAATTTGTCTAGATATAGCCCAGCTCTGCATTATCTGTTTGAAGAAGTTTAATTTTACCCTGCATTAGAACCAGTGTGCACTGAGCAAATGTGTCACCATCTCCTTAAAAACCATCTAAAACAATGTTGGCCACAGAATTTTCATGAACAGTTAAGGTGGATTCTTTATGCCTCTGCTGCATAGAGAAGCTCTTAAAGGCTAAGGTGCTGTGGCATGTAGGTTATTTTGCAAAGCAATGAACTGTTTCTCTGTTGTTGGGATAGACACCTCAGTGTTTGCACCATAAAGAAGACCCTGATTGTGAAAGAGCAACTTGTAAGTTGACATGCAATTAATATTGCTCTGCTCCTAAAATGCATTTGTTATTTCAGAGAATGTTAGAGGCTGGAAGGGACCTCAAAAGCTCCAGTCCAACCCTCCTGCCAGAGCAGGATCACCTATACCAGATCAGACAGGAATGCATCAAGATGACTTTTGATTATCTCTAGAGGGAGACTTGACAAATCCCCTGGGCAGCCTGTTCCACTATTCTGTCACCCTCACAGTGAAAAAATTCCTCCTTATGTTTCCATGGAACTTCCTATGTCTCAATTTTTACTAATTGCCCCTTGTCCTGTTGTTGGACATCACTGAAGAAAGCCTGGCTGCTATCCTCCTGGCATTCATATTGGTAAAAATTGATGAGGTAACCTCTCAGTCTCCTCCTCTCCAAGCAGCAGAGTACCAGCTCCCTCAGTCTCCCCTGGTAAGGGAGTGGAACATCTTCCTTACTCATCTTTGTGGCTCTGCTGTGGACTCTCTAAAGCAGTTGTATGTCCTTCTTGAACTGCAGACCTGTAACTGGGCACAACTCCTAGTTGTGTTGCTTTCCCAGGCTTTGCTTCAAGTGTATGTTTTCAAAATTTCCTCCTACTGTCCTCAAATGTTAACAATTGCCTCCACAGATGGTTAACTTCCTTGTGATTCTTTGCTTCATTGAGTCAATTTAATTGTCCAAGGACTACACTGTACTTGGTATATCATAGAATTAGCCAGGCTGGAAGAGACCTCCAAGATTATCCAGTCCAACCTATCACCCAGCCCTGTCAAGCCTAGAAGAGGGTAGAAAAGTGAATATGCACAGTGACACACACCCTCCCCCCCAGGGCTTTCATATATAGACCTAGCTTTTGTTGAGCTTAAGTTTAAGGACTTTCAAAGCAACAAGCTGTACCTGAAATTAATGTCTCTGTACCTCTCCCTATCCTTACCTTCCATGATCTCCCTGACCTTCTTTTGCAGCCATCCTCTGTTAATGAGTTGTAGGGTTTAATTACAGACAGTGTGCACTAGCACTTCTTTCTGGTTTACAGCAGCTGGCTGAGCTCTTAATTTTCTGCTCTTGTGTTCTCTTATTGTAAGTGGAAAAAAGAATGGGGAGTAATTATTCACTCTTACATATTGTTCTTATTAATGAGCATATTTTTATGAACATTCATGATGCTAATCATGCCTTCCCATATTTTGTTTTACTAACTAGAGACTATTAATCTGCTCAATCCTTCTGTAGGAGCAGCATTGCTCCCAGGATCAGGAAATTTTCTTCAGTTAAAGTTTGGCTGTAACTGTAGTGCTTACTGTATGATATAATGCAGTTTACTGAGGCATATCAGTATCTGAGAGTAGAATTAGAACACTTGCAGTGTTTAAAAATATAAATGCAGCACAGATGAGTTCAGTGACACAGCCAATTTTGCTGGCTTTTTGTTGTCTCTTCCACCTCCATCTTGCCAAAACGAGGTAGATCTTTCTTGGTCACAGGAAAATGTCTACTCATGCAACATGCAGACATAACCCAGGATATATTAAAATACAGAAGCAACCATGAGCCACTAATGTCAACTTGTGGCCAAGAAGGCCAATAGTATTCCGGAATGAGTTCAGAGTAGTGTGGCCAACACATCAGGGGAGGTTGTTCTAGCCCTCTGCTATAGTAAGGAGACATCTGCGGTGTTCCTGTCTATTTCTGGGCTCCCTAGTTCAAGACAGCCATGGAACTACTGGAGAGAGTCCAGCAGAGGTCAAGAATTATGAGGGGACTGAAGCATGTCTCTTACAAAGGGAAGCTGCGGTATATGGGGTTGTTTAGCCAGGAGAAAAGATTGGGAAGGAATTGTATCAATGCTTATCAATAGATAAAGGTTGGAGAGCAAGAGGATAGGACCAGACTGTTTACTGTGGTGCCTACTGACAGCACAAGGGACAAACTGGAACACAAGAAGTTGTGTCTGAGCCTAAGGATCCTGTGAGGATGCTGGAGCCCTAGAACAGGCTGCCCAGTGAGGTGGAGGAGTGTCTTTCTCTGGGAAGATTCCAAGCGCACAGGGACACAATCTTGTGTAACCTGCTCTGGGTGACTCTGTTTTAGCAGGACTGTTGGATTCAATAATCTCTAGAGGTCCCTTCCTACTCCTTTCTGTGAACTTTTAGATGATTCCAGATATGAGTTTATTCCAGTGTAAAGGTGCACATTTAATAAATTTCACAACATACTGCTTCCATTAGATTTACATTTGGGTGGTGTATGAGAAGGGTTTTACTAGTAGAAAAGTGAGCACTGCTTTATTTTTGCAAGTTCCATGCCATGTTGTCTTCTGCTGTCTTTCATTCAAGAAGGAAATGATAAGGATAAAGATCAAACAAAAGCATTCAGAGTTCAGCCAATTATTTTTCCTGCCACTAACCCATCTTTGACTTGATGCTCAGCAGAGGATTTCCATACACTGACACATTAGTCCTTCCTTGTGGAGTTTCTAACCAAAACTGCCACCACTACAACTGAGCACAGCTCTGACTTCAGAGTCTTCTTCCCTATTAATATTCTCTGATTATCATAACAGAATATTCCATTTTCAGTATGTAGAGAGCCAGTCAGAGGAACTATGACCTCCTTGATCCGTGACTTCACAACTTTTCATATACAGCCCAAAGTATGCTGCCTTCTATTGCCAGCGTATCCCTTAAATACACTTCCATAATATGTTGGTCATTGACTCTCTACCAATGTTACTACTACTTCAGGTTTTCCCTCCCCTTGAGTTGTACTGCTCTGGTTCAGTGTATGAATCATAGAATGGTTTAAGTTGGAAGGGACCTCAAGGATCATCCAGCTCCAACCCCCTGCCATAGGCAGGGACACCTCCCACTAGAGCAGGCTGCTCAAGGCCTCATCCAGCCTGGCCTTAAATGCCTCCAGGGAGGAAGCATCCACAACCTCCCTGGGCAACCCGTTCCAGTGTCTTGCCACCCTCACTGGAAAGAATGTGCCTTTTTCCAATTAGTGGCAGGTTTTGTTACTTCCTGACCACACTTCTCCCCTAGGCACTTGCATTCTGCTTCTGTCCTCACTAGTATTTGTGACTCTTCCTAATTTAGTATCATTTCTGCATTTCATTAACATGCTGTTTATTCTTTCCTCCAGATTGCTAATGAAGATGTTAAATAGAAACAATCCTGAAACTGCACCCTTCATTACCCTAGTAGATATTTTTCCCCTAGTCACTATCATAATCTTTTGTTTATTGTCTTTTAGCCAGTTGCTTCTATAAAAAACACTTCAATTCATTTTCCCCTTATGACTGCAAAAAAGAATCCCACAAACTACTGCAGTGACAATTTCAAGAACATAAGGATACAACCTTGATCTTCTGAAAGTCATGGGAACTGATGGAAAAAACCCACAGGTAACCACCAACTTTCTGTCCATCACTGTTACACATTGGGAAGAGAAGATTTTAGGAATGAAACTGATTGTTGTGCTTGGGACTAAGGGAGTTTAAAAGTGTGTTCAAGTCAGAATTGCTTGGCATCAACCAAGCACATCCAGCTTGGCAAGGCCCCTTGGGATCACAAAGTCCAACATACAATCCTGTTCTACAAGATTCACCTTAAACCATCTCCCTAAGCACCACATCCAAACCACCCTTAAACACATCCAGGGTTGTGGATTCCACCACCTCCCTGGGTAGCTCATTCCAGTCCCTGACCAGTCTCACTAAAAAACTTGCTCTTTATGTCCAATGTAAACCACCCCAGTATCTGAGGCTATTCCCCCTTGTTCTGTCTCCAATTAGCCATGAGAAGACCCCAGCAGCCTCTCCACCATGTCCATTCAGGTAGCTGTAGACAGCAATGAGGTCACCCCTCAGCCTCCTCTTTCTCAAACAAACCATCCCTGCTCCTGCAGTCATTCATCTTAAGATTATTCTCTAGGTTTTTCCCTAGCTTTGTTGCCCTCCTCCAGACCTGCTCCAGCAGCTCCAAATCCCTCTTGTGTTGACATGCCCAGAACTGAACACAATACTCAAGATGCTGGATGTGGCATAGTAGGGTTATCAACTAGACTTGGTGATCCTGAAGGGCTTCTCCAAATTGAATGTTTCTGTGATTCTGTAGTGTTCCTGCTCTGTTCTCACTCAAATGGGCAGTTCTAAGCCATTATTAACACTTTAGTGCATTGTATGACAAAAAGTACATCCTCAGTGCTGTAGGTTTCTTACATCTTCACTTACAGATGCATAATAGAATGAATACTTTCCATTGTGATTTCATTTATCCCTTTCTGTAGACTAGTAGCTAGATATAAATGTTTTGATAATCATAGGTAGCTTCTTTCTTGCATGGAGGCATAGCAGGTGCTAAAAGCATTCCTCTTTGTCAGCTGATACTTTGCCACTTACAACTATTTCAGTTGACTGAGAGAAGTAGCTGCATTATAGTTTTAAGCTTTGTGAGAGGATTTTTGTTTTTCTGTTCATGTTCCAGGCTAAAATAAACTTAATTATGCTCCCTGGGTCAAACTGTTCACTTGTTTGCAGCAAAGCACCTTCATTGATTTCAAGTACAGTGCATCAGCAATTGTTAGGATGGTGCACAATGCTGGGATGCACAGGATGCCCTAAGAAAACCAAGTCATGTCAATCTATAACACATTGATGCTGGGCTTTTAAAGGAACTTTCTCTTTTGTTACTACAGACTCTTGGCTTTATGTGATTGCTTCTACACAATTAAGCAGTCCACCTATTCAAAAGGAAAACAGTTCTCATGTCAACATGTTCTTGGACACTTCAAAAAGCTATGTATTACAGCACTAATTGCTATAGCTTTCATATTTTAAAACTGATTTTTGCTTTTTTTTTCTCCTCACACTGTGGCAGGGGGTTGGAGCTGGATGATCCTTGTGGTCCCTTCCAACCTAAACCATTCTATGATTCTATGATTCTATATCACAGAAACATCAAGGTTGGGGAAGCCCCTCAGGATATCAGGCAGTGATAGGACTAGAGGGAATGGACTGAAGTGTTCAAGCTGGATGCAAGGATGAAGCTCTTCACCATGAGAGTGGTGAGAGCCTGGTATGAGTTGCACAGGGAGGTGGTTGAGGCCCCATCCCTGGAGATGTTTAAGGCCAGGCTGGATGAGGCTCTGGACAGCCTAATGTAGGGTAGGGTGTTCCTGCACATGGCAGGGCATTTGGAACTACCTGATCCTTGTGATCTCTTCCAACCCTGGCTGATTCTATGATTCCAAGCCCAACCTATAACCTTGCTCTACAAGATTGCTCTTAAACCATATCCCTAAGCGCCACATGCAAATGACCCTTAAACACATCCCAGGTTGATGACTTCACCATGTCCCCTGGGCAGCTCATTCCACTCCCTACCTGTACTGATTTGAGCCTAATTGGAATATTTTACTGAGAAATTAAGTCCTTAGCTGTGAGAAGACAGAAAAAAACTACAGTACCCTATATCACTCCTTTCTGCTGAGCAATGCAGTTAGTCAAAATACAGTGAAGAGGCTCACTTCTCAGCCACTTCTCAGCTCTCACTTCTCTTTCTTCTTTCTGGCAGTCTGGTCTTTGTGGTTGCCTCTGCCCTAACTCTTTAATCTGACCTAACCCTTTTTCCTCTAACCTCTTTATGTTTTTGACATCTCCCTAGATCTATCACATGAGATGTATTGGAATTGCTGAAGGGAGGGAAAGAGGGGGAAGGGGCCTTGGGTCAGGAGCCCTCCTGGCAAGCTGATTGTTTTGGGAGGGATTTTGTGTTTCTGTGTTACTCTTAATCTGTAAGTAACTGTACATATATGGTTGTAAACTGTGCTGAGCTATAAATATAGCTTTATTCCTTAACTTTGAGCCAACTGAGTGTGTTTTGGGTTATTTCATAAATGTGGGTGAGGCAGGTAACTACCAAACCATCACATTGACCACTGTCTAAACCTACTCAGTCTTGGATTGAGGCCATTCAACATAGTTTTATCTCCAATTACCTGTGAAAATAGATCAACATCTGTGTCTCTGCAATATTCCTAGGTAGTTGTAGGCAGCAACGAGGTCTCCCCTCAGCCTGCCCCTACTCTAGCCCCAGCTCCCTCAGTTGCTTCCCTTTTTTGCTTCTGATCCCACTCTATCTTCATTCTGTTACAGCTGCCTTTGTGATTGCAACAATCAGGTTCAACTAGACATAGACAATACTTTAAGGGCATGTGCATGAGTGCATATTTCCTCAGCACATTTTTACTGTTTCTTTATAACACACTTCTACTGACTGTGATGTTGCTGTTGAAGTCTTAGCATCAGTCTACTGAAGTTGTTGTGGCAGAAGTGTGTTATGAACAAGCTAGCTTCACACAAGCTAGCTCAGCTGAAAATCTAGCTTTGAAAAGCAGGGAGTTCATGTGAGAAGTGAAATGCATATTTGCTGATGTCTGTGCTGATATGGCTGGCTAGATAAGAATAAGCTAAGGTAGACCTCCCCTACTTATGTATGCTACTTTGCAGTCCTAGTGGGGAGAGGAAATCTGGTTTCAAAAAGAATTGGTCCTGCAGACAAACTGTCTAGTAGATTCTAAATAGGTTTCTAACCTGGCTCTTTACGTCCTCAACTCATGGGAACCAAGGTCCTAATGTTTTGGAGTGCTGTTTGTACTGCAGAAGTGTTCCTTGGTAACTCTGGGAATGTGCTTTTGTGTCTTTCCAGATGTCAAACCAGACTCCACAGACATGAGGAAATCCCAGGTTTGGGGTAAAGGCACAAAATGAAGGTGGAAGAGGCTTTTCTGTTTCATATTACCTATGCCAAGCTCTTACACTGTAAACTCTTTAGTTCAATGACTGCATATTACCATCCTATGCTTGCACCACACATAGATAATGGTTGGACTTAATCTTTTCCAACCTAAACGATTATATGATCAAACATTGCACATGACACTGAAGTTGATGTGAGTGAGAGTAGGGAGAGTCTGCAGAGGCATCTGGACAAATAGTATCTGTGGGCCAAGGTAAGTTCTGCATGTGTGACAACAGTGAGATGCAATGCTCTGGCCTTGTAATGTTGCCCAGTAGAAAATGACCTGAGAGTGCTGGTCAATGGCCAGCTGAACATCAGCTAGCAGTTTACTTAGGTGGCAAAGATAACCAACAGCATCCTGCACTGTGTCAGCAACAATGTGACTATGGAGATGATCAATGTAGTTGGCACCGGTGAGGCCACACTTGGAATATGGTGTTTGGTTTTGGCAGTCCCACTACAAGAAGGACCTTGAGTTGCTGCAGCACATCCAGAGAAGGGCAACAAAGCTGGAGAAGGGTTTAGAGCACAAGTCTTGTCAGGAGTGTTTGAGGGAACTGGGGTTACTTAGTCCAGCGACAAGGCTTAAGGGAGATGTCATTGGTCTCCACAGCTATCTGAAAGGAAGTTGTAGTGAGGTGGGTGCTGTCTTTTCTCCCTAGCATTAAATGACAGGAAATGGTCCCAAGCTGCAGCTTGGGAGGTTAAGATGATCATTAGGAGAATGTTCTTCATTGAAAGGCTGGTGAGGCATTGGAACAGACTATTGCCATTACCATATCACAAGTTCATCAGAACACTGAATTACTTTGATCCTTCTATCACATTGAGTGGTAGAAGTTTTGGAATCGAATTATAGAATCAAGAAGGATGGAAGAGACCTCCAAGTATAGTATCCAAAAGTTGATAAATTATCTGTATTGTTCCATTCTTAAAATTACTATTACCAACGACTTTATTCACCAAAGGGTTAACAAAGGTAACACATTTCCTACATCTGGTTCCAAAGTCTCACCTTGCCTCTGATTAGAGGCACAGTCTTCCTTTCATTCTGACTGTCTCAGTTCCTAGGAAGGTGGTGGTTCTGTGTCCTCTGTGGAATACAGCAGCAGGTAGCACACAGTAGTTTCTCAGCTCTGATGTTCTTCCTTGCAACTAGCAGCTTCAGTGAATTCACAGCTCTCCACCCATTGCAGTCCAGAGAGACAGGACACTTTTTGTCAGTGCAGAGATAAGATGAAAGGCAGTTGCTGTGCTCTACAGCACTACAGGGAACAGCCTAATGTGGGTTCATTGCCCATCCTTTTTCCACATGAGCTGTTTCAAAGCCAGTGCTAGAGGGAGGATATGCTGCAGTCTCCAGCAGGTACCACTGCCACTGTTGCATATGGTGTTTTGTGCCTTTGGAGACGGAATGCCTTTGGGACTTTCAACAGATGTTAAGACCCTTCTATGACATCTCTTTCAATGTATTGATGACTCCAAAAAAGTTAGTCTAGCTCCAAGTGCAGAAGGCAGTGAGGACATAGATCTGGAAGAAATGTAACTCCAAAGATGTCTTTCCTAAGGAGTTTACTTGAGTAATATTCTAAATGGTTTACATTATTCTCTTTCAAACACAAAGCTTGAGTTAAGTCTCAGGAGGGGAACTTTGCCCTAGCTTGGTAAAGCTCTATCCCAACAAAATGGCCTCAAGTCCCAGTTGTACACTATGTTGTCCATCCACACAGAGAGATGCATTGTGCATCTAAGCACACATCTGCAGATGTTTATGGATGCATGTATGTGTGAAATATCTAACACAGGTCTGTACTAGCCTAGGAACCTCCCTGAGACACTGAATCTCACAGTGCAGTCATGTCCTATAATGTCATTCTTTGAAATCATCTGCCTTGGATGCACTACTTAGAGCAATAATTACCAGGCAGATGGTGAGGGTAAATTAGGCAGCATTATTGGTAATAAAAGTTAGAAGCTTCCAATTTTCTGAATGGCATATTCATAGAAAGACTTTCAGAAACAACATCTTTAATGGCAGAACCAAGATCCATTTTTGTTCTCTCTCCATTCCCTGGAATATTTCATGGGTATTTGTTGTCTTTCCTAGGTGATTGCTATGGTTGTGTTGTTTCTAAATACTACCTACTTCCATGTAACTGCTCTGTAGTTCTCACCATTTGCTCTCAATACTTATGTCTTACACAGGGAAGGCACATAAAGTTCCATGCTTTCAGCACAACATAATAGAAAAGCATTTGCAAAACAATGTGGGGAGCAATGCTTCTGGTTGCTATTACTTCCACTGCAAATAATGCCATCTGCTTATTATGCCCCAGTGCCTGCTATCTTACATGTGGACAGAACTTGTAATGTGCTGTTGTCTCTGTAGTAAACAGCTTGAAAACTACTCCCTGGAATGATGTTGAGGAGAATACCCTCTTGGCTCTTTCCAATTAATTTCTCAGCAACAATTTATAATAGAAAGCTGTAGTTAAAAGGCAACAAATACTGACTTGACCTTTTAAATGGAAATTCCCGTGTTTTCATTTTGTTTTGGTTTGGGGTCTTTTTCTGGAAGGAAGAAAGGTTCCAGAGAATTGAATAGAAAGAGTAGCCAGTAAAAAAGCCTTCTTCACAAGGAAGAAGAAATGTCCATGAAAATGTGGCTAACTTTGAACAATTATTATTCATGTGAATGCCCTGTCACAATTCTGCAAAAGGTTTTTAGATGTTGTATTTCTTCTTAACTTCATACAAACTGATTTAAGTCTTGCAGCACAGGTTGGTTGTTTCATACTTAGGAAAATGTAATTCATTTTCAGACTCTAGACCAATTATCTTTGCAACATGTGATGTTAAAAACATTTGAGGATCATATCTGTGTTTTCTGGCCATGCAGTCAACACATGAAGCATATTGATAGACTTTGATAGCTGTTCTCTCATCAACTACCTAAAGGGAGGCTGTAGCCAGGTGGGGTTGGTCTCTTCTCCCAGGCAACCAGCAACAGAACAAGGGGACACAGTCTCAAGTTGTGCCAGGGGAAGTATAGGTTGGATGTCAGGAGGAAGTTCTTCCCAGAGAGAGTGATTGGCATTGCAATGGGCTGCCCAGGGAGGTGGTAGAGTTGCTGTCTGTGGAGGTGTTTCAAGAAAAAGCTTGGATGAGGCACTTAGTGCCATGGTCTAGTCAATTGGACAGGGCTGGGTGCTAGGTTGGGCTGGATGAGCTTGGAGGTCTCTTCCTAGCTGGCTGATTCTACGATATGCTTGGGCATTTAACAGCAGCCCTTCAATTTCCTTTTCCAATTCTTCTTGTAAAATAAGACAGGGATAGAATAGATTTCCAGAGATCATCTTGATAAAACAGGATCCTTTTGCCTTTTGAAAGAGGTGAAGGTTGGAATGTTTTTTCCCATTTTCCATTCAAAAAAAATATTGAAAGACAGATAATTAGGTGGGGGGAAAAAATAAGGAGCTTTCTTGCCACACCACTCTCCTTGCCTACCAGCAATTGCATTTGCACTGTTATAGAGTAACTGGGCAGCTACAAGTGGTCATTCCTCACCTAGCTGTGAAGGCAACTTTGCTTCATCAGTTCAGGCAAGATTAAAGGTGTCCAAGGAACTTAGATTAAATACTGAACTTCAGAAGTCTCTCTCTGCTTTCTCTGGCAAAGCTCTGATTTGATTCCACTTGAGATGAGGCGACGGTCGATGGTTCCTGGCGAACATTCATCATGGGTTTCAGAATGAATCAAGTATTTCTCACATGGTGTATTTTATATTTAGAATGTCAGAAAACAGCCTGGAAGATTTCCTGCAGGCAACAATCAGCCCTGAACTCTATCTCTTTCTAATTCAGAATGTAAAGCAGCTGATTGTGATGTGCTCTGCAGTTTCTATGTGATGAAAAGATATAAATTGTTTTTCCTTCAATAAAAATATTTTGTTTGGAAGAGTTTCTGCTCCCTTGTAGTCTTCAAGCTATATTATCTCTTTACTTCTGCTGTGCATTAAATGGTGCATTGGCTTTCTTCATGTCCTAACTAGGCAGCAGGCAGTGATTTTTACATTAAAGTGCATGATGAGATCTTTGTCTAGCAGTAAATGCAATGAATCATTGCCCCATGTTCCCTTCATCCACAATAATTGGGTTTTACTAAATAAAATTTTTTTGAATATGTGATTTATCTGTTTCTATCAAAAATGAAATGGGACTAAAACTGAGCTTAATTAGCTCTTACTCCAGAATGCAACAAAATAGCTTTTTTTGCTATGCAAAAAAAACTCTCAAGTACTCAAATTTGTTTTCAGAGATGGGCAGGTTGTAGATAGAATTCAAGTCACATCTGGCCCAGCTGTTCAGAACCGGAGCTTTACTTGCTCAAAATCATGAGGACACCAAATTTAAGTCATGTTGGTGGTTATCAAGGAACTTCTGTTTTGTTCCAACTTCTAATATAGAGGAGTGCTAAACCACATCTGTGACTCCTAGATGCTGCTGCATCATAAAGAAACCACAGGGATACAAGCAGCTCTCTGATAGTTTGTAGGCAAATTAGAACTTCTCCCTGCTGTGTGAGCTAGAACAGAATACTGTGAATGGAGAGAGAGCCAGCTGGCTAACTTTTGCACTGCAGATCTTCCAGAGGAACATCTTTCAGTTAAGGCATGCCTAGGAAGATGGGTGAAGGCACATGCCTGCTCTGCTCATGCTTGTAGATGGCTACAGAATGCCCAATTCATCCTAGAAGCCACAGAGCTGCACTAGTGTTATGCAGGACACCAGTTAATAGGACTAAGCCACTGCAGCAGAGGTCAGTTCTGAGTGCAGTGCTAACACCTATGGCTTCCAGGCCGGATCTGGCTTTTATCTGGCTAGCTCCAAGCAGGGACAGACTGGCTGCCTGATGGTCTGCACCCATCCATGTAGACATGTATGTCATGCACTAAAAATGCAGGTATCATGGCAACATAGTGTAATTGTGGGATCCATGTCTCTTGCTTAGAAAGCCAACTCCCTTGAATTGGCTTTAGTATTTACACAGCAGTGAAGTCTTTACATGGCAGATGTGTGGTGCTGGTGGTGTCGATAAGCACAATTGCATGCCACTGGCATGATGCACAAAATGGACAATGCGTGAGCAGAGGCACTCCTACTCCAGTGGCACTTTGTGAGAGTAATCAAGGCAATGTATATGAAAGCAGATTTTATCTTTAGCTATTCTAAATGTGTAATAAGGGACAGTAACAACAGACAGCTCTGACAAGCTGTTTCAGGAGAATAAATATATTTATTGGTAAAAATGATAAAATCATTTAAGTTGGGAAAGATTCCTAAGATTATCATTGCTAGTTACTTGAGTGAGGAGATTTAACCCCACCTACAATATCCTTCCAAGGACCTGTAGAGTATGAGAGGGTATCCCCTCAGCCTCCTTTGCTCCATTCTAAACAACACCAGATCCCTCACCAGCTTCTCATAAGAGTTGTGCTCCAGACCCTTCACAGCCTTTCTTGTCCTTCTTTGGACATGCTCCTGGATATCTCAATTCAAAATAAAAGCAATCCTGAGGAATCATAGGAAGCTACTATTTTTTGCCTTTCAATTAGCTGGAACATTGGCACAGTAAGTGGGAGACATGCCCCCATCTCCTTCCCTCACACACTCTGTGAGCTGCCTCTATCTAGTATCACCAGCTCCAAACTCATTAATATTAATCATCTGAAGGATATTGAAGACAGGAACACTTCCTAAAGACTTAGTGTTCTGAGATCTGCTCCTCAACTGAAGCTCTGATGAAACATCAACATAAATTCTGAAACCAGTAACATGCAAGCTAGTGATAAGAACACAAAAAAGGGACACTCAGAGCAAAGGGCATAAATAAAACCTACAGTGCTAAAAAAAAAAGCTTCCTTTCTTCTTGAGAAATATGTCTCAGATCTAAGATACAATAAAAAGCTGTAAAAAGTCTTTATGGCCCATAGCAGTAATATTTCTTTGCTTTAAAATGTGAGTAGTGGGAACATTCACTAAAAGACAATTGCAAAATAGTAGAAGATATGCACACATGATAATCACAGCATCACAGAGAAAAGAAGTACGGAATCATAGAATGGTTTAGGTTGGAAGGGACCTCAGAGATCATCCAGTTCCAACCCTCCGCCATAGGCAGGGACACCTCCTGCTAGAACAGGTCACTCAAGGCCTCATCCTACCTAGCCTTGAACACCTCCAGGGAGGGAGCAGCCACAACCTCCCTGGGCAACCTGTGTCAGTGTCTCACCACCCTCACTGGAAAGAACCCTTTCCTAACATCTACTTTGAGTCTCTGCTCTGCCAGTTTAAACTTGTTACTCCTCATCCTGTCATTACAAAACCTTGTCAATAGTCCCTCCCCAATATCAAGAGTAAATTCTCACCATCACCCAGCACCTTGTGTAATAGAATTAGCAAACTTTTACTCAAACATCAAAGGCACCTGATAGCTGGGAAAACAAACTAACAAACAACAACAAAAGAAACCAAAACATTAGTGGCACCTTTCTGGGGTGGAAGGAATTTAGAAGGATGCTTGAGACTGAAGTATTAATACTCTGCACACAAATTAGACAAAAGGCAATGTTTTCTGATTAGAAAATATGTTCTCTGTTAATCTGCCATTGTGCTTTAATCATATTCCATTACCCAGGAAGCCATGGAAGAAGATTAGAAATGCTGTTTCTTTGGTTATTTCCCAGCAAGCAGAAGCTTAATGAGCTTCAGAGAAGATATTTTGATTGCAGTACTAACACCTTTTGCAGCTCTTGTATTTGGATAGATTTGAGATGTTCATTTGATTAGGTTCCTTGAGCCTCCAACAGCTTGCCAGTTAAATATTAACTGGGGAATTAGCAAGGCTTTGAGAACATTCAGAGTTAGAATATGTCAGGGACATAATACCCACAGCGGTTAAGGTCTGCTCCTGCAGACCTGCCTGGGCTTTACTCACAAAACTGAATTCACAGAAGTCTACAAATTAGCAGAATTTCACATCAAACTGTGAAGAACCTGACTTGCTAATAGTAGCATCCTGAAGCAGCAGCTGAATCATCACTAATGCTGGCTGTTTATCGAAGGTGTTTTGTGCTTGGTTTTGTTACATGATGTTCCTAAGGTAGGTGTGAAGAACCAAGCAAAACCAGACACGGTGCAAGAAATTAATAACTAAATGCTATGGGCAAGGATAGGATTTTTAAAGTAGACCTACCATTAACTTAAGCCTTATTTCAATGGTGACAGAGCAGAAGACTTTTCCCTAGTTTGAGTGAGAGCAGAATTAAGGCAATATTGAGTGCTTTCAACCATTTAGCATCCTACCAGATAGCCTATCATTTTCCGGTCAATTATTCTGCATTTACTCTCTGACTGGATATGCTCAGGCTTCTTCCCTGAACAAGGCAGAAATGCCCCAGACTAAAGCATGGTTGAATGGATGAACTATTGTGTGATATCTTAAAGGCATCCTGGCACAGAAGAAACCTGATCTGTGCATTCCGTAGGCCTTTCTCTAGCTGCTCTTTTGAGCCTCTGAGGGAATTCTCTCCTGAACACATAAATCACTTTGGGAATGTGATGATTACATTAAGAACATGAGAAGTGTCTCAACAAGGATAAGATCATTATGAATGACCCACCTGATGTGTCAGCTTTGCCCACCAAGACAGTTGTTGTCCAGGTGGCACGGTGGATGGCAAAGAGGGGCAGAGATCACTCAGCACCAAACCCTTTAGGCCCACTGGGAGGCACCTGGATGTCACCTATGTGTTGTAATGTGACAGGAGCATGGGTCAGGTGGAGCTATGATGAATGAACTAGGACCAGAGACTATTTACAAAGGTCTGTGGTGATAGTTTGAGGGGCAATGGCTTCAAACTAGAGAAAAGCAGGCTTAGATTGGATGTTAGGAACAGATTCTTTACTATGAGGATGGTGGAGCAGTGGGACAGGTTGCCCAGGGAGATGGTTGGGGATCTATCCCTAGAGATATTCAAGGTGAAGCTCATTGGGGCTCTTTGCAACCTGATCTAGTTGAGGATGTCCCTGATGACTGTGTGGGGGAGGTGGGGACAGGGGGGGCAGATTTGACTAGATGACTAATCTATGATTCTAAAAGAATAAAAATCCTGAGCTATGCCACTTTAGGGGACCACATCACCTGGGACATCACAAGCTGAGAGAGAAGTATCACTGGGAACATCACAATCTTGGGAAACATCACCCAGGATATCATAAACTGGAGGAACCTAAGCTGATGTGACAGCAGAAGACCATCTTCAGCAGCCCAGGAATGTTTCCTCTCCTCCCTCCCAGAGAGACCTGGGGTGGTAATTATCTGTCTCCGTCTCTCCTGCCCTCTCTCTTTCTCCATGCTTTCTCTCTCCCTTTTCTTTTCCTTCTTTCTCTGTTTTGTTTAGAAGTAGTAAATAGCCTCCTTTTGATATATGACCTCATTTGTGTCTCCATTTCATGCACAGGAGTGTTCAAAAGAACTTCATCTCCTTCCTGGCTTCTGGATCAAGACAGCATCATGAAAGTGTCTTAATCCATTCTTTGTTAAAATGATCAGGGTTACACTAAGTCTTCTTCCCCTTGCTCAGCAGAGGGCAAAATATTTTGATGTCCACGTTCATGCTGTTCTTTTGGCTGGCAGACAGCAAAACGTTGGCATCCTAATTAAAAATTGAAGAGGAGGCTTTGTAATGTCAGAAGAAGAAAACTCTGCCTTAAGCATAATTAAAAAGTTTCATGCTCATGGTCAACAGTATCAAACAGGACAGGTTCATCCAGTGAAATCACTAAAGATAAATAGGCAGAGTCCATCAAAAATCAGATTACTCCTTGCAGTGTAACAGGAGTGGGTTCAGTGCTGTGGTTGAAGGTGAGCTCAGAATAGAAGCTCCAGGATTTATGAAGTTTTCAGTGAGATATTTGGTCTGCTGAAGGCCTCGTGGACTGTTGTGATTTTGGTGGGTTTGAGCTATTACAGCAGCTGAGACTCTCCTTATATTATTTACTTCATCCTGCCTGCTTGCTGAATTTCCTATTTCACTTTGTCTTTCAGAACACAAACCAAATGAAACAAGTCTTGTCATGTTAATATATTGGTTTAGTACACACTTCCCAAAGGTCCTTTACTGGAAGTCACACAGGCAGCAATGCTAGATATGATTTGTATCACATTCTCCTGTGTTCACACCCCAGAATGTTTCCTAACAAACCTGCAATGAAATCACTAAGGCTAGAGAGAAGCACTGCATTAATATCTATCCAAAAGACTAAACCAAAAAAATCATGTATCTGGCAGAGTACAGGAGCTCTGCTTTTCCTGAGAAGCACCCTGCATGCTACAGCAAAATGGATTTACTGAGAAGAATACATTGAAATGCCTTCAGTGGCAAAACTAACAGGAACTACCATGGCAAATGTTAAGTCTTTATAGAAGATCTGAAGCCTTTAGGCAAGAAATGTTAAAAAGTAGTTCTTTTGGACGATTTTGTGAAGGCCTGTCAGGAGCCAGTAAGACACAGAGGTGGGTATTTCCATGGACTAACTTTTGCCTAGAGAGGCCTCTAGCTTTCCACAGCCACCATCTGCAGTCACAGAGAGAGATGCACTCAAAATGACAATTCAGAGCCCAGTTTGACCACTCTGAATTGCTCTCCTGGGGGATTGTTAATCTTCCCAATAACAGCAGGGCTTTTTCTTTGCCTTGGATACAGTAAGAATACTGAGCAAGAAGCAATGGATAATCATCATAATTCCAGATAACAAACTTGGAGCTTGGTTCCTCCCATTTGATGTCTTTGTTATTTCCATTACTACCTGAAGGGAGGCTGTAGCCAGGTGGGGTTGGTCTCTTCTCCCAGGCAACCAGCAACAGAACAAGGGCACACAGCCTCAAGTTGTGCCAGGGAAGGTCTAGGCTGGATGTCAGGAGGAAGTTCTTCCCAGAGAGAGTGACTGGCATTGGAATGGGCTGCCCAGGGAGGTGGTGGAGTCGCCGTGCCTGGAGGTGTTCAAGACAAGCCTGGCTGAGGCACTTAGTGCCATGGTCTAGATGATTGGATAGGGCTGGGTGCTAGGTTGGACTGAATAATCTTGGAGTTGTCTTGCAACCTGCTTGATTCTATGATTCTGTGATGAAGCAAATTCAGTAGCAGACCAGAATAGGATCTTAGGTCTACAGCAGATTTGTAGTTTCTCATTCTAAAAACAGTTTTGCATTCCTTCAATTGTAGGAATATTTTTCACATCCACTGTTTAAAAAAAAAAAGAATCAATGATCCTTTATTTCTTTGGGTAAATCAGAATTAATAAAATGATATCATGGTCTTCAAAGAATATGACTCTCTGTTAGCCTCCCCAGGTGCTTACAGAACACTTATAATTGTTTAGCTTGTCTCTATTCTTGGGATATATCTTCATTTCCAACACCACACAAGTCTACAATGCTCTGCCTTTATTTGAGACACCAGGTAGATTAGTCAGTAGCAGCTCAGCACTAAAAAGACTGTTTCCTGACTGAGATAAATCAAAGTGCCTGGAAAATGTCTTTAGAGCCTGCAATTGGAAAAAAGCCTACCAAGATAGAGTTATCATAGAATAGTAGAATAGTCTGGGTTGGAAGGAACCTCTGAAGATCACCCAGTCCACCCCCCTCTGCAGCCAGCAGGGACATCCTCAACTAGATCAGGTTGCCCAGAGCCCTGTCAAGCCTCACTTTGAATATCTCCAGGGATGGGGCCCTAACCACCTCCCTGGGCGACCTCTTCCAGTGCTCCATCACCCTCATAGTAAAGAACTTGTTCTTAACATCCAATCTAAATCTGCTCTTTTCTAGTTTGAAGCCCTTGCCCCTTGTGCTATCTCCACAGACCTTTGTAAAGAGTCTCTCTTCATCCTTCTTGTAGGCTTACTTCAGTAAGTGGAAGATTGTTATTAGGTTTCCCTGGAGCCTCCTCCAGGCTGAAAAACTCCAGCTAACTCAGGCTGTCTTTGCAGCAGAGGTGCTCTAGCTCCCTGATCCTTTTCATGGCCCTCCTCTGGACCCTCTCCATCAGGTTCCCGTATTGAGGGCTCCAGACCTAGATGCAGTACTCCAGGCAAGCAGAATAAAGTGTCATTAACAACAGGTAGACAGTTCAGACATTTCTCAGTAAGCTGTTCTTCTTTGCTTTAAATAGGGCAGCTTAAATTTCCTGTGTGCCAAGTGCATACTTCTGGCTGTGCGTGGATTCATGCGAATGACTCCGCTTAGCACTAATGGCAGTTAAATGCATCAGTCCTGGAGTATCACTGTTAAAATACACCTCACTTGCACCTGCAATTAGCACTAACATGGGGGGGCTAACTGGAGTTTCAGAATGGTCTTCAGCAGTAAATTGTTGGCAATTTTAAGTGTCAATAATCGTTATTCGCCCCCTCTAAAACACAGTTGTCGGGAGACAGAGTTTTCGCTCCTAGGCGAGAGTCAGAAAGCAGAGCTAGTCCTGCACACAGTCCCTGCTACAGCTCTTCAAACCGTGGGCTGCTGCAACGTCGATGAGTCACTGCATCAAAAGATTTTCAGCACTGCTAGGTGCCTCCTTGAGCTGGCTAAGCACACTTCACAGGTATGGAAAATATGGTGTGGCAAAGGTTAAGTGCCCCAAACCTGACACCGCTGAAAAGGAATTAGCAGTGATTAAATTTGCACAAAACAACCACAACGAAGCAGTAACCATGCAGTTAGCAGGGGGTTTGCCTTTCTGGGTTGTTTTTTTTTTGATAAAGTGAAGAGTAACCTTGAAAAGAAGTTTAAGAACTATGATAATTTGCAACAGGAAGGGAGACACTTGGGGAAGGCAGGCAGACACTCCAGTTGAGCACTGCCCGCAGCCACCACACCAGCATCGCTAGCTTTGCCTGGGACAGGCAGAGCCTGAGACCCTGAGGTAGGTGCTGGGGCCAGTGTTCATTCCACCTGGGGAGATATCAGAGGACCCGTACCAGTGGATGCAAATGGGACCTGGAAGAGGCTTTTTTATCAGCATGTGTTTATTTGGGGTCACAGGAGCAGAGCAGGTAGAGGTAAGAGTGGAATGTGTGCATGTGTCTTTGTGGGATCAAAACATTTGGGGACTAGCTACAGAAGGGTGTTTAGAAGTTTTAATTGCTTATTATCATTTTACAAGTGACTGATATTGTGGTTTATCTGCAATGTTGTTGATATTGATCCAGGATATACAGTTCACTGCTCTCCAGTTAAACCTGTGCTGTCAATAAATTAATTAAACTGCTCCAAACTTGATTTGATTTAAAGCCACATGACTTAAGGAGACTTTTTTTCCTGGAGCAAATAATAGTGGATAAATATACCAGAAGCCAGGCACAGACCCAGTTTTCTACCCAACTCAAACCCCACTGATGTCTGTGAGGCTTCAGTTCACGATTCACCTTAAGCAAAAAGTGTGTTCAAGCTGAGCAAACGTTGACACAGAGACAATTATATGCAGAACAACCACAGCTCTGCTACCAAGCCATGCTTCTGACACTGAGTGATTTGCAGTGGTAGTAATAGTGTTGAGCTGCATTGAAAAGCAAGAGAGGAACACATTTCAAACATTACAATATCAGAATAAGGATTGAATACAGTGGAAGACTTGACACAAAGATATAAGCTGATGTGCTTCATCAAGCTTAGACATCTTTTCATGTAGTAATGCCCCATTAGGAGAGGCTAAGAGACATGGGGCAGATATGGTGAAGAGAAGACTTAGAAGGGATCTAAGTACCATTGATAAATATCTGAGGGCTGGGGGTTAAGAAGGAAGGGACAGCCTCTTCTCACTTGCACCCTGTCATAAGATATAAACTACAGGCCAGAAAGTTCCACCTCAACATGAGAAGGAAATTCCTTAAGGGTGATGGAGCACTGGAACAGGCTCCTCACAGAGATTGTGGAATCTCCTTCTCTGGAGAATTTCAAGCCCCGTCTGGATGCATTCCTGTGTGACCTGCACTAGATTATTGTCCTGCTCTGCCAGGGTGCTTGGATTCAAAGATCTCCAGAGGTCCCTTCCAACCCCTAACATCCTGTGATCCTGGAATTTAATAAGGCTCTCATTGATTTTTGCCTGTTCCTCTTCTCAGCAATAGTGTTACACAGGATGAGGTGTCACTAGTCTGATGGGTATCAATGCAAAGACCTCTAAACGTGATGGTTACATTTCTGTTGTAAAAGATAGACGTGAAGATAGGTATAGATCTAGTCTAGTTGAGGATGTCCCTACTGACTGCAGGGGATATTGGACTAGATGACATTTGGAGGTCCTTTCCGGCCTGGACCACTCTATGATTCTACAATTCTATGATTCTATGAATACATTTCCATCTCCCATTTTTTCAGGTGAGTGCAATAAGCTAATTCCCTGAATAACTTAGCTCAAGGAGTATGAAAAAACAGAACAGGTAGAGTGCAGCCAATATTACACTTTTTTGTGTCACATTTGTCTGTGCCTCCCAAGTCTGAGCAATGCAGAGGAGATGTTTGCTCTTCCACCCTATGCTTCTAGGGTGTTAGATTGCCTAGGTTGTTCTGATCTTCAGGATGACTTTGGATGCAGCAGCTGTGCTGAAGGAAGCACCACCTTGGGAATACAAACCCCAGCTCCTATGTGTAAAATGATATCTAGTGGCAGACACACAAAAATATTGCCAAAAAAAAGAAAGACAGAGTGCTCAAGAATTTACCAATGTAATTGTCACTAAAAAATATTATTAAGCCATCTAACTATAATGTGAGAAAGCCACATATATTCTCTCCTCCCTTTCTATTCTTCCCCACTTCCTTTATGTGACACAGAAGGTGTGCTGGCTTTGTGACACTGCTTTGTCAGAGGCTTGTTTTTCTTGTAAGTTATCTCCTGTTCCATTGTAAAATTCTCTTGTTTCCTTACAAATTCAACTATGTGCATCACCTGCTCCAGTGATTTTGCAAAGCACATGACTTAGTTTTCCAAAAAGGAAAGAGAGATTAAAAAAGGCTTTCCCCCCCCCCTCCTTTAACAGAAATGTATTAGAAGCTACAAAGGGAAAAAACATCATTTTTTATTATTTTTTAGATGTAGCCCAGAGACAGATTTTTCTCTTCACAAAGTAGAAAATTGAATTATTCTATCTGAGTGCTCTCTCTTTCCTTCTCTCATCCTCTCAACTCTCTACAAGCAATAGAGAAATCATTAAAAATACATGGAGTCTACAAAAGAAAAAAAAAAACCATATACCTTGTGTAAAGCTAAGAGGAAGGTTTAATAAAAATATTTCTTATACTTTTCTGCCTTTCACCTTTTTTTTTTTTTTTTTTGGCTTTTCTTTTACCCCTCCAAGCCAGGGAAACTCATCCAGTTATAGAATCTGGAAACAGAACACATTTCTGCCATCTGAGAGGCAGAAAATGTAAGGATGTTAGAGCCTGATGTTTATGATGCCTCTCAGTCAGTGAATGGTGGCAGTGGTATCTCTACAGCAACAAATGACACGCAAAGAACTGTTTGTTATTGAAGGGTTGCTGCAGAGTGTGGCATATAAATGTCCTTAGTTGCAATAAATATTTAAACATTTTATTAACAAAAAAAAAATAAATCATGAATCAGAGGCTCCCATTACCATGACATGTTTTTAAAGAAGCTAGAATTATCTATCATTAAGCTGGAAAATTAAAACACTAAGGAATGGTTGCTGGGGAAATTCTTTCCTGTTCTGGTTTTGATTCTATTATTCCATGTTTCAGTACTTACTACCACTGCACATTTTCCTTAAACTGTGATTCTTAGCAAATATGTACATAATCACATATGAAAAAGAAAAAAACAAACCCTAAAAGATGTACTGGTGTCTAAGCTGCAAGTGCCAGAGGGGTAAAACTCTCTGTTGTTTAAATCTCCATAACTGAATTAATTTCCACAGTTACATCATTTTGTGTTTGCTGAGAATCTGGCTTCAGAGTTTTGAGAATGTACAGAGTAAAACTTATCTGTGCATTCTGAGGAAGGAAAAACAAGTAAGTTTTAATGGGATTCTCCATCTTTACAGCCTCCCTGATAGCTTAACTTCAGATGAAGAGAAGGAACTGCATTCTCCCACTTATTGTACGTTGAAGGAGTAGGAGGGAGAGGAGGAGAGGCATGTTCTTGCTGTGTCAGTAGGAAAGGTAGTTCAGAGCACAGGCTGCTGCTGTGGTTTCCACAGTCCTGGATTCAGCTCTGCTTTGTGCTGCAGGAATACGAAGCCTGCTGAGTAAAGGTGTGATCAAAGCTAAAATTTAGCTGTGAAGTCAGATGCTGCAGTGCCTACATCTTAGTCACCTGTTCCTTTTCTGTCTCTCTGCTCTACAGGATCTAGCCTCTCTAGGCTTCTGATCACAGCACTCGGTCCTTTCTCAGGCAGATTTTCTTCAAGGACTTCCCTAACTTATTCTTTTTATTTTAAAATACAGGCAGAAGTAAAATAGGATCTCATCTCCCACACTGGAAAGTCGTAGCAAGGAAAACTGGGCAGCTTTGTCTAGAGCCAGACTCTGTTTTCAGTGCCCAGTGACAGGACAGCGGGCTCAACAGGCAAAAACTGGAATGCAGGAAGTTCAACCTAAACAGAAGGAAAAAAAGTTGCTTTTGAGGATGCCAGAGCACTGGAACAGGCTGCCCAGAGAGGTTGTGGAGTTTCTTGTTATGAAAACCTTTCCAAACCTGTCTCGATGGGATCCTGTGCAGCCTGCACTGGAATTTTGGAGTTTGGGGCTCCCCAGGGTAAGAGGGACAGAGATGTGGTGGAGAGGGTCCAGGAGAGGGCTACGAGGATGTTTAGGGATCTGGAACACTGCATGATGAGGAGAGGCTGAGAGACCTGGGGCTTTTTAGCCTGGAGAAGAGAAGACTGAGAGGGGATTTGATAAAGGTTTATACATATCTGAGGGCTGGGAGTCAGGAGCAGGGGGATAGGCTCTGCTCACTTGCTCCTAGGGATAGGACAAGGAGCAAAGGATGCAAGCTGCAGATGTTCCACATCAACGCGAGGGGGAACTTCTTTTCTGTAAGGGTCCCAGAGCATTGGAACAGACTCCCCACAGAGATTGTGGAGTCTCCTTCTCTAGAGAATTTGAAGACCCATCTGCATGCCTTCCTGTGTGACCTGTGCTAGATTATCGTCCTCCTCCGGCAGGGGTGGTTGGACTCAATGATCTCTGGGTTCCTTCCAGCCCCTGACATTCTGTGACCCTGCTTTAGCAGAAGGGTTGGACTAGATGATCTCCAGAGGTCCCTTCCACCCTGCACCGTGCTGTGATTCTGCATGGGGCTGTGACTCTGTGGGTTTATTTGTGTGCCCTAAAATTGGTAGGTTCACTTTCCATCTTTGAGTTTTAGTTTGTTTGTTTTTTTTATCAGACATTCAGATACTTATCCTGGAGACAAAGCAGAGCAACAAAGCAGAGTTGATATCTAATACTTCTTCAGCTAAGGGTGTTCTGAAGTGTAAAAAGAAAAACTAGTGAGACATTGTCTGGAAAATGCAGGCAAAAGGAAAAAGAGTTAGAGACCATGATCCCAGAATGGGGTCTGTTTTTTAGCCACAGGGTGTCTATGAACTAGCCACGTAAAATTTCTGCCATCTAGAGATACTACAACACATTTTTGACCATTCAGTGCAGTTTTCTGCCCTGATACCTAAATTCCACATATTTTTGCACACATTTTTTAAATGAGCTTTAATGAGCTTAAGTGACAAGACTGAAGAGGTTTTGATCATTTTGGTATTCAAGTTGCAGAGATGACATCAGACTCCTTCCTTCAAAGCCTTCATCTGATGTGTTACAGGTACTACAAAGAAATCAGCAATTAAAACCCAAACTGATACTTTCAATATGCAAAGGGGAGAAACCTAAATACCATCTGAACTGCACTGTTTTCCTCAAAAATGAAAACTAAGGGGCTGCAGGTTTTGCTTGCTTTGCTCTTTGATGTCGTGTGCCTTCTTAAAAAAAAAATAATTAAAGCCTCACATGTTACCCTCTGAACAAACTTGAGGACTAGCTTCAAACCCACTTTATTTTCCTGAGAGCAGATATGATTACATGAATAAATCCAGTTGTGAGCTTAATAAGCTTTGGCAGGAAAGGCACTGGAAGAAGGTGAGCAATGGAGCAAGCCAAGAAAAATACTCAAATTAACTTTTAACCTCCTCAGTAACATCTAAAGCCAATAAAAGAAAGTTTTTGAATTAATTTCACGAGGATGTAGCTCTCAATTAGTGCAAGTAGTACTACAGAAAGGATATTGGGGAAAGAAATGACCATTTTAGGCATTGCCTGAAAGCTCTTATGGCTTGACCTCTCTCTTTAGATGTAGTTTGTAGCTCAGTTTTTCTGCAAGTCAGTAAAAAAAATCTGTGGTGGGTTAGGAACTTCTCCCCACCACTGCTATTTGGAATTTACCAGACCAACTCAGATGGCTTGGGAGTAAGATAAAGCTATTTTTACAGAAAAGCTAAATTTACAAGCATATATATACAATATATTTACAAGCAATTGCAATTATATGCAAATTAGAAATAACACAGAAATCCAAATTCTCTCCCAGACAAAGAAACTGCGCAGGAGGGATTCAAAGCCACTCTCTCTCTCTCCCTCTCTTTCCCAGACAGAAAATAAAACAACCAGCAAAGCTTACTTGTTATATGTTAGCAGCAGATAATAGAGCAGAGTGGAGGGGGAAAGAATAGATCCAATGCTTAGGAGTGAATAAGGCAAAAGAGGCACAAATTGTTTACATTTTGGCTTTTTATCCCCTTCATCAAACCAATGAATGATACAGACTTCATCATTATTATTCTTTTCATAGAATCATAGAATCAACCAGGTTGGAAGAGACCTCCAAGATCATCCAGTCCAACCTATTGCCCAATTTACAATCAATGATCTAATTTCTCGCATTAGAATATTCCAATTAGCCCCAAACCAGCACAAAATCACATGTTATAGGGGGAGACATCCCATGAGACTGAAATTATAGAACCATAGAATGGTTTAGGTTAGAAGGGATCTCAAAGATCATCTTGTTCCAACTCTCCGCCATAAGCAGGGACACCTCCCACTAGAATAGGTCTCTCAAGGTCTCATCCAACCCAGCCTTGAACGCCTCCAGGGAGTGAGCAGCCACAACCTCCCTGGGCAACCTGTGCCAGTGTCTCACTACCCTCACTGGAAAGAACTTCTTCCTCACATCTAGTTTGAATCTCCCCTCTGCCAATTTAAACCCACTACTCCTCATCCTGTCATTACAAGACCTTGTCAATAGATCCTCCACAGCCTCCTGTAGGCCCCCTTGAGATACTGGAAGGCCACTACAAGGTCACCTCAAAGTCATGTCCAGGCTGAAGAGCTTCAACTCTTGTAGCCTGTCTTTATGAGAGAGGACATCATTAGAGCAAAGTCAGAGCCATCTTCCCCATCCCCAATTGCCATTTTGAGGGGATGTTGTTGTGAGAAGACTTCACTGAACTGTGTTATCAACTGCATTCCTCAAACTTTAAAGGATCACCTCCAAAATAAGTATAAGGCAGAAGACAAAAGGAAAGAACCTAAAATTGCTGCAATTAAAACCTGTTTGGCAGTGACATGCACTCTTTGCTGTGGGAATAATTAATGCCCAGCGACAGCTCTTTGGGCCACTGCTGCTCTAATAATAATGCATGCTTGCACTTAGAGGGTAATCACATCTACTGTTTCTGATTGAATTTGTAATAAAGAGAGATTACCTAAGGAAAATGACTTGGTGACACTGCCTATCTGCAATTAGCCACGCTCGTGTTTGGAAATATACACTGCCATTTACCAACAGAGCTGTTTGGAAGGTAGTTTGCATTAAAATGTTTCTCACCATCTACTGTATGCAATCGTTTGTCAAACGAGGGCAGGCAGAAAAATATACATGGACTTAGTCAAATCAAAGAAATAACAGATGGTGTGTTCTGCCTGCTTGCCAGCTGCTTTGTATCCACTGGCACTTGGTTATTTTGAATCTTACACACACACACAATTATTTCCTTCAAATCCAGAGCTACCAGCATATGAAAGTAAGACTCCAAAGTTTCCAAAAGATCTCAAAATGAATATAAACAGATAAAATAATGATTTTATATGGCAGAAGGAATAATCTAAGGTTGGATTTAGACAAATATTAAAAAATAGGAAAATATATTGGATACATAGAGAGCCTGGAATGGATTGCCCAGGGAGGTGGTTGAGGCCCCATCCCTAAAGGTGTGTGAGGCCAGGCTGGATGAGGCTCTGGACAGCCTGATCTAGGCTAGGGTGTCCCTGCCCATGACAGGTGGGTTGGAACTAGATGATCCTTGTGATCCCTTCCAACCCTGACTCATTTTATGATTCTATATAAGAGGTTTTTTTTAGGTCTGGAAGCTGCAGTGCAGTTGAACTGGCATTGGATTTTTTGGCAACATATCCAGAATTTTATGTTCTGAGTCATACTTGGAAAGAAATGAAGAGTAAGCCATTTGTGTGGTCACTCAGGATTCCCCATACTGTGATTCTGTGATAAAGGAGCAATGGATATAAGCTGCAGCACAGGAGGTTCCACCTCAACATGAGGTGGAACTTCTTTACTGTAAGGGTCACAGAGCACTGGATCAGGCTTCTCACAGAGGATGTGTAGTCTCCTTCTGTGGAGACTTTCAAGGCCCATCTGGATGTGTTTCTCTGTGACCTGAGTTAGATGGCATGGTCCTGGTCTGGCAGGGAGGTTGAACTCGATGATCTCTCTGGTTCCTTTCCAACCCTTAACATCCTGTGATCCTGAATAAAGTCTTTAGTCTTTTGAATGTCTCAGCAACTTGCAGACTCAGTGAGAGTCTGCTTTGTTTAAATCAATCTGATTCTCTGCACAGATTAGAAACTTATGATCTTCTACAAATCCCCTTCAATGCTGTGTAACAGGAAAATTACAGCAGCAAATAAGTATTCATAACCTGGCAGCAAATAAGTATTCATAACCTGGCCTCTCTTCTTTTTTACTCACGGATGAGTGAGCAGCCTTATAAATTCTACATGAATCATATATGTGCGTTAAAGTGCACAAAGCATTTGGGTCCTGTGCTCCTGTAAATGTTGGTGTGGCCATCCTAAGGAGAACCCTGCAGAACAGTCATTGTGGAGCCTTTACAGCGAAAGCGATGTTATGGGCAGAGAGGGTTATGAGAGGCTGACATCTGATACAGTCAGAACCACTTTTACTGTGATGGTTGAGTACCCAATGATATTTGACATGGTTTTGCTGATTTTATCTTTTCAGACAGATCTGGTTTACTCCAAAATCTGAGATATAAAAAAAAAAAACCAACCAAAACAACCCAGTGACTTACTTAACAGAAGAGATGTGGGCTGAGACTGAGCACAGCTTTGATGCACACAGCCTTGCATTTTAACAAACTCCTGAGCTTAGATTAGGTTAGTGTCTGGAACAGTTGTATCCTGAAGCATAAAATATCATGGGGATTGGTACCAGCTACAGACCCTTCAGGAGCAGTGGCTAAAATGCAACTTCTTCTTATCAAGGCACTTACAGAAGTTACAAGCCAGGCTTTCCAGGGCTCTGCTACAGACAGAATAGGCACTGGGGCCATGATCTCCTGATGTTTCTTGCCCCAGGCAATTGATGATTTTGTCTATGTCTAATATATTTCCAGGCCATTGGTATAAACAAATGAGTATTTTCCCCTCTATAAATTTCCAAAATTGCTTACTGCTTATGCTTGTGCCCTTTACTACCTGCACACTCATCTGTTTTCAACTCTTTGAAGGAGAGAAATACTGTCACCTCTACTTCTGTGATCATGAAAAAACTTTGGCAGAGAAGGGAATTTGAAAGATAAAATTGGATTTGGAACTAGACAGACTACACAACACATTTATCTTGGGCTACTGAGATACTTGTTTGCTACTTTCATGGAACTCTTGAGGTCTGTCTTTCCTTTTTATGTAATGAAAATGGCTATCAGAATTGAAATAGGCAATTGAAATAGACACAGTCTTAAGTTGTGCTGGGAGCAGTATAGGCTGGACGTTAGGAGGAATTTCTTCACAGAGAGAGTGACTGGCATTGGGATGGGCTGCCCAGGGAGGTGGTGGAGTCACTGTCCCTGGAGGTGTTCAAAAAAAGCCTGGATGAGGCACTCAGTGCCATGGTCTGGTTGATTGGCTAGGTCTGGGTGATAGCTTGGATGGATGATCTTGGAGGTGTCTTCCAACCTGGTTGATTCTATGATTCTATGAACTTCAGCCTTCTGATGCTGATCTTGTCTTTTAACTGTCCTAGCTGATGAGCTGTGATGACATTTATCAGGATCATCACGTTACTTTGGCTTTTGGACCACTTTTGGCCTCTCCTCTCTACTTTTTCACTTCTCCCCATCATGCCATGATCCTTTCATGCTTTAGGATCAAGCTTTTCTCTGACAACATAACAAAGACTTTAAGCTGTTTAATTTGCTTACCATAAAATGTTCACATCAAGCCATTGGGATCCCTTTACTGTTGTTTAGATGTCAGAGGACATTTTAAATCTGTGAGTCTGTATGAATTTTCTCTCTACTAACGGCTAATGAGGACCTAGCCCACAAATGCCTGTTGTGCTTTCAGCATCTAAATTTGTAAGCTCCTTTACAAGTAGGATACTCCACCATATATGTACAGTATGCACATCACTGGCAATGCAGATCACAGAAAGGCTGAGAAAGGACTATTTACAAGGTCTTGTAATGACAGGACAAGGGGTAATTTCACATTGTTTTCTTGTTGTTGTTAGTTTGTTTTCCCAGCTACCAGGGACCTTTGATTTTTGACTAAGAGCTTGCCAATTCTATTACTCAAGGTGCTAGGTGATAGTGAGAATTTACTCTTGATATTGAGGAGGGACTATTTACAAGGTCTTGTAATGACAGGACAAGGAGTAATGAGTTTAAACTGGCAGAGAGGAGATTCAAACTAGACGTTAGGAAAGGGTTCTTTACAGTGAGGTTGGCGAGACACCAACACAGGTTGCCCAGGGATGTTGCGGATGCTCCCTTCCTGGAGGTGTTCAAGGCCAGGTTAGATGAGGCCTTGGGCAGCCTGTTCTATTTTTTCTTTTATCACAAAGACAAATTTGGGAATGATGCTTAATATGAGCAGGTCTTATGCAGGGTGTAAGGAAAAGATCCAGCTGTGATGGAGAGGACATCTGTTACATTACCTTGTGGGACAGCTGAAACATGAAGATTGGCTGGGAAAGAACCCACCCCTCCAGCAGATACCTCAGCCTGCTGTCACTATTGTCTCAGGTGCCTGTGCAGAGAGGGCTTTGCCTAGAAGCTTCTTCTGCCTCTTCTTGGACCCATGGTTCTGTACAGGCTAAGCCTGATACAGAGATCAGAAGGAACCCTGGGAGCCCTAGCATCCTGTAAGGGGAGCAAGGGGAGGAAGCAAGCAGTTATGGGGATTACGGCTTTCATTAAGCTGGTAGGGACAAAAGGCAGCACCTCTTCAGCCTTTTAATCAGAAGAGGCCCATATCAGATCTGCCATGATGATGGTCTCATCTGACAGTTCAGGAGTACTATGACACACTGTGTAACGAGGCGATAGGCAAATTAGTAGTCTATAGGCTTGGCTTGGCTTGCCAGGTATGTGGCAGCCTGCTAGGTAGGCAAGGTCCCAGACTATTGCAGTAATAGGCAGGAGCTTTGGGAGGATGGATGAGGCAAAGATGAAATTGTCCTTTTCCCACACCTCATCCACCTACATCAGTACTGATTTCTATTCTCTCCCAATGTGTATCTGAAATGTCAGCAGGCACCTCTAAGATAATGTGTTCCATTTCCAGTGGCTGCGCCTTTGAACTTCTTGCTGCCTTCTGGGCTAAGGTGATTATTGTTGCCATAGCTACAATAGACTACGCGCTGTGAAACCTTTGAAGGATGTAACCATGTGAAGCCATGGTATTCCAGTCATATCCTTAATGGATCTGGACATCCCAGGAACATTCCCTCAGGGTTTCACAAGCTGGAATCCTTCTACAGGGAGGAGTGACCCTTCCAAGGAAGGGACATTTGAGAGGACAGGAGAGCTGGGAGGGTGCTCTTCCAAAGATCCTTGGAGCTTCCTCCCTTTCCTTTCCCACTTAGCACACATAGAGGACACATTAAGAGGTCTCAGAGAAATCTGCATCAGCTGGGTGGTGCATCCTTCTCAATTTCCCAGAACCTTAAGCTATGTTCTCTGCTTTTACACAGAATCACAGAATATCAGAGGCTGGAAGGGACCTCGAATGCTCATCCAGTCCAACCTCGCTGCCAGAGCAGGATCACCTAGACCAGACCACACAGGAATGTGTCCAGACAGGTTTTGAGTATCTCCAGAGAGGGAATGCTGAGCTCAGGGTCATTCTTTCTGGCTTCATAAGTGAGAGAGTGACAACAAAACCTAGCTGAAAAATTTGAGTTTATCAGTGGGTTGAAGAGTTTTCTGTAGCACCACCCCTGAGATCTGTGACATGCGCAGGTGACAAAGAAACAGGGAAGGCTGTAAGTGAATAAGCACTCGGTCTCTGCCCCAGAAAGAAACAAACAATTTTCAACACATGGAGTAAAAAAAACAACAATTCCTCCTGTTATCATCTCTGCTTCTATCACTCAGCTCATCTGATCCAAATCAGAACCTCTCCAGGGGTTCTGCCATATGCTAGCAAATGTACTGGGGGTTGCATTAAAAGCTATCATTCCTTATTGACAAAACCACGTAGTAACATAACAAGACTCTCATATGAATTTGTGAGGCTCAGAAATCAACACAACCTAAGACACCATCACATCAATATTTATAAGCATTCAAACCCCTCTTGCAAGCATGTTTCCCTTCTTCTTACTTCAACCATGTCTTTCCCCTGGAGCAAAGCAGCTCTTCCCTCCTGTTGCATCAATTTCACAAGCCGTAAACAATGGAAATTACTTTCCTTCCCATCTCAGTAAAGATCTTAAAGATCTACAAAGGGAAAGATTTGTATTAATGGTGGCTGTTGCTACCACATAAAAAATATTAAAAGATTTTTTTTCTTACATCTATTGCTTTCACTCCTGTCAGAACATCAAATATTTGACACCTCACACAGCACTGAAGAATGTATGTTTTGTTTTTTCCATAACAGAAGCTATAAGCCCTAATTGATTCCTGGTCCTAGTGAATAAGATCAAGTTGGCTAAGTGTAGGAAACAATAAAAGCATAGTACAGCTGAAATCAATACAGCTTGCTTCTCAACCCACCACCAATCTCTCTGGCTATATATGCTGATAAACGGTCAGTACTGCCCCTCAGCTATGTGCCACTAGCTAAGTCTTTCCTCAGTGTCAGCAAGCAAGTGGTGTATCTCCAAGCCATCAAAGGTGTTTTGCCTTTCTGCTGGGCTAGGGACACTTATTTGGCATCTCTATTAGTCACAAATGTTATCAGCAGCTCATTTAGCTTACTTCTTATTCCTCACACAAGCCAGCAGCAGCTTTGCAAGGATATGTAAAAGCACCAACAAAATGCATTTGAACTGTACCACTCTCCAAAAATAAAGTGCCTTGAAAATAAATAAGCTTACTGCAAATTAAATAAACATGCTAAAGTACCAGCACTGAGCATGAACTATTACAGAATGACATATAGGATGACATCCCCCTGTGTTCCACACTGGTGAGACCCCACCTGGAGTACTGCATCCAGTTCTGGAGCCACTATCACAAGAATCATAGAATCACAGAATCAACCAGGTTGGAAGAGACCTCCAAGATCATTCAGTCCAACCTAGCACTCAGCCCTATCCAGTCAGCTAGACCATGGCACTAAATGTCTCATCCAGTCTTTTCCTGAACACCTCCAGGGACAGTGACTTCACCACCTCCCTGGGCAGCCCATTCCAATGGCAAATCACTCTCTCTGTGAAGAATTTCCTCCTAACATCCAGCCCATACTTCCCCCAGCACAATTCGAGACTGTGTCCCATGGATGAGCTGGAGCGTGTCCGGAGAAGGGCCATGATGATGATGAGAGGGCTGGAGCTCCTCCCCTGTAGAGACAGACTGAGACAGTTGGAGAAGAAAAGGTTCTGAGGAAACCTTATTGTAGCCTTCCAATATCTGAAGGGGGCTACAGGAAATCTGGGGAAGGACTTTTTAGGATGTCGGTTAGTGGTAGGACTGGGGGGAATGGAACAAAACTGGAAGTGGGTAGATTCACATTGGATGTTAGGCAGAAGTTCTTCACCCTGATGGTGGTGAGAACTGGAACAGGTTGCCCAGAGAAGTGGTAGAAGCCACATCCCTACAAGTTTTTAAGGCCAGGCTGGATGTGGCTCTGAGCAGCCTGGCCTAGCGTGAAGCATCCCTGCCCTTGGTAGGAGGGTCGGAAATGAATGGTCCTCAAGATCCCTTCCAGCACTGACAATTCTATGATTCTCTGATTCTATTACATCCAAACCCTGAGCTGTGCTTTTGGAAATCTGGTGAATACTGCTTTCAGCTGTTAATCTTTTAAAACTGTTTTAACATTGTTTCCTATAAACAAAAGTGTGGCTCTGATAACTGAGATCCAGACTTTGTGTTCATCTGGGTTTGGTGGTTTGTTTGGTTTAGGTTTTGGGGGGTTTGGGTTTTTTTTCAGGTTGGTACAATCTCTACAAGGTATCTAAGGCATAGTCATTAGTTTCATAATAAGATAACTGAAAAGGAATTCAGCTGACTGTCATGAAATAAGAAAGAGAGTTCAAAGACCAGAAATGTAATGGCAAGTCCTTCAAAGGACGCAGATACAATGCTGTATATCCTGGTAGCTTACCAGAAACTCAGCTTCCCCTCCTTTCCCTGTTCTTTCTTTGATCTCAAGCTAAACATCAGAACCCAGCTTTTAAAAAAGACTTGAAGTGCCTTTCATTTTCTCTCAGCTGCCTGAGGAGCAACAACTCCTGCATCTTACATGAAAGAATTTATTTCTCCCTAAAAATAACTTTGGTTTCAAATGCCCCCTGCAAAGAGGTTGAAATAATTTATCCTCAACTCTGTGAAGACAAAAGAAGGTAATTGCATGGGTAAGCCATTACCTACAGCGGGGAAAAAGGCGGAGGAATCATTACAGACCGAGCTGAAGCAGTAATGGAACATTTCCTGCTTGTCACTGCTGTAGAAAGAAGCACAGTTCATATGTGGCAACCTTTGGGCCCATCACACATGGATCATTAACAGTAGCCATGCTGGCTGAGCTGTTATTATGTATAACCTAGCAACTCTTATCACTCAAGTGTTTTCTGGGCTTTTCCCCCACCCTGCTCCTTCCTATGAGAGCATTTTTTTCTCATTTGAACTCTTAATTTTCTTCACTCCTCAGCTGACCCAGCTCTGGGTCAGGTACATTGAACAAGCTTTTGCTTTCAGTATGGTTAGTTTAACAGGCAAGGTCTAGAGACTGGAATACACTTTCACCTCTCCTGGATGCAGTTTTCTTTTCTCATTCTTCTTTGTGTCATGACATGAGTCAGGTAGAGGAACACCTACAGCTGATCACATGGCCAAGCTCAGATTCAGACCAATTAACCAGCCAAGGTTCAGCTCCTTGGGTATAATAGAGTTGCAGTGTGGATTTCATGATGCGTGAGAGACTTCACTACTTACCTTTGCCCAGGTGAGCCAAGAGCAAGTTATCCCTCCAGTTAACATTTTCCATGAGATCAGCATGGCTGGTTGTGCAGTGACAGCAAACTCCTGATGTCCCAAACATGTCCAAGCTTGCCATTGCCATCTCAGATTTTTTTGGTATATCTTTCTTCAAAAGCTCTCTTCACTCAGAAATCAGCAGGCTTGAATGCAGAGGCTCGAGGTGGCTTCAAGTAGCGTAACTTCTTGCTAGCTAGCAAAAAATAAGACAGAACTCATGAATAACCTGATGACATCATTTAAAAACATTAAAAACTGAAGGAGATGCAGATTTTGTCATGACTGATGCTACAAATATGAGGGCATGCAAAATGTTTTGACATTTCTAACTTCAGCCCCATTACACCACCCTTGTGCTTTCTCTCAGAGGTGTATTTTGGCATGAGAGGTTCTCTTCTCAGCCAGGAGCCGGATGGACTTCTCCACAAGCTTTCACATTGCTAATAAAGTTTGGCCCCAAAAAGAGCAATGGTGGTAATAGGGCTGGTGTTGCAGCACCAGATACTCAAAGATAATAAACCAAAAACATGTCTTTATTTTAAACTGTCCTCTTATGAGAGGCTTAGACTGTCCCTTTACTTTCATAAGAAAAATATTTTATGTAATCAGCTAATGTGGTTTAAATGTTCCAGTGCCAGATTCTGTGTCCAGGGACTTGCTAGGCCATTGTCAATGTAGCAACACTGCAAAGAGCAGACTGAAACATGAAAGAAAGCTCACTTGGAATCCCATACTACATGATCTTTCTTGACTTTGGCTTTCTTGTAGCATGACCCTCCAACATCTGTAGTGCTAAAGGGAACACAAGATCTGTCACAGGGAACATTCCACAGTGGGAGGAAAATGAAACCTTTTTAAGCTCCAAATTTTGTGCCAGCTGACCAACCTGGAACAATTTTGAATGTTAGCAATCGCCTTAGTTCTGGTCTAAGGCTGATGAGTAGAACAGGCTGGCACCTCGGTAGAGGTGAGGGGATTAAAAGCACCTCAAGCAAGGTTTAGATCCATGTATCTACAACGACCCAGTGAAGAAAATGAAGACTTTAACTTGTTTACTGAAAATTAAAGAGAGTGACCCCTACCCAGTCTTAGAAGACTGTCACAGAATCATAGAATGCTTGAGGCTGGAATAGACCTTTAAAGATCATCTAGCCCAACACTTTGGCAGTAAGCAAGGACATCTTCACCTAGATCAGGATGCTCAGAGCCCTGTTCAACCTGCCTTTGAATGTTTGTGGGGCAGGGGTCTTCTGTGCCCTTCTGTGCCAGTGTCTCACCACATTCATGGTAAAGAAGACTAACTGCTTCTTGATCATAATAAGAAAGCAAACACAGCTACAAATTATTTTCACGTTTCTGTAAGATTTAAGTGGTTATTTTTGTTTCATCTGCAACAGATTTACAAAGAGGACAGTGATAAAGCTATTACACTGAATAGAATTCAAACTAAGTGGTTTGTTATTAACATACAGCTTTGATCTTCAGAAAATGCCTTTAATATCATCAACATTCACTTGAGCACTTGTGATGAGGAATTTTTTTGGCATGCAGGCCCCACATCCTAAAGATCATAGAATCAGTCAGGGTTGGAAGGGACCCCTGAAGTCAAATCCCCCTGCCATGGACAGGGACACCCTACCCTAGAGCAGGCTGGCCAGAGCCTCATCCAGCCTGGCCTTAAATATCTCCAGGGATGGGGCCTCAACCACCTCCCTGGGCAACCCCTTCCAGGCTCTCACCACTCTCATGCTCAACAACTTCCTCCTCACATCCAGTCTGAATCTCCCCACTTCCAGCTTTGCTCCATTCCCCCTCGTCCTGTCACTACCTTATAGCCTAAAAAGTCCCTTCCCATAAGATAAGTCTCCCGTAAGTCCCTCCCATATGTCCCCATAAGATAAGATAAGTCTCTGTGGTGGTTTGGGCCATGGTTCCTAACGAAGACCACAGAGACAAAGTCCTCCAGAAAGAGACAAAGCATCCCAAGGGACAGACCTGGACCTCCCAGGGTATTGTAACATTGTTATTCTTTTCTGCTTTCTGGTATCATAGTTTATAAAGCAGCGCCTGATATCACTCTCTTCTCCTCCCTGCTTCTCCTCCCTTCACTTCTCTCTTAGGGAAGAGCACATGTCCCTGCTTAGCACAGAATCACAGAATGTCAGGGGCTGGAAGGGACCTCCAAAACTCATCCAGTCCAAACCCCCTGCCAGAGCAGGATTACCTACATTAGATCACACAGGAACACATCCAGGCAGGTCTTGAATATCTCCTTAGAGGGAAACTCCACAGTCTACCCTGGGCAGCCTGTTTCAGTGCTTTGTCACCCTCACAGGGAAAAAAATCCTCCTCATGTTTCAATAAAACTTCCTATGCCTCAGCTTGCACCTATTGCTCCTTGTCCTGGCATTGGACATTACTGAGCAGAGCCTGGCTCCAGCCTCCTGCCACTCACCCTGCGCATATTTACATATTTACATATTTATAAAGTTGAGTGAGGTCACCTCTCAGTCTCCTCCTCTCCCAGCAGCACAGCCCCAGCCCCTCAGGCTCTCCTTGTAACAGATATTCAATTCCTTTCAGCATCTTTGTGGCTCTGTGCTGGACTCTCTCAAGCAGTTCTCTGTCCTTCTTGAACTGGGAGCCCAGAACTGGACACAACTTATCTCCTGGTCTGTGTGTGGGAGTTGGCTCCTTTTTGTCTTCCCCTGTACTCAACACTGGTCAGGCCATACCTTGAGTACTGTGTCCAGTTCTGGGCTCCTCAACTCAAGAGAGACATTGAGGTGCTGGAAGGTGTCCAGAGAAGGGCAACAAGGCTGGTGAGTGGCACAAACCCTATGAGAGACACAAACCCTATGAGGAGAGGCTGAGGGAGCTGGGGGTGTGCAGCCTGGAGAAGAGAAGGCTCAGGGCAGACCTCATTGCTGTCTACAACTACCTGAAGGGAGGCTGTAGCCAGGTGGGGTTGGTCTCTTCTCCCAGGCAACCAGCAACAGGACAAGGGGACACAGCCTCAAGTTGTGCCAGGGGAGGTCTAGGCTGGATGTTAGGAGGANTATTATGAGGCCTACTGAGGCCTTGTAGGCCTGAGGTGGGGAGGGCAGTTTGGGCCTACTCTCAGGCCTGCTGATGTCGGACAGAGTGGAGGATTCAAGGTGTTAGTGCAATAGGCCTGGCCTAGTTGATTAATGTAGTCACTCCCCCTGACTGCCTCCTGTACATACATACTTGTAAATAAAGTCTCCCTTTAAACTTCCCACCAGTGTGCAGCAGTTTCATTTTCACTTCCCAAAAGCAGTGATTATAATTTCTGTCCTCCGGTCTCAGGTAGCTCACAGCCCTCAACTGGGACAGTCTCTCAAACAAAGAATCTAACAGTTGCAGTTGGAAAAGACCTTCAGCATCATCAAGTCCAACAAAGACCTTCAACATCATCCAGTCCAACTGTTATTATTGGGTCAGCACAAATCCAGGCTGGGTGAGGAATGGCTGAGAGCAGCCCTGAGGAGAAGGACCTGGGGAACTGGGTTGATGAAAAGATCAACAGGAGCCTGCAGTGTGAGTGCAGCCCAGACAGCAACCCTGTGCTGGGCTGCAGCAAGAGCAGTGTGGGCAGCAGGGCAAGGGAGGGGATTCTGTCCCCTTACTCTGCTCTCCTCAGACTCCACCTGGAGTACTGTGTGCAGTTCTGGAGCCCCCAACACAAGAAGGACATGGAACTGTTGGAGGCAGTCCAGAGGAGACCATGAAGGTGTTCACAGGGCTGCAACAGCTCTGCTCTGAGGACAGGCCGAGAGACTTGGGGCTCTGCAGCCTGGAGAAGAGAAGGCTTCGAGGAGACCTTAGAGTGGCCTTCCAGTATCTGAAGGGAGCCTACAGGAGGCTGTGGAGGGACTATTGACAAGGTCTGGTAATGTCAGGACGAGGGGCAATGGGTTTAAACTGGCAGAGGGGAGAATCAAAATGGATGTTAGGAGGAAGTTCTTTCCAGTGAGGGTGGTGAGACACTGGCACAGGTTGCCCAGGGAGGTTGTGGCTGCTCTCTCCCTAGAGGTGTTTGCCAGGTTGGATGAGGCCTAGAATGACCTATTCTAGTGGGAGGTGTCCCTGCCTATGGCAGGGGTTTGGAGCTGGATGATCTTGGAAATCCTTTCCAACCTAAACCTAAATGATTCTATGATTATCCAACTCTAACAGGTTTGGTGCTGTACCATGTCCCTTAGCACCACATATCTGTGCCAACTACCTATCTGTGGAGCCTATTTTGGTGGTTATTAACACTTTCAGTGAGAAAGTTTCTTCTAATATCCACAGTAAACCTCCTCTGGTGCAACTTGAGTTCATTTTCTCTCATCCTATCACTTCCTACTGGGGAAAAGAAACCGATCCATGCCTCACTCCAACCTCCTCCTAGATTCCCTCAGCCTCTTTTTCTCCACACTAAACAACACCAGCACCCCTGACTGCTCCTCGTAAAACTTTCCCTTACCTTTATGAACATTCACACATGTGGGACATGAATGTAATGATTTCAGTGTGTTTCTCACTGCTTTGTAGGACAGAAATCATTTGTGTCACAGTGTCCCATAGCTAGGCTCAGCTCTATATGAAAGCACTAAACTCAGCTGTGCCACCACATCAGGAGTGGATATTGTTTTTCTAGATGCAGGCTGAGGCTCTTCCAGAAAGATGGGCAGCTCATGCAAATTGTCTCCTTATTAAGTAGGTGACTGTGGTGTCAGGAGCTTATTTTCGCAGACTCTCTGCATGAGAGCTCAGTGAGGAAGGAGAATGAGGAGGATAAGAGGGAACCTCTGCAGTTCAGGCCACAGGAAAGCAGAATTACAGCTGCTGTCCCAGCTTGCAGGTTGCAGTGGCCACAGTCTCCACACTGTCTGATCCTGTCTGTTTACAAACCCTCCCTAAGATAGATTCGCCTTAAGATCTGACCTGGAATTTTCAGCAGAGATACTGCAGTCCCTGCAGAGTGCCAGCACTTCAGCCTTTTGATATTTGGCAGCTGATGGAACGTGAGGGCTTGGGAGAGTCACAGAGCTATCTGGAAGGGCCAAGCTATGGTCTGCTCTGGAAAAGCAAACAGCTTCTTTCCTACTATTCTCTCCCCTGTCTCTCCTGCCATTCCACTACAGTACTAATAAGATGTGAGGAGAGAATTTCAAGTCACTGATGCTGGTATCATGTCAAGCTTGAGTATTTAAATTGTAAACACTTCTATTAAGAATTAAATCCTTTATGCAATATCACAGGAAGGTTTGCATCATAGCTTCTCCTGGATTTTGAAAAGAGAATTTGCCTGACTGATTCCTTCTGTGTTTGCCACTGGCACCTGAAAGAAATATCATTCAATTTTGCAGAGAAGAGGCAGCAGCTTCTCTGAAGCATCATTCTTTCATGGCTGCAGACCAGTTGTCAGGAGAGTATTAAGCTTGTTCTGACTGCCTTCAAACCACTGGTTGAGGTGTAACAGGAATGCACAGATCATTTTAGGAGAAAAAAGCAGAATGAAGAGTAACCTGCTTCCCAGGCCTGTAGAAATGCAGTCTGATGGAGAGACCTTAAGTGCCAGAGTCACTGAGGCTGTGAAGTAACCTGTCTTGGGCAAAAAAAAGAAACAGATATCTGTTGAAGGAATAAGTAAAAGAAAACTAATCCAGATCTTGAAATAATCCTGGAAGAAGACTGAAGAAAATTCTCAGAGCTAGAAAATACTGAGAGCTGAATTGTATTTGCTTCTCATTGTAGGCTTGGACAGAACACCATTTTTCTCTGTCATTTTGAAGGGGATAAGGAAGAATTGCACGGATGTAATCCTGAAAAGACAAAAGCTCTTTCCTGTTAAGATTTATGGTTAATCCTAAGAGACAACAATACTTGTAACTGACAAAATCAATGTAGCTGGGGATTTGGTGAATAAAAATGTTACCTTTCTTGGCAGTGGAACAATTCCAAGTAGAACAAGCATTCTCTTTGGAGGGATGTATATACCATTAACAGTGTATGTGGGAATCTGGTTTCCTGGCTCCATGGCTGCTGCACAAGTTTCAGATATCCTTAGTACTCACCTTGAGTACTTAGTACCGTAGTATACCTTGAGTGCTGTGCCCAGTTCTGGGCTCCTCAATTCAAGAGAGATGTTGAGGTGCTGGAACGTGTCCAGAGAAGGATGACAAAGCTGGTGAGAGGCCGGGAGCACAGCCCTGTGAGGAGAGGCTGAGGGAGCTGGGGGTGTGCAGCCTGCAGAAGAGGAGGTTCAGGAGTGACCTCATTACTGTCTACAACTACTTGAAGGAAGGCTGTAGCCAGGTGAGGGTTGGTCTCTTCTGCCAGGCAACCAGCAAGAGAACAAGGGGACATAGTATGAAGTTGTGCTGGGGGAGGTCTAGGCTGGATATTAGGAGGAAGTTCTTCACAGAGAGAGTGATTTGCATTGGAATGGGCTGCCCAGGTGGTGGAGTCACTGTCCCTGGAGGTGTTCACTCCTTGAATCTCTCCTTAATATTAGCTAGTGGCAATATGCCTTTATCAATGTTAATATGATGAATTACAAATGATGGTTTCTGGAGCATTCAAGAAAAGCCTGGATGAGGCACTTAGTGCCATGGTCTAGTCGACTGAACAGGGATGGGTGCTGGGTTGGACTGGAGGATCTTGGAGCTCTCTTCCAATCTGGTTGATTCTATGATGCTATGATAATCCCAGCATGACAAATCTGCTCTCAAAGACTCAAACACATCCAAGTATCCATGAAGATAAGGGTGTACTTGGTATAGTGCTGTAAACATGAAGAGGAGGTTTTGTTTCTGTTGCCTGTGAGGGCACAGATCAAGTAACTTGGTAATTAGTCTTGGAGTAATTGGTATTTAGGAAAAGCCCCTCCCCTCCCTTTGTTGAAAACACGGCAAGGATTTTAGAATTTCCTAAACAAACTCAGCAGTTTTAAAACTCCAACTGGATAGGTATCCTGGATACATTGCACAACACTGCAGTGGCCACAGCAGATGAGATCTTTCCTCGTGACAAGCAAAATTCAGGTGCTTCTCTGCATGCTATAAATTGATTAGCTGTCTCTGGTTTCTCTGATAACAAGTAATAGTGATTTAATTAGGACAGGTGGTAAGAGCCTCCCTGGAAACTGCTATTGTGTAGTTTTCAGTCATTTTTATCTTTCCAGTAGTCTGTCTCTAGGATTCTTGACAATACTCTGCCTCCTCCTCCTTCTCTTTTAATCTGCCAGAAGAATTAGCAGATGGTGTGAATACCTGGCTGTTTGTTCCTTTCTTGGCTTCTTATGTGGGGAGGAATCCCTAACAAAATTACCCTGCTAGCTGAATTTTGGTGAAGCTTTCACCCCTCTAAAATGAAGAAAGAAACTCTTCTCTATTAATTTTTTTTTTCTGCCTGAAAATGTTAAACACTTTTGATTTCCTCTACCAGTGAAGGGTCTTGAACTTCTGGTATAATTGTTCTGTTATCCTCCACATTTCCCAAGGAGGGACAATCTTCAGATATTATGGAATGAAAATAAGGGTGAAGTGTCTGCTTCTGGAAGAACAAATGAGTCATACAATTGGTTTGGTTAGAACAGACCTGTAAGATCACTGAGTTCAACCAAGGCATGGATAAGCAATATTATAGAATCACAGAAACATCCAGGTTGGAAAAGCCCCTCATGATCACTGAGTTCAACCTGTAACCCTACTCTACATGATTGACCTTAAACCATATTCCTAAGCATTACATCCAAACGACCCTTAAACACATCCAGGGTTGGTGACTCCACCACCTCCCTGGGCAGCTCATTCCAGTCCCTGACCACTCTCTACATGAGCGTATCCAGAGAAGGGCGACGAGGCTGGTGAGAGGCCTCGAGCACAGCCCTACGAGGAAAGGCTGAGGGAGCTGGGATTGTTTAGCCTGGAGAAGAGGAGGCTCAGGGGTGACCTTATTGCTGTCTACAACTACCTAAGGGNCTAGCCTTGAGCTCTGTGGTGACGGCTTGGACTTGATGATCTGTGAGGTCTCTTCCAACCTTGGTGATACTGTGATACTGTGATACTGTAATCTAAACCTACCCAGGACTGGGTGCTAGGTTGGACTGGATGATCTTGGAGGTCTCTTCCAACCTGCTTCATTCTGTGATTCTATAACTTTGTAGATAACCAGCACTAGAAACTGCTACATCTTGGAACTTCTGGCTTTCAGCCCCAGGCTGGATGTGAGATAGATGGTTGTGTTCACTAAGCAGTCCTGTACCTGGGTGAATGTCTGCACCCAGTGTGTGCTTGTCCTACTTAGAAATGTCAGTTTTAAAGGAGATGGATGATGAGCCTATCCTGTTTATATTTCACCATTAAAAAGCACAAAAGGAACATGCGTTAATCACTGACCTGACACAAAGCCTGCCATTGCATCCTGAAAGAGAAAATCATTATTTTAATTGGAACTAATGGCTTGTGGCCATGATAACTCATGGTGAGGCACAATATTAATGTCACTTTGCCTGGTGACAGAATAACTAATACCTACTTGCTCACAGTCTGCCACAGTGTCAGCTGATGCAAATCGACACTGTCTGCAGGCCAGATCCACAAAAAAAAGGCTTTGTTGCCTTTCATCTCTAAAAGAGAGATTTGAAGTTTTTTTGCCTAATGTTACCTGAAGGTGACAAATCCAAATACAAGCTGGGACTGCTCTTGTCAGTGCTTAATCAGGAGCCAGTAATTACCTCCATGCATTTATTCCTCTTTTGTATTCGATACCAAGCGTGCTCGTGTTAGTACCTAAGCAGATGGATGTTTCACCCAGGAAAATGCACATCAAAGCCCTAAAAGGGAGGAAGAGAAACTCTTGCCAGTGAGAAGTGCAATGCATGGAGTTGTCTAATAAAACAACACTACTGTACCCATAAAGAGAAGATACTGATTTTATTCAGGCATATTCAGAGACTGTCTTCTCCAAAACTTCTGAGTCGTTGGCTCTTATGGATTGGGTTTTCTTGGTTCTGGAATGTGCAGGATTGAAAAGGAATGTTTTCCCCATTTTCATTTATTGAGGTTTATTATGCTAGGAGCTGGCATCTGAACTGGAACCTTTATCATAGTCTTTTTTCCTTTAGAGACAGAAGAGTGTGAAGGATGTCATCAGCATTTGTTTTTCAGTCATGATAAGGGGAGTTATAGATGAGAGGATTAATGTCTTTATGCCACAGCAAAAAAAAAGTCCATGGTTAGGGATCCTGGGTTTGACCTATGTGCTAGTTTGAAGCTAGCTGGAATATTTTGGTGAGAAGAATTAGATTCTAGGCTGGGAAAAGGAAACAATGGTGATGTCTACTGCGCTCATAGGCTTGCTGAGATGTATAAAAACAAGAACATAAATACAGATAACAGAGTTGCTCTCTGGCTCTGGCTGCTTGTGCTTCTTTCCCTAACCTGCTGTCTGTGTAGCTAATCCTTCTGCTTCCTAACCCCCCTGGCCAATTCTCCAAACTCACCTTGAACATAAGGCAAAGTCTGGGATAAGGTAGAGGGGTGGAAAGGAGGTAGAAGGGTGGTTGGGAGCCCCTCCTGGGGACTCTGGTTTCTGGGAGGGCTGTTGTGTTTCTGCATTACCTTTTTAACTTGTATATTTATGTCTCTAGCTGTACAGATTGTAAATACCTGCTTGCATATTGTGCTAAGCTGTAAATATGAAGCTTCATTACTTAATTTCCAGCTCATCTTAGTCTAGTCTGGGTGATTTTCATAAGAGTGAGTGGCCAGGTAACACCCAAACCATCACAACCCACTACCCTTCAGAGCCATTACCACATCGGTTCAGGCTCTAAGATGAGAGCACTCAAATCATAACAGAACAGTACAGTACAAGTAGGAACTTTGGACTATTGAGCTGATTAATCTTGTCCCAAGAGCTCCTTCAACTCCTGCAAGCCTTTCTTTTTCTTTATTTCTTAAATCTGAAAGCCAGATCATAGGCTTAAGATTAAACAATTAATTTTAAATTCAATATTCTACAGGATATTTTGGCAGTTAGATGCAGCTCTCAGCAGCTAAATTGCACAGCTGCTGCATTCTTTTTGAATATCAAGATTTTTACTCAGTTCTTCACTTTCTTAAAACAATCCCCAAATGCTGAGTTATGCACACAAAGATGCCCAGAGAATGCAAAACCTTTGAGTTGTATCCAGGTACAGATATTTGACAAGCAATGAGCCAGAAAAGGTTCATTTCCAAGGTAGCAGTACATAATAAATGTAATCAACTTTTATTGGTGACATAATGTGAAGAAGATATTTCATTCCATAAGAAGGACATTGAACTGTTGGAGCCAGTCCAGAGGAGGCCACAAAGATGATCAGAAGGCTGCAGCAGCTCTGCTATGAGCACAGGCTACCAGAGTTGGGGCTCTGCAGCCTGGAGAAGAGAAGGCTTTGAGGAGACCTTGTAGCAGCCTTCCAGTATCTGAAAGGGGCCTCAGGAGGGATGGGGAGGGCCTATTTACAAGGTCTTGTAATGACAGGATGAGGGACAATGGGTTTAAACTGGAAGAGGGGAGGTTTAAAGAAAGGAGATTTAAACTAGGAATTAGGAAGAAGTTCTTTCCAGTGAGGGTGGTGAGACACTGGCACAGATTGCCCAGGGAGGTTGTGGCTGCTCGCTCCCTGGAGGTGTTCAAGGCCAGGTTGAGGCCTTAAGTGATCTATTCTAGTGGGAGGTGTCGCTGCCTATGGCAGAGGGTTGGAACTGGATGAGCTTTGAGGTCCCTTCCAAGATAAACCATTCTGTGATTTTCTGATTCTTTGTTCACAGCCTCATCCAAACTGGCCTTGAACACCTTTTAGAGAGGGAGCAGTCACAACCTCCCTGGGCAACCTGTGCCAGTGTCCCACCACTGTAAAGAACCCTTTCCTAACATCTATGCTTTGTTTTCCATTTGCCTTAACAGAGCCTTCAGGAGGATCTGCTCCATGATCTTGTCAGGCACATAGGTAATACTGACCAGTTACCTTCTTCTGGAACCCCTTAAGCTTTCTTTATTTCCAGGTAACACCTTTTTGTAGTAACTATCCCACCCATTATTCTTAACATTTCCTGTTCCAAAGTGTCCTACAAAGAATTTGCTTCTGAAACTGACTCTCCTTGCTCTTACCCCTTAGTGCCTTGAACAGTCATACATCACCCTAGAATACGACCAGGGGCAATGGGAGAAGAAATTCAGTGTATCAACTTCACATGGCAGGCTGAAAAATGACTCTGTGGGCTGCTTGCAGGAGAAATTACAATAGATCTTGTAAATATTTCTCTAGTGCATAATTCCCTGCTTAGGCAAGTTTTCACTTTGGGTCGAGTTGTGGTCCATGAGAGGGCATTATTACTAAACAAAAAATAAACCTTAAGAAATTATGATGCTTTGTGAAATAGTGGAGGCATGGGGAAGGTTATTGACTATTCTAAAACGAATGCAGGAACAGGCTGTGTTATATTCATTCACCTTCCCAGAGATCATTGTTGGATGACAGCTTTGCTAACAGGGCATTTCTAGGCAGAGGCATGGTCTGCCCTAATAGAGCCATTATGAAAATAAATGGTTCTCTTTATCCCCTCTCCACTGAAATGAGGGCTTATGAAGCTGCATTTTGAGATAGTCTGCAGTGGTACATATGGTCTCCTTGATTTGTTTCAAAGACAAATAAGTCTGAGAAGTTCCATTTAAATAGATCAGGCTAGGCTTAAATCTAGGGTATGCTAAGCTAACTGTCTTAAAGAAAAAAAAAAAAAGATGGGAGCAGGTTTTATTTCTGTCTTCCTTTATAATAAAATAAATTAGGGTGAAGTTCTGATTTATATGAAAGCCTAAAAATACTATCAAGTTTCTTATTCATTTTCTTAGAAAGTCAAAGACAGACATATGATTCTGGGAGCTGTTAAGGTCCATCTCTGCTTAATCCTGCTAAGTGTTAAAGAAAAGAAGAAAGGCAGGCAGAAAGAGAGACTTTATTCCTAGGGAGAAGCTTCGTTCAGGAAGGCATGCCCTTTTTCTCTGCTTTATATACAGTACACCTATGTGTCCATTTTTGTGTGCTGTCCATCACTGCTAGCTGCACCTTCTGGGGTTTTGAGAGTCTGCCTTGAAAATTATAAAAAGCTTTTAGGAAAAGCCTTCCGTGCTGATAAATATTGAAATGCTTGCAGCCCTAAACTACCCAATTATTTCCTAGTTGTCTGCCATTCTGCCACGGCCCTTGTCCCTGTAGGTGTATTGTCTCTACATGCTGCAGCTGCTTTTCAGCCTCAGACAGAGAGAGCTGGACAACTTGGTTCATTAACACATCAAAAATGGATATCCCCCGCTGTGGAGAAAGGGCAGCTGCTGAGGGGCCTGTCTAAAAACACATGATGTTATAAGATGGGTATTAGCACTCTAGCCTTCCAAACACATTCTGCTGATCATTGGGGAAATAACAGGACAGAAATGCAGCAGGGCAATCACAGAATCATAGAATCCTAATGGGAAAGGTGACTTGGCCAAAAGCCAAGAAGAATTCTCAAGAATCAGAGAATCGACCAGGTTGGAAGAGACCTCCAAGCTCATCCAGTCCAACCTAGCACCCAGCTCTACCCAGTCAACTAGACCATGGCACTGAGTGCCTCATCCAGTGTTTGCTTGAATGCTTCCAGGGAAAGAGACTCCACCACCTCCCTGGGCAGCTCATTCCAATGGCAAATCATTCTCTCTGGCAAGAACTTCCTCCTAATATCCAGCCCAGACCTCCCCCAGCATGTGAGATATTATTGAATCACAGAATCACAGAATTTCTTAGATTGGAAAAGACCTTCAAGATCATTGAGTCCAATCATTAGTTTCACACTGACAAGTCCTTGACTAAACCAAATCCCACAGCACAACATCTAATCACTATGAATGCCTATGGTTGGAAAGGACCACCAGGATAATGTGCTGTTAATGTTATTTATTTTACTATTTGACTAACCAGAAAACAGGAGGAAGATCTAACAGTTGGGAGCAGAGTTAAGGTGTTGGCCTAAAGATGACAAGGTTGCTGATGAATTTGAGGGCAATTAGAGTGTGTGATAGCTAACAGCCACCTTCTACTCCTCACCCTCCAGTAAGAAAAACCAAAAAGGATGCAGCTGTTATTACTCAGCCAAGGTTAGTGCAGAGATGAGTGCGGAGGAGGTAAGGAGCAGATGGTGCAAGAGGCAGAAAGGCAAAGGAGGAGGAAATAGTTTATACAAGTGATGATATTCTAGTCCAATAATTTAATGAAATGTTAGAGATCTTTCTTATTGTTGTTCTTCTGTATGCAATACAATTCCTTATTTAAAGTTTCAAATGAAACTAGAGTGTTAACCCTGTCACTGTCACACAGTGTTACAGATTTGACCAGTCATAGAATCAAGCAGGTTGGAAGAGACCTCCAAGATCTTCCAGTCCAACCTAGCACCCAGCCCTAGCCAATCAACAAGACCATGGCACTAAGTGCCTCATCCAGGCTTTGCTTCAACACCTCCAGGGATGACAACTCCACCACCTCCCTGGGCAGCCCATTCCAATGGCAAATCACTCTCTCTGCCAACAACTTCCTCCTAACATCCAGTCTAAACCTGTTATGCAGACACAGAGAAGACTTCACAAGTGGAAATTTTACACTTAGTTCAGTTTGGTTCAGTCATTGGTTAAGCTTGTCATGACAAGACAGGAGAACAAAGACAGTGGTATGCTATTTCAAGAGCAGTGTCTAGCACAATGGTGATGCCAACTAGATTTCCAGCTAAAAAGCTTGGAATTGGAAGTTTGGATACACCAGCAACAAACCTGGTAATGCCCAACTCCTTACCAAAAGAAATCTTAAATGCAAAAATGAGTATTTAGGACACTGAAGAAGGAAATGCTGTCTCTAAAAAGATGCTTTTGTAAGACAAAATAATCTTCCCCATCTTGAACTTTTAGCCCCATTCACATGCTTTGATAAGCCGTTGGATAGAAACTGACAGACTTCTCCATTGTTATCTTCAACCTCCACACTGTCCTAGTGATTTGACATCCTAATCAAGATTCTCATCCATATGTTAAGTAGTTCTTGCTCTTCCCATTCATTAAGTTCTTTATAAAGAAATTGCACTACTGTGAAAACATAAAGCCAAGAGGACAAGCAACTAACTCCCAAATAACAGTGTATCATAGAATCATAGAATGGTTTAGGTTGGAAGGGACCTCAAGGATCATCCAGCTCCAACCCCCTGCCATAGGCAGGGACACCTCCCACTAGAGCAGGTTGCTCAAGGCCTCATCCAGCCTGGCCTTAAACGCCTCCAGGGAGGAAGCATCCACAACCTCCCTGGGCAACCTGTGCCAGTGTCTCACCACCCTCACTGTAAAGAACTTCCTCCTAACATCCAGTCAAAATCTGCTCTGCTCCAGCTTAAACCCATTCCCCCTTGTCCTGACATTACCAGACCTTGTCAATAGTCCCTCCCCAGCCTTCCTGTAGGCTCCCTTCAGATACTGCAAAGCCACTCTAAGGTCTCCTCGAAGCCTTCTCTTCTGCAGTCTGCAGAGCCCCAAGTGTCTCAGCCTGTCCTCATAGCATTATTAAAACCAATGAGAATGCAATGAAGAGAGTGAAAAAACCTAATTGATCCTACATATGGAAGGTAATTCAAAACATTCCTACTCCACTTATCTGTTTTCCTTCTAATTTTATCAATCCTCTTTCCTTCTTTCTTCTTTTTTTTCTGTTTTAAGGACCAGAAACACATGCAGTTACCAGAATATAGTACCTCAGACCTTTGTCCATAATCAGCTCCTAGTAGCAGGGAGACATTTTCTTTTTTTTCCCCTTCATTTCCTAGCTCTGAACAGTTTGGCTTGTTGGGATTTACTGTTACTGAGCATTAAATGGCCTCTTTATTTTTATAACTGGAATGGTTATAGTCAGCTCAGTGTCTGTCCCCTTCTTTGTTGGAATTAGATTCTTTAATTCAGTCAGCTGAGCCATATGGCAACAATTACAAGATGCTGTGACTCTGCTTCCTAGAAAGAGGTTTTATCCTCTTTGTCTTTGAGGCTGAGACACAGCAATATTCAAATGGATTTCAGAGGCTACTAAGCCAGCAGTGCAGATCAGGTACAAATGCTTTACATAAACAAATAATATGAATAATGGGAAGTAAGCAACATGGACTCACTGGCAAACATCTTCACAGTGGTGAAAGTGGATCACCGTGAGGATGCAGAAACCTGTCAGGGCAGGTGCTGTGTCCAGTTCTGGGCTTCTCAATTCAAAAGAGATTTTGAGTTACTGGCAGATGTCTAGATAAGGGCAACGAAGCTGGTGAGAGGCCTGGAACACAGCCCTGTGAGGAGAGTCTGAGGGAGCTGGGGGTGTGCAGCCAGAAGAGGAGGCTCAGGGCTGACCTCATTGCTGTCTACAACTACCTGGAGTTGGTTTCTTCTGCCAGACAACCAGCAACAGAACAAGGGGACAGTCTCAAGTTGTGCCAGGGGAGGTCTAGGCTGGATGTTAGGAGGAATTTGTTGCCAGTGAGAGTGACTGGCATTGGAATGGGCTGCCCAGGGAGGTGGTGGAGTCACCATCCCTGGGGGTGTTCAAGCAAAGCCTGAATAAGGCACTTAGTGCCATGGTCTGGTTGATTGGACAGAGCTGGGTGCTAAGTTGGACTGGATGATCTTGGAGGTCTCTTCCAACCTGGTTGATTCTATGATTTTGTGATCTTAAGACAGCACACTGGAACCCTGCATGTAACTTCCAACATCTTGATTACTGACCCTAAAAAATCATTAAAGCACATGAAAAAAAAAAAGGGCACAAACACCCCAAAATAAGAATAGGTCTTAGAAGCCAATGTAGCTAAAAGCATTTTTGGTGCTGCATATAAAGATTGAGAGCATTAGTCCAAAATTATTTCAGATGCAAACCAGTCTGAATTTGGAGACTCCTCAGGTTAATATAACTTTTTGAACCATGCCGAAGCACACAGCCTGAAGAGATGTAACTGAATTTATTTGGGGCTCTTTAGACACAGTTTACCTGCTTACTCTGCTTTTTGACCCTAAGGAAGCAAGGGAGGGAGATTGTCCATCAATGATGTCCATTTGAAACTTCCTCAGTAGGTAATAATTATTCCTCTGAGCTGTAGAAGTTGGCTTCAGGATAATAAAAAGATCAGCTATGGAAATACAGGACACTTAGTGCCATGGTCTAGTTGATTGGATAAAGCTGGGTGCTAGGTTGGAGTGGATGATCTTGGAGGTCTCTTCCAACCTGGTTGTTTCTGTGATTCTATGCTCTGCATGGTAAACCACATTTCACTAAAGGAAGAGTTTTGATAGGAAGTTTCTAACATTGAAGGAAAAATACAGCAAACCATGACTCTGCCTCCTCTCAGCTAAACTTCATTAAAAGTTCAACACCTTTATCAATTTCTCATTTCTTTCACCTATCTCTTAAAAAAATTGCTCTTTTGGGGCTTGGAGTAAAATAAGGTTCATATAACGTTAAAGACTTTGCCATCATCAAAGATAATGCCTTGTTTGCCCAAGAGGAAAATGGAATGAATTGTAATACAAAACATTACTTCAAATTCATTTTCCCTCCTGCTCTCTGGCATTTAGAATAGAATAGAATAGGATCAGCCAGGTTGGAAGAGACCTCCAAGATCATCCAGTCCAACCTAGCACCCAGCCCTATCCAGTCAACCAGACCATGGCACTAAGTGCCTCATCCAGGCTTTTCTTCAACACTCCCAATGACGGTGACTCCACCACCTGCCGGGGCAGCCCATTCCAATGGCACATCTTTCTTTAACTGTAGCCAGGTGTAGTTGTAGCTCTATGGGGCAGCAATTCAGAACAGGAGCTCTTTTAACTCCCATTTGTCCCTGGAAAGTTCTTCTGTTACCGAAATTTTCTCTCTACATTTTATATGTTCTTAGAGAAATTCAGGCTGGTTTTTTACCAGCCTGGGACCAACACACACAAAAAAATAAATTAAAATACAATCAAACTCGTTTCTGGTGCTTGCTTCAAACATGTCAAGATTATCATAGAATCATAGAATCAATCAGGTTGGAAGAGACCTCCAAGATCATCCAGTCCAACCTAGTACCCAGCCCTGTCCAATCAACCAGACCATGGCACTAAGTGCCTCATCCAGGCTTTTTTTGAATGCTTCCCAGGACAGCAACTCCACCACCTCCCTGGGCAGCCCATTCCAATGCCAATCACTCTCTCTGGCAACAACTTCCTCCTAACATCCAGCCTAGACCTCCCCTGGCACAACTTCAGACTATGTCCCCTTGTTCTATTGCTCGGTGCCTGGCAGAAGAGACCAACATTTGCCTGGCTACAGCCTCCCTTCCAGTAGCTGTATACAGCAATGAGGTCACCCCTGAGCCTCCTTTTCTCCAGCCTACCCAAACTCCCTCAGCCTATCTTCACAGGGCTCTGTTCCAGGCTCCTCATCAGTTTTGTCACCCTTCTCTGAACAAGTTCCAGTACCTCAACACCTCTCTTGATTTGAGGAGCCCAGAACTGGACACAGTGTGTGTCCTGTCAAGGTGTTGCCTGAACAGTGTTGATTACAAGGGAAGAATAACCTCCCTTGTCCTGCTGGCCACACTGTTCCTGATACAGGCCAGGATGCCACTGGCTTTCCTGCCCACCTGGGCACACTTCTGGCTCGTGTTCAGCTACTATCTACCAGTACTCCCAGGTCCCTTTCTGCCTGGCTGCTCTCCAGCCACTCTGTCCCCAGCCTGGAGTGCTGCTTGGCATTGTTGTGGCCAAAGTGTAGAACCCTGATCAATATGCATTGGTCAGAGTAGAGATTTTTCAGAAAGTGGCTTTCAAATGTGCTCTCATTTGTTCAAACCATGACATTAATAAATCAGGGTGAGTGAAGAATATGAGTTAGATAACAAAAGAAACCAAACAGGCATGTCATGAAATGCAAACATGTCTCCAGTTCAAACACTGCTGTTCCAGTATTTCATGGCAGTGTTCCCTCTACTTATTTTCTACCATTAGAAGATGAAGCTGCTGCCAATAAGACTTTGTCTGATTTTAGACAGAATTCCTACTTTTCTTTCCAAGATTTTTAAGGGAGGACTGCAAAGAGCAGCTATGCCATCGAGCTTATACAAGTTCTTTTGCCAGAAACAGAGGAGCACTAAAGCTTTCAATACCAACACAAGAAATACCCTTGAAAATAGTAGGCTGCCTTTCCAACTCTTATGCTTTCTAAATCCTCTCCCTTTCATTTTGCTCCTTACAAAACAAGACCCTCCAAATCCACTGATCCCCTTGTCCGGCATTTCAGGCCCCATGCATGCTTCTTTCCGAGGTTCAATGGCACAGAGATTTGGGGGGAAATGTGCAAAACCAAAGGAGATCTGAAGTCATAGTTGTTCAGAAATTGGAAGCAGAAAAACGTGCTCAGAAAACAAGTGGTATATTTAAATTGCCTTTTTTTTTCCCTGATGGGACACCAAGACTCCCTAAGATGTCTATACAGGTAGGGACTGTCAATCTAGTAGGGCCTGTTGTGATAGGACAAAAGGTAATGGTTTTAAACTAAAAGAATCACAGAATCACAGAATGTCAGGGTCTGGAAGGGACCTCCAAGCCTCATCCAGTCCAACTGTCTGCAGAGCAAGATCTCCTATACCAGATCCCAAAGAAATGCATCCAGGCAGGTCTTGAATATTTCCAGAGAGGAAGACTCCACAACTCCCCTAGGTAGCCTATCCCAGTGTTCTGTCACCTTCACAGGCAAAAAATTCCTCCTCATGTTTAAATGAAACTTCCTATGCCTCAGCTTCCACCCATTGCCCCTTGTCCTGTCACTGGGCATCACCCAGCAGTGCCTGGCTCCAGCCTCCTGGCACTCACCCTGCACGTTTTTATAGCCATTGATGAGGTCACCTCTCAGTCTCCTCCTCTCCCAGCAGCACAGCCCCAGCTCCCTCAGGCTCTCCTTGTAACAGAGATGTTCCATTCCCTTCATCATCTTTGTGGCTCTGCACTGGACTCTCTCAAGCAGTTCTGTGTCCCTCTTGAACTGGGGAGCCCAGAACTGGACACAGTACTCCAGGTATAGTCTCACCAGGGCAGAGTAGAAGAGCAGTAGAACCTCTCTCAACCTACCAGCCACAGCCCTTCTGATACACCCCAGAATGGCATTGGCCCTTCTGGAGAGAAGATTCAGGCTAGATATAAGGAAGAAGGTTTTATGCTGAGGGTGGTGAAACACAACCTCTCAGGCTGTCCAGAGAGGTGGTAGATATTCCATCCCTGGAACAACTCCTGGTCAGGTTTGATGGAGCTCTGAGCAACTCGATCTAGTTGAAAATGCCCCTTCTCAGTGCAGGAGGGTTGAAGTAAATGACTTTTAAAAGTCTCTTCCAATGCAAAAGATTCCATGATTGTACAAGCCCTAGGAGGAGAGGCTGAGGGAGCTGGGATTGTTTAGCCTGGAGAAGAGGAGGCTCAGGGGAGACCTTATTGCTGTCTACAACTACCTGAGGGGTGGTTGTAGCCAGGAGGAGGTTGCTCTCTTCTCTCAGGCAGCCAGCACCAGAACAAGAGGACACAGCCTCAGGCTACGCCAGGGGAAATTTAGGCTTGAGGTGAGGAGAAAGTTCTTGACTGAGAGAGTCATTGGCCACTGGAATGGGCTGCCCAGGGAGGTGGTGGAGTCGCCATCCCTGGAGCTGTTCAAGGCAGGATTGGACGTGGCACTTGGTGCCATGGTCTAGCCTTGAGCTCTGTGGTGACGGCTTGGACTTGATGATCTGTGAGGTCTCTTCCAACCTTGGTGATACTGTGAGACTGTGATACTGTTTTCTGCTGGAAAAAAAGAGATGATGCCATGATTCTATAGTCCAAACCCTGTGATGCCATCATTCTATAGTCCCAAATCTGTGAGAAAAGCATGAGCTGGTGGAAGATGTTGTATGCTGTTTGTGGCCAGTGAATATATACCATAAGGCAATTCCTTTGCCTTTGGAGAAGCATAAGCAAGGCAGAAGGAGAACACACATGCACTATGTCCAAGGAGGGAGCAAGGTCAAGTGGGTCAAAACAACTGAACTCCTGCTTTTCTGTATTTTCCTGTCTCAAGCAGTAAAGCACAAGCTCCTGTTTGCCTTTCCTGTGAAGATCCACTCAGGCTTTTTGGTATTTGACTTGTTCTCTTGGAAAAAATAATCATCTGATTTATCAGGAGTGAGGGATTTGGGAAGTTAAGGATTGAACTCTTGTTCTCTTAAGATGAAGAAAACTGAGGATATATTGGTACTGTCTCAACAAACCAATGAAGACCCTAGAGTAGGCACAGTGGGTCCTAAGCAAGCCCTTTTAATACATCATGCATTCATCAATTTGTGAGGCGGGATGGAGACAATGGCAGCAAGATGTCAGCCATAGTAACACCTACTGCAGCTCTCACTTCTAGGAACAGCTAAAAATGGAGGAGTCTGGGAAACAGCAACAGTGATGAAAAGGCTTTGAGTGAAAACTTCTAACATACTGTAACATTTTAGTGCAACTAGAAGCAGAAAATAACGTGTTTTTTTTTCTCACTCACCACAGTAACACCTCTCTTTGTCAATGGACTAGTTGATAAATCAGTTAAAATAAAATGCAAATTGAGTTTCCCATCTGGACACTGTGACACTCAATAATTCAAGCCAAATAACGTGTTGCCTTTAAGGAATTCATTCTACCAAACAAAACTCTACACCCTACTTTTGTATGTTTCCTTCACAGCTCAGTTTACAGCTCAAGTTAATGACTACCCTTATAGAACAAAGCTGAAGGCTTGATATGTTTTTAAGCAAACTCTTTCCACCTTTGCTTTAGACTCCTTGTCAAAGTTTTGTCTTCTCACTGTAGCCAAATATGAGAAAGTCAATCAAGTAAAAGTAAATCTGTCTTTTTTTTAGATGAAGCCTTTAGATGAAGTGGGGTTGGTCTCTTCTGCCAGGCAACCAGCAACAGAACAAAGGGACACAGTCTCAAGTTGTGCCAAGGGAAGTATAGGCTGGATGTTAGGAGAAAGTCCTTGACAGAGAGTGATTGGCATTGGAATGGGCTGCCCAGGGAGGTGGTGGAGTCACTGTCCCTGGAGGTGTTGAAGAAAAGCCTGGATGAGGCACTTAGTGCCATGGTCTGGTTGATTGGCTAGGGCTGGGTGCTAGGTTGGACTGGATGATCTTGGAGGTCTCTTCCAACCTGCTTGATTGTATGATTCTAAGCCATGAACCTTTCCTTTAGCATTCCACATTTTTATCCAGTTCTAAAATGATTCCTCTTACACTAATATTTATTGTTTGGGTTTTGTAGCTTGGTGTTTCTTGGGTGATTTTAGTTTTGTTTTGGGGTTGGAGGAGGTTGTTTATTTGCTTGTTTGCTTGGTTTGGGTGTGATTTGGTTTTATTTTTTGCAAGCATCTTTTATTATTGGTTTATTTGTTAAATCTCACATGAATTTTCCTGTAGATTTGTCATTCTTACTTCGGTAGTCAATGAAATTTTCTTCAGCCACACTTTGATGGACAAGGCAATCCACTTTGTCATCTAACCCTCATATCAAAGTGACAGAATATTGTGTGACTTAACACCTGGAGAAATTTTCATTACTTCTATGAGATTTAGATAACAGTTCCATTAACAAAGTTTAGATCAGGGCCTCAAAACATAACAGTTCTCAAACTTCCCTTTGGGCTTCTCTTTATGTTATTTCCAAGGCAAATATTTCACATGAACAAATGCAATATGAACAGGTGCTCACCTTTTACAGAAAGCACTTCTAACATAGAATCACAGAATCAACCAGCTTGGAAGACATCTCCAAGAGCATCCAGTCCAACCTAGCACCCAGCCCTAGCCAATCAACTAGACCATGGCAATAAGTGCCTCATCCAGGCTTTTCTTCAACACCTCCAGGGATGGTGACTCCACCACCTCCCTGGGCAGCCCATTCCAATGCCAATCACTCTCTCTGGAAACAACTTCCTCCTAACATCCAGCCTAGACCTCCCCCAGCACAACTTGAGACTATGTCTCCTTTTTCTGTTGCTGGTTGTCTGGCAGAAGAGACTGACCCCAGCTGGCTACAGCCTCCCTTCAGTTAGTTGTAGACAGCAATGAGGTCACCCCTGAGCCTCCTCATCTCCAGCCTAAACACCCCCAGCTCCCTTAGCCTTTCCTCACAGGGCTCTATTCCAGGCCCCTCATCTGCTTCGTCACCCATCCCTGGACACATTCCAGTATCTCAACATCTCTCTTGACTTGAGGACCTCAGAACTGGACACAGCACTCAAGGTGTGGCCTGAGCAGTGCTGAGTACAGGGGAAGAATAACCTCCCTCGTCCTGCTGGCCACACTGCTCCTGATACAGGCCAGGATGCCATTGGTTCTCCTGTCCACGTGGGCACACTGCTGGTTCATGTTCAGCTATTATCTACCAGTACCCCCAGGTCCCCTTCTGCCTGGCTGCTCTTTAAACAAGACACTTGCTAATGATGCAGCAATAACAAGTTCCAAGTTGTCCATTATACAAAAGCTTTATGTTTTGCACTCAGATGAAGTGATTTTCTCTTCAGCACAAAACTCCCTGCCAGAAAAAAAAAGAAAAAGAAGAAATAAACCCCAAACCTACCCTTTAGTATCTCCTTAGTGCTAAATAAATGCAGAAGCTCTTGTTGGCAGTTTCAACTTAATAAAAGCAATTGACAAAATGCTTTATCATTCCTTAAAAGGCACAGCTTAAAAAGAGAAATTGAGTTTGAAATATAATGTGATGTATTTCACTGAAGAGTCATAGAATGGTCTGTGCAGGAAGGGACTTCTAGAGGTCATCTAGTCCAGCTCCCCCTGCAGTAGCAAGGACATCCTCGCTAGCCCAGGTCACCCAGCACCTCATGAAACCCCACCTTGAATATCTCCAGGGATGGGGCCTCAACCACCTCCCTGGGCAACCTGTTCCAGTGCTCCACCACCCTCACAGTAAAGAACTTGTTCCTAACATCCAATCTAAATCTGCTCTTCTCAAACTTGAACCTATTGCTCCTTGTCCTGTCACTGCAGGCCTCTGTAAACAGCTTCTCTCCATCAGGTACTGGCAGGCTGCTATTCGGTCCCCCCCAGAGCCTCCTCTTCTCCAGAGTGAACATCCCCAGCTCCCTCAGCCTGTCCTCATAGCAGAGGTGCTTCAACCCTCTGATCATTTTTGTGGCCCTTCTCTGGACCCACCCCATCAGGTCCATGTCCTTCCTATAATCAAGGCTCCAAAGCTGGATGCAGTACTCCAGGTGAGGTCTCACCAGAGCAAAGTGACAGAATCCCCTCTCTGGCTCTGCTGGCCACATTTCTTTTGATGGAGCCCAGGATATGATTTGCCTTCTGGCCTGCTGTGCTAGTTTGAGCCTAGCTAGCATGTTTTGGTGAGAAGAACTAGATGATAGGCTGTAAAATGAAAACAATGGTGAGGTCTACTTCCCTCACAGTCTTGCTGGGATGTGTAAAGAAGAAAGGCAAAACNTATATACTGTAACTATCTGCTTGTACATTGTGCCAGCTGTAAATATAAGCTTCATTCCACATTTCCAGAGCGACTGAGTCTAGTCTGGGGGATCTCTAAAAGTGTGGGGGGGCGGGGGATACCCAAACCATCACACCTGCAAGCTCACACTGTCTGCTCAAGTCCAGCTTCTCATACATCAGCACCCCCAAGTCCCTTTCCACAGGGCTGGTCCCTAACACCTCATCCCCCAGCCTGTACTGAGAGTGAGGACTGTTCCAACTCCGGTGCAGGACCCTGCACTTGTTTTTGTTGAACCTCTTGAGGTTCACCTGGGCACACCTCTCCAACCTGTCAAGGTCCCTCTGGATGACCTCTTGTCCCTCTGGTGTGTTGACACCCCATTGGAATGGGCTGCCCAGGAAGGTGGTGGAGTTGGTGTCCCTGGAGGAGTTCAAAGAAAGAACTGGCTGAGTCACTTGGTGCCGTGGTCTAGTTGACTGGCTAGGGCTGGGTGCTAGGTTGGACTGGATGATCTTGGAGGTCTCTTCCAACCTGCTTGATTGTATGATTCTATAAATCTATGACACCACCACACAATTTTCTGTCATCTGCAAACTTGCCCTCGATCCTACTGTCTGTGGCATTGATCTAAATGTTAAACAGCACAGAGGGAAAGCTACCAAGGGTAGCAAACTGAAATAAATATCTCCATCTCTCCTAGTGGACTTCAAGCTTTTTTATTTCTTCTTCTTTTGAAGCAAGGGGATTGCTGCAGGGAAAGAGAGAGAAGGACAGGAAAATCTGAGTCACCAACACAGCCTTCCCAAAATAGACAAAAGAGTGAAAAGACAACTCAGCTTTACATATGCTCACCCACTACTCCTCTCAATATTGTTTTGCAGCAGTCCTCTACAAAGATCTTATGTATGTCACCACCACTAGGAAAGAGCACAGTAACACACAGCCTTTCATTATGTGCCTCATATTTCTTGATGTGGTGGGTTAGGAACTTTCCCCCCACACACTATTGGAATTTCCCAGACTAGCTCAGACAGCTTGGAAGTGAGATGAAGCTCTGCTTACAGCAAAGCTAAATTTACAAACATGCATACACAATATTTACAAGTGTTTACAATCATATACAAATTAGGAATAATACAGAAACCCAAACTCCCTCCCAGACAAAAATAAAACTGCCCAGAAGGGCTCAAAGCTACCTTCTGTTTCTCCCTCTCCTTTCCCAGATGGACAAACAAAACAGCCAGCAAAGATTACCTTGTTATGTGTTAGCCAAAATTAGTGTTCAATATCTTTATTGATGATCTGGACCAGGGGATTGAGTCCAGCATCAGTAAGTTTGCAGATGACACCAAGCTAGGAGCAGCTGTGGATCTGTTGGGGAGTAGGAGAGCCCTGCAGAGGGACCTGGACAGGCTGGATGGGTGGGCAGAGGCCAATGGGATGAGATTGAACAAGGCCAAGTGCAGGGTTCTACATTTTGGCCACAACAACCCCAAGCAGTGCTACAGGCTGGGGACAGAGTGGCTGAGAGCAGCCAGGAAGAAGGGGACCTGGGGGTACTGGTAGATAGTAGCTGAAGATGAGCCAGCAGTGTGCCCAGGTGGCCAAGAGAGCCAATGGCATCCTGGCCTGGATCAGGAGCAGTGTGGCCAGTAGGACAAGAGAGGTTCTTCTTCCCCTGTACTCAACACCGCTCAGGGCACAGCTTGAGTGCTGTGTCCAGTTCTGGGCTCCTCAATTCAAGAGAGATGTTGAGGTACTGGAACATGTCCAGAGATAGGAAATGAAGCTGGTGAGAGGCCTGGAGCACAGCCCTGTGAGGAGAGGCTGAGGGAGCTGGGGGTGTGCACCCTGGAGAAAAGGAGGCTCAGGGCAGAGCTCATTGCTGTCTACAACTAACTGAAGGGAGGCTGTAGCCAGGTGGGGTTGATCTCTTCTGCCAGGCAACCAGCAACAGAACAAGGGGACACAGTCTCAAGTTGTGCCAGGGGAGGTCTAGGCTGGATGTTAGGAGGAAGTTGTTTCCAGAGAGAGTGATTGGCATCGGAATGGGCTGCCCAGGGAGGTGGTGGAGTCACCATCCCTGGAGGTGTTGAAGAAAAGCCTGGATGAGGCACTCAGTGCCATGGTCTAGTTGATTGGCTAGGGCTGAGTGATTGGTTGGACTGGATGATCTTGGAGACCTCTTCCAACCTGCTTGATTCTGTGAAGGAGCAGCAAAATAAAGCAGTGTCCTGGAACAAAGTGGGGCAAACTGCTTACTTTTTGGCTTTTTATCCCTCTCAGCAAACCAATGAATGACACAGATTTCATCATTATTTTCTCTTTACAACCAGTGATCTAATTTCTCTCATTGAAATCCTCCAATTATCCTCAAACCAGTAGACTGGATTACTGCAAATAAATTACAGAACTGATATTAACTGTAAGTCCTTGACTACAACAAACAAATTAGAGAGCAGATGTTACTGTAAGTTTGACTTTTAGGGAAAAAGGGGTGAAGGTGGAGAAAAAAGAAGGGAGAAGCACAACAAAGTACCTGTCATTTAGTTCTGCCCCTTTCATAGCATCATAGAATCAACCAGGTTGGAAGAGACCTCCAAGACCATCCAGTCCAACAGAACCTGTTTAAGTGTAGAGTGCTGCATTATGTTCTGTCTTCAAATACCTGATTTCTTTGTATTATCTCTGAGTGGAATGAGTCTTCATCTATTCAGTGAGTGTTTAGCTGACCTGAGCAGGGAATTGGTAAATCAATTACCCTAGGAAAGTCCACCTTGGTTTATCTTTCCTGTTTATTTGTTAGAGAATAGAATATGTCACCACAAAACATAGCAGATGCTAGACAGCTTCAGTACTTGGACAAATTTTGTTCCAGGCCATCATGCTTAACACTGCAATCCTGTATTTATAACTCATTTATGAGGCTAGCTGGAGGCAGTGTGCTGGTTGCCTAACTTCCAGCGTGGGGAGAGAAGGAAAGGTTAAGTGTCAGAGTTATGCCAGTCTGCTCCAGTCAACGTGCAGTTGCCGCAGACGTCCAACTATGGTTACAAATACTAAGTAATTGGATTGATTCTGCTTAGTTCCCAGGAGACAAGAGCTGGAATCTCATATCCAAAAATCACAGCTTGTATTGACTGCCAGTGCTGATAGCACTTTCAGCAGACAGATGATGGCTGCCTGTGCAGGGCACTAAAGTGACACTAACATCTCACTCTTCACAGGAACAGCTTGGTGACAAGAAATAGTGCACTCTTCTTTGGTCCAGCCTTGACTGACAGAGGGGTGAGGACAGCATTCACACAGGACTCTCCTTCACAATTCTAGGAGGCCTTGAAGTGGCCTTCCAGTATCTGAAGGGGGCCTACAGGAGGCTGCAGAGCGACTATTGACAAGGTCTTGTAATGACAGGATGAGGAGTAATGGGTTTAAACTGGCAGAGGGGAGATTCAAAATGGATGTTAGGAAGAAGTTCTTTGCAGTGAGGGTGGTGAGACACTGGCACAGGTTGCTCAGGGAGGTCGTGACTGCTCTCTCTCTGGAGGTGTTTAAGGCCAGGTTGGATGAGGTCTCGATCAACCTGTTCTAGTGGGAGGTGTCCCTGCCTATGGCAGAGGGTTGGAACTGGATGATCTTTGAGGTCCCTTCCAAGCTAAACCATCCTATGATGCTATGATTAGAGGATTTGCACCTGCTGGATCTAACTGCACAATGCATTGCAGGAGTGTCTTCTTAACATGGAACTCCCCTGGTGAGCCACACTGGGGAGATTTCCCTTAAAACTACTATGCCACAAGACAGCAGAAGGTCCTTGGTTGCCTGTACTGGAACATCAACCAGCACGCACCAGCTTTTGGGACTGAAAATCTGAACTGCTAAAACAAAAGGGCTCAGACTAAAATCATCACAGATTGTTGCAGGGTGAGACTCTTCCTTCATTTTTCCTCTTGGCTGAGTAAGTCTCAGCAGTTGTGGGACTGCAGATTGCCTCTGGGCTTCTGTCTTACTCCAGAAGCTGCTCATTTTCCCCTGGGAAAAAAACTACCTTTTCAACTCTGTGAGCTACCTACACACCTTGCTGCCCTGCTCTTTGTTGATGTCTTTCAGATTATTTGCATTAAAGTCTCCAGCTTGATGTTACTCTCTTTAGAAGGTAGAATAAAGCAAACACAAAACAGGCTTCTGCTTGGATAGGTTCATTTTTGGGGGGGAAAAAAGGACCTACTTTCTCTCTCCTCTGGGAGAGCTCCCCCTGGTCCAGACTGAAGCAAACAGAAAGACACAAACAGACAACACTTTCTCAGACCTGTTCTTTAACCAGAGATGCAGTATCCAAGTGTCATGCTGCAAACTGATGTTCTCATCTCAGTTTTACTCACTATTTAATCCTAGCAATGGCAATTCATGCCCTTTTCTTACATTGTGTCCCTCTTTTGCTGAGAACAACTCCATCCTGTCACAAAGCCCCCCCAAAAAACATCACCAAAACCACCCAACAAACGAAGAGCAAACCAAACAAACACAAAGCCAAAAGCTCAAGAGAAATAGCTTTCTTTCAAGCCTGAGAAGAGAGTCCATCATTTAACTATTTATCAGTAGTGTTCATTGCCCTTTGAGCAGGCTGCAGTAGGAATAATCTGCAGGCTGTAGGTTCATAAGTAATTGAGAGTCCTTTGAGTAACTTCTCAATTTTTAGAGTGATTGAGCACTGGAACCAGTTGGCCTAAAGAGATTGTGGAGTCTCCTTCTCTGGAGAGATTCCAAAGCTACCTGGATGCAACTTTGGCTAGAAGAAGTAAAGAAATTGTTACCATAACATTAAAAATAACTAAGATTAACTGAGGGCAAGAGTAATTATGTTGGAAATTGTAATTCAGTAGTCAGCCTGTGTTTTTTTCATAGAATCATAGAATCAGGCAGGTTGGAAGAGACCTCCAACATCATCCAGTCCAACCTAGCACCCAGCCCTGTCCATTCAACTAGACCATGGCACTAAGTGCCTCAGCCAGGCTTTGTTTGAACACCTCCTCTTTTAACACAGAGGATATTTTCTCAGTGACTGCATTTTGTCAGTAACTTCAGCAGAGCAATCAAATGATGTGCTTTAGCCAGCATTATTTGTTCAAATACATATCTTCACTGTGCTAGTTGATCTGGGCAGAATGCAGTCAGCTTGGATGACAGATATTGCTATCATCTGTTGTGCTTGCAATTCACTAATCACCGTGTAGTTGGTTTCCTATTGTAGCACATCAGATGCCACCATGTGATGCCGTTTGCTATTAGCTGGCTGTTGGAGTCTCCTCCCACCCCAGGTGTGGCCACTTGGCTCTCCCCTTCCACTCCCCTTTATATTCTGCCCCAGGAGAGCTGCAAGTTCCAAGTTCGGCCCATTGTGGGCCAAGGGATCCTCTGCCTGGCATCTCTGGTGAGTCCCCATGGTGTGCACCGGGTGTGTTGGTGGAGGATTTCAAAGGCCGGGGGGCCTGGTGGGCCCCCCGGCTCGCTAGGGTTAGGCTCAGCAACCAATGCAACATACAACATCATTGTGATTGTGCACTGGTGCTGGGTGTGTGTCTTTGCTGGGGGCTGAGTTCTTTTGTAGGCTGTTTTAGTTGGTTGAGCTTCTTTGTCTCAGGCTTTGAGATGCCTGCGAAAATGATGGTGGAGAAGAAGAGCTCTTCAGGCAGAGAGAGAGGTAAGGAGGTAAGGGCAGAGGGGAGCAGGGATTGCTTTAGGAAGGTGAGATCACAGTATCACCAAGGTTGGAAGAGACCTCATAGATCATCAAGTCCAACCAGCATGAGATGGTGGTGGAGAATCAGATTGCTAAGGACTGGAAGGGACCTTCCAAGATCATTTTGTTAGAGTAAGTATCTATGACCATTGCCATATCATGCTTTGGTGCTGGATGTGTGTTTTTGTTGGAGCTGAGCTTCTCTGGTTGACATTTTTGGTGTTTTTTGCTTCAAGCTCTGGTCTGGGGCTGAAAGTCTTGGTGCTAGAGCAGAGCTGTTTAGGCAGAGTGAAAGGGAGTGGAGGGAACAGGGGCTGCTTAGGGGAGGTGAGAGTTTGAGGGGGAAGAAGAGGTGCTGTGGGTAGGTGAACAGTAGGGGAACAAGAAAAGGAACTGTTTTGGGCAGGTGAGAGGTGGTGGTGGGGGAGCAGGAGCTGCATGAGGGAAGTGAAGGCTGTAGATACTGTCTTCCTGGGCTTTCCAGATGCCTTTGACACTGGCTTCCCCAGGATTTTTGTGGGCGAAGTCACTGCTCCTGGCTTGGAGAGGCATGGTTCTGC
>WAAF01020496.1:10815-51090 GCA_013400475.1 Tricholaema leucomelas
ATGGCATCCCTGCCCTCCAGCAAGTCAGCTGTGCCACACAGCTTGGTGTCATCTGCAAACTTGCTGAGGGTGCACTCAATTCCTCTGTCCATATCACTGACAAAGATGTTACAGAGCACTGGTCCCAGCACTGACCCCTGAGGAACACCACTTGGCACCGGTCGCCAGGTGGACCTTGTGCCATTGATAGGGACACCTCAGCAGCCATCAGGTACTGCTGCAGTTCTTCCACACAGGTTCCAAGCTCAGCAAGCAGGGGACTGGAAAGAAACCATGCCACAGATGTTTCAAACAGTGCTCCAAATGCATCTTCTTTCCTTATATCAAATCCAGACCCAACTTTATGCCTTCCTTGAGCCCTCTCTCCCACTCCCAGCTTTCATCCACCCCAAGTCTCCTGGCAGATGCAGCCCCTCTTGCTTTATGTCGCTGTTGCTTTTTCTCAGGCAGACGCAGCAAGCCTGTGTGCTGCCACTGCTGTGGCCGAGCCAAGTAACCACTGCATCCTCCTCCCGGCTTGCAGCCCTCCTCTCCACTGCTGACTGATTGCTGCTGCTTGCTCCCAGGTAACTCAAGACAGCACAGGCTTATTGCAGGGAGCTGAGGAAGGAGCAGAGCACTGCTGGGGGTCTCTCCACTGGTAAACTGCTACATGTGTAGGCACTGCTACAGAAACCAAAGGCAACCTTATGCAGTGAGCCTGTACCTTAGGTCAAGCAGGATGAGGATCATTTGCTAAAAGCAGCTGCCACGAATGCCAGCAAAGACAACAGGTCCAGAAGGCACCTGAGTGCTCACAGCCTTCCCAGAAAGGCCTTCAAACCAAACCTGTGTGCTTCTCACACAGTTATATGCAGACACCCCAAGAGTGGACTTTGCTTCTGAGAGTGGAGTACTTTAGAAACAGACAATCCTTCTAAAGGCTGCACCAAATCTGCACCTCCTTCTCCAAGCCATTTGAGCATCTCTAGGCTTTAGTTTCACCCTGGTCTTCACATGGTATACTGCAGTACTGCAGCATAACTCAGTAGAGGTCTGCTAGAGTTCCAGTCATAGAATCAAGCCAGGTTGGAAGAGACCTCCAAGCTCATCTAGTCCAACCTAGCACCCAGCCCTAGCCAGTCAACCAGACCATGGCACTAAGTGCCCCAGCCAGGCTTGGCTTCAACACCTCAGGGACGGTGACTCCACCACCTCCCTGGGCAGCCCATTCCAATGCCAATCACTCTCTCTGCCAACAACTTCCTCCTAACATCCAGCCTAGCCCTCCCCTGCCACAACTTGAGACTGTGTCCCCTTGTTCTGTTGCTGGCTGCCTGGCAGCATAGCCCAACCCCAGCTGGCTACAGCCTCCCTTCAGGGAGCTGCAGACAGCAATGAGCTCTGCCCTGAGCCTCCTCTTCTGCAGGCTGCACACCCCCAGCTCCCTCAGCCTCTCCTCACAGGGCTGTGCTCCAGGCCCCTCCCCAGCCTTGCTGCCCTTCTCTNGCTTCACTTCAAAAGAAATGCTTTTTTGGTTTTAATTTAGAAATGCAGTTATATACAGAGAAGAATTAAATTAAACCTTTGTACAAATATTAAAATACCTATCTTCACACCCACTGCAATGTACAGGATACCAGAAAATATATATATATATATATATATAAAATAAAGCAAAATAAAACCCACTGAGTGACATCCCACACAGCATCCAATTCTGCTTCTGGTTTGAAATCTCACATAGATAGGAGTACCATTCTGAAAATTAATTCCATAGTGGTGCAATTCAGGTTAAAAATCAAACCAAACCAAACCACAGAGAGGAAAGAAGATCAATGCACGAAGGCAATCAAGCTCCTCTTGCATTTGCATCAGCAACTACCAGCAACCTCTCCACCGCGTCACAGGACATCTGCTGCACAGACAGCTTCAGTTGGTGTCTTTCAGAGGGAAGCAAATTTGGGAATCGGAACTAAAACATCTTCCAGTGCAACTCAGTTGCTTCTGTCCTTGCTCACTCGAGGGCAGAAGCAAAAGCACAGCTTAGGGAGAGTATATGCGGAGCGTCAGTAGAGCCCACCCTGGTGGGCACCATCAGACACAGAGGGTTGAGTCTGAAGAGACGTGGGGGAAGTGTGCTCTGTCCTGGTGTGGAAGGGACTGGGGGGAAAAAGGTACCTCCTGTATAAAAATAGGCCTTAAAATGAAGCCTGCTCTAGGAAACCCCTCTGCACTTTCCAAGATAATAAATGTTTTCTAATCAAGTCCTTACACAAGCCAAGGCTCTTCACAAAGAGCAAGTTCACACTGCAGGTCCCTGGTAAAGACTAAAGGGTGAGGATGGAGCGAGACAGGATGTGCAAAGTGGATGAGATTTATTGCATTCACTCATAGGAACCAGAAAGTGAAACTCAAGCAGTTCATAGAATCATACAATCAACTGGGTTGGAAGAGACTTCCAAGCTCATCCAGTCCAACCTAGCACCCAGCCCTGGCCAAGCAACCAGACCATGGCACTAATAGAATCAAGTAGGTTGGAAGAGACCTCCAAGCTCAACCAGTCCAACCTAGCACACCCAGCCCTATCCAGTCAACCAGACCATGGCACTAATCGAATCAACCAGGTTAGAAGAGACCTCCAAGCTCATCCAGTCCAACCTAGCACCCAGCCCTGGCCAAGCAACCAGACCATGGCACTAATAGAATCAAGTAGGTTGGAAGAGACCTCCAAGCTCATCCAGTCCAACCTAGCACCCAGCCCTACCCAGTCAACAAGACCATGGCACCAAGTGCCTCATCCAGTTACCTGGATAGAACAACAGGCCAGGGCTCTACCCCTCTTTTAAGTAACTACAGCTGGAAGAGTAGAACCAGGTTTTGCAAATATGCTCTGGAAAGGTCAGCAAGGAGATCTTGGTGTGTCCAACCAGTTGTATGCTGTTATTTTTTTATACAGCAAGCTTGCTGGTGTCTGCTAAACCACCTAAACAAAGCACAGGCTCCCTTACAGCCTCTCTGTCAGCCTGCAGCAGACTCCTGTTTTGAGTCACAGCTCTTCTGTAGCCTCCCTTTTGAGTTACCTTTTCTGTGCTACAAATGCAGCGCAGGAAAAAATGCTGCCAACCATCTCAGGTTATTTCCAGTGGCTGAGCCTGTTACTGTCACTACCCTGACTCCTCAGTACTGGCCCAAGTCATCTACCTCTGGGAGCATCTTAGGCTGTTTCCTCCCCAGAAGAGCTCTCTTCCTAACACAGCTGACTTCTCCACGTGCTCAAAGGCCAAATGAAAGCACTGAACAATTCATCACACCGGCACTGAAAGGCCAAGGACAAACCTCAGAGGAGACATCCGAAGAGTAAACAGGCAGCACACTTGCTGAGCAAGCGTTTTTCTACATACCAACTTCCCTGGTGGTCAAGCAAAAAAGGACACAAATCCTCATGCATTAAGCTTCCTGACTTTGGGAGGGAGAAAAGCTTCAAGTCAGCAGCAACTCCACAGGCTCACACGTTGCAGCACAGCTCCCCTCCTGATTTCGTTTTTCATCTCTTCTGATGGGGAGATGCAAACCATTTCCAAGCAGCACACACAACCTCATCTCTCTCACCAGTGCCACTCCTGACCCCCTTCGAGGCATCAGGAGGCTCTGACACAATCCAAGCTTATTGTTAGAGCTGAGTTTCGCGATGCGGATCGACAGCAAACAGCCTCACTTCTCTATGGGTTACTGTCAGCTTCACTTCCTGGCTCTCTTGGGCTGGTCCAGTTCTGCAGTGCCTGGGGTGAAAACACTGCAGGGGGTTGCATTTTTTTTCTCTATTTCAAAAAACACAACCCCACAAGCCAAACAAACCAAACCAAACCCCCCCAAACACAATCCCCCCCCCAACTGAACCATGCAACCGAAAGGCAGAGCGAGGAGGGGTTTCTCCTTCTTGCACACCACACACACCAAACTCCTGAAATGCCTTGGGTTTGGTAACCTATCAGACTCCAAGAAGTCTTCAAAATAAGTGCTACTTGGTTTGGGCTTTCTGATGTCATAGAATCATAGAATGGTTTAGGTTGGAAGGGACCTCAAGGATCATCCAGCTCCAACCCCCTGCCATAGGCAGGGACACCTCCCACTAGAGCAGGCTGCTCAAGGCCTCATCCAGCCTGGCTTTAAACACCTCCAGGGAGGAAGCATCCACAACCTCCCTGGGCAACCTGTGCCAGTGCCTTACCACCCTCACTGTAAAGAACTTCCTCCTAACATCCAGTCTAAATCTCCCCTCTGCCAGTTTAAACCCATTCCCCCTCGTCCTGACATTCCCAGACCTTGTCAACAGTTCCTCCCCAGCCTTCCTGTAGGCTCCCTTCAGATACTGGAAAGCCACTGTAAGGTCTCCTCGAAGCCTTCTCTTCTCCAGGCTGCAGAGCCCCAACTCTCTCAGCCTGTCCTCATGAGGGCAGTTTAATGTTCTTGACTATCACAGAATCCAGCATGAGAAGATTATGTTGGGAATGTTAAGTAAGAAAAAAAAATGTCTCCCTTTTGGAATTCTTGTGCCAGAGAGAGGTGAGGGGGAAAGGCAAAGGAGGTTGTGGCCCCACCACACACACAAAACCCAACAGAAATAATCAGTGTTACATCTTGCAAGGCTCAGCCCCTGTGCCCATCTGCCATGCTGAGATCCAGGCTGCGTACATCTGCGGCAACAGGTGAAGAAGACAAGAGGGAACTCTGCTCAGAGGTAACGAATGCTCCTGAGATAAAGCAGAGCTCACAACCTTAAAAGGGTCTTCAAGCCTCAAGCCCTGGCTCCCAGCAGTAAGGAGAGGGCTGTGCAATTTAGAGTTCTACCTAAATCTCTGCCCAAAATGTTTCCCAATCCTTCAGCCTCTGTGTAATGAATAGAAACAAGAATGAGGAACAATCACTTGATAACAGGAGCCAGCAGTGTGCACTTGCAGCCCAGAAAGCCAAGCAGAGCCTGGGCTGCAGCAGCAGCAGCAGTGTGGCCAGCAGGGCCAGGGAGGTGATTCTCCCCCTCTGCTCTGCAGAGACCCCACCTGGAGTACTGCATCCAGTTCTGGAGCCCCCATTACAAGAAGGATGTGGAGATGCTGGAGAGTGTCCAGAGCAGGGCCAGGAGGATGCTCAGAGGGCTGCAGCAGCTCTGCTGTGAGCACAGACTGAAAGAGTTGGGGCTGTGCAGTCTGGAGAAGAGGAGGCTCCCAGGTGACCTTCTTGTGGCCTTCCAGGATCTGAAGGAGGCTACAAAAAATCTGGGGAGGGACTTTTTAGGCTGTCAGGGAGTGCCAGGACTGGGGGGAATGGAACCAAGCTAGAAATGGGTACATTCAGACTGGATGCTAGGAAGTTCTTCCCCATGAGAGTGGTGAGAGGCTGGAATGAGTTGCCCAGGGAGGAAGGTGGTGGAAGCCTGATCCCTGGAGGTGTTTAAGGCCAGGCTGGCTGAGGCTGTGGGCAGCCTGCTCTAGGGTAGGGTGTCCCTGCCCATGGCAGGGGGGTTGGGACTGGCTACTCCTTTTGGTCCTTTCCTATCCTGTCTGATTCTATGATTCTATAATCAGTTAAGTGAGGCTGTGCTCCCCCTGCCCCTTGCAAACAGTCAAGTAGACATCTTTTGGGTTCCCCTGCAGCCATTCTGTCTCATGGTATATGGAAGTCAACTCCAAAGCTAAAGATGAGAGCAAGACAAATGCGATGCCCACAGACCATGTTCCATGTCCTGGCTTGCACAGGTCCTTGGGCCCTGCTCTTGCAAGCACTGCACAGGCAGTGCAATGGACAGGCTTTTTCTGCAAGCACTGCACAGCAGAACCTGGCCTGGGAGCTGATGGTTTACCCTCAGCAAACCCACAGGAGGTGCCTGTTATGCCTGATCTCAAGATCTACGCTTGCATATTTCCCTCCACCCCCACACCTCTCCCCCTTCTGATTCAAGCTGTTTCCCACAGTTCTATAAATGAAACAAAACCAAAACACTCTTCCTTGCAGCTTGCTCCCACCTCTTCTCCCAAACGGAATTCTCTCCTCCCAGCTGGCACTACTTGCTTTACAACGACAGAGGGAGGAGGCAGGGCGACAGGGCGCATGGTCAGCCCTTGGCATGAGCCTCCAGCCCGGCTGTGGGACTGTCTCAGCAAGCACTGCCACCACGGAGGCAAAGCTCTGGCTCTTGCAGGAAGGCAGCACCTACACTACTTCTACACTTTGACTGCCCAGGGTCAGTTTGAGTAAATCAGACCTACTTGGTTGGGTAGGAAGTCAGGTAAGTTTCCCTCCAGGCTCCCTTATGACTACATTCACTTGACCCCTCCATCGGTCCTGATAAACCAGTGAATGACAGCATCTGCCTGAGCTCAGACCACGTCCAAGGTAGGAGTGAAAACCAACACACAAACCTGCCCAGACTTATTTCCCCCAACTCCAATGGCAGATGTGTAAACGACCCTGGCCCTCCACAGTGCCTGAAGCTGAGACCCTGCAGCCCCTGCCAAACAGCTGGTGGCACTGTCACCAGCCACAAGGAGCAGAACCTTGCCCAGGTGGCATTTCGCAAAGCCTCGCGTTAGTGCAAGCTACCCTCAGCAACAGGGAGGGAAGGTTTAAGTACTGCACTTTAAAATCAGTAACATCCCTCTGAAACATGGATAATGGGAATCTTCCATCCACAGGCATGTGCTCTCATCCCAGATGTCCTGGGATTTAACAGCTAACCAGGAATGGAAGCAGCAGGAGGTGGTGGGACACTATGGCAAGTCTCCACTTCCAGAACTGAAGCTAAGACATAGTGATTCTATGCACAGAGGTGGTGTGGCACTTGTACCAAGTGCCATGATGGTATGTTCCTAGAGCAAGGAGGGTGGTGAGGATCATAAACCAAAAGCAAAGCAGCAAAGACAGCATCCCTATTTACCTGTACATTACCACATGATGTGTAAGGCCATGACATTTTGCTCCTTCAACTCAAAAATTTAGCAGCTTCTTCAAGGGCAAACACTTCCCTGGTTACTTCAAGACAGCTATGACAAGGAACATGCATCTAAGAGACCAACTTCTTGCTGAAACCAATCCCACAGAACAGTGTCCAGACCTCCTGGGTGTAGAGAATGCTTTTTATGATTTGATCACCTGCCCCAGATGAAATGTGGCCTCCTGCAAAAAAAGAGAGTCCTAGTAACAGCAACCAGGATGCTCTCACCTGCTGCAGAGAGCGTTTGGCAGGGGGCAGAGGTATAGATAGTCTGGGGTTTTCTTTTCCCTGCTATCAGAACTTGAAATATCTTCAAAACAGAGGTTACAGAATAAGTTATGGTGTCCTCTGGCACTGCTGCTGATGTGGCCAACCTCCCCTCGCAGGAACGGGCAACTGAGCTGTGTTTCTGAGAGACTTACAACTGCTGCTCACCCTCAGCCACAAGGAAGAAGCCCTTCTGTGGGCCCAGGGAAGCCCATGAGGATACAACAGCAGGCACCTGCTGTAGGATGCTGGCAGGACACGCGAGCCTCTGACAGAGTAGGTACCCAGATCACATCTCAAAAGTGTGGCCTCTGCCTGGAGATCTGACCAGAGGAACCCAAGATGAGGTGCAGAAGCACCTGAACTGGGAAAGCTTTGAGACGCACAGCTTTGCTCGGGAGAGCAGGGCCATGAGGCTGGTTACAGCCCTGGTGTCTCTCGGCCAGTGGGGTCAACTCAGAGTTCACACAGGGCTGGGTGAACTCCGAGTCACATCCTCTGAGCTCTCTGGACCTTGCTAACCACTGGCAACTCTCCACGGCTCTTTGACACCCTAATCCCTGGAGCTGCTCTGGCACCGCCCAGCAGCCAAGAGGGCTGCTCTGTTGGCAGTACGGCCCCAGCCCTAGCTTCTGCAAACAGCACAATTCAGTGGCTGCATGGGCAGAGAAGGAAGGAGAAAGAGGTTATTTAGAGGAATGGACTCCTGCAGGTGGCTCCTACACTTACTGCTCAGCCTTCAGCAACTCTCAGCGAGCTGTTACCGCGCAGCTCAGTTGTCACAGTCCATCTCAGGAGGCGCTTCTGGGCGTCACAAGCTGCCCCTGCAACGGGGTCCCTCCCAAGCCCGGCTTCAGTCCCAGAGACACATTCTGTCTGGCCCTGTGACAGAGGATGCTGGGAAAAGAGCCTATGTAACATATACACCTAGACATAAACTGTGTCTGCAGGCAGTGAGGAAGGAGCTTTAGCCCCTGCCCTCCGGGCAGCAGAAGGGCTGGAAAGGCTGCTAAGCTGCAACAAGCCGGTGTGAGGAGGAGAAAGGCACGAGAAAAGAGCAGCTCTTCAGAGACTGCTGTCAAACATCTGGCTGGGGAAGAGGAGAGCAGAGCTCAGATCCACTCTGTTCCTTGAGCCCCTGATGCTGATGGAATGGGGAAGCCAGCGCTGCACCAACTCCACTGGTGCATCCAGGAGGCAACCTGGCAACATCCTTTGGATCTTCAGCTGAGGGCATCTCTGCTCGGAGGTATCCGGGGCACAGCTTGCAAGGATGGGGAAGGCTGCACAGAGTGCTTCTGTCCTGAAGGCAGGTGCAAGAGAGGGAGGAAGAAATCCGAGAGGGAGAAGGCTGGACAAACGCAGCAGGCCTCATGCTTCCTTCAACAACGGAATATCTGGGTGGTGGGGAGAGAAAAAGAAAGGAAGAGTCAAACTTCTGCAGCTCCACACGCACCAGAAAAGCTACTGCCGAAAGCAAGACAGGCTCCCACTTCCACGCCACAGTAATGCAGTGGTCCTCCTGGCACCATGACACCACAAAAGGCACCTCTGGAAGAGTCTGCTCCAACCCAGCCCAACGAGCAGGAGCATCACCAGCTCCAGACTTGAAAACCTCCAAGGATAAAGACTCCATCGCCTTTCTGGGTGCCCATCTGATCCTGCACTACCCTCCTAACGTCCAGTATCAATCTACCAAGTTACAGCCTGTAGTGGCTGCCCTATGTTATATCACCTGGCTGAGAAGAGTTTGGCTCCACAATCTTCCCAACTCCCTATAAAGTAACTGTAATCAATTGTTGGCTCTGCCCTCGGCTGCTGCTCCACCAGATCAAAGCAGCCCAGCTCCCTCAGCCACTCCCCATATGCCTTTGGCAGGCCTCCAACAGAGCCTGTCCAGTTCATCCACACTTCTCTTGATTAGATACTGTTGTTTAGAGGTGAGATCACTTCCCTTACAAATGACAGTTTCCTTCTTTCCCACGACCTCATCAATCTTGTGGTGCCTCCATATGTCCAAGACACGAGTCTTACATGACCGCAGTGGCTGCAAGTGCCAGAGTTACCCTTGTCCTTACCTACCCTGAAGAAATGCAGCCTCCTGCAGCAGCTGCAGCTCTCTCACCTTTGAGCCATGAACACAAGCTTAGTGTCTGCTGCTGCAAGGCACAACTCGCAGACCTTACAGCACCCCTGAGAGGCCACAGCGGCATGCAGGCAGTGCTGAAGGTGACAGCGCAGCAGTTACCCCCTCTGCTTTCTACCCTGTGCACGTTTGGTTAAGCTGCACCTCTGGATTGCTGCTGTTCACACGACAGATATGAGTCTCATGCCCATCTCTCTCAGGGCACCTTTCCATTTCCTCCTGGTAGTGGAAGTCTCCTCTAAACTTTTTGCTGCACAGGTTCTGGGTAGCATTACTACATCTGCAGGACTTGATGCCATGGAAAGGAGAAGTTCTGCCCCAATTCATCTACAGCTACACTTCTGCTCTAAGACAGCATTTTCTACAGAAGCAGCCTTAAGTTGCAGCTTCACCTCAAGCCTGTCATTACAAAGCTACTCCTTCAGGGCAGGACAAAAGTGAAGAATGCAAATGCAGCAGCTGTTGAGCAGACTTGCCTCTCTGCCCTGCACAGTAACCTCAAGCACATCCCTTTGAGGTTTTCCCACATGCTTAGGCTGCAGCACTGTGTGCACTGGGACAGTAAGCTGCTTACTGAAACAGTCTGAAAATGAAAGAGCCCAAACATCTCAAAGGAGCTTTATTCCAGGCATATCCTCCCACTAACCTGTTTTCCACAAACACAGCTATTTTACTGCATTGGCACTATGGCACTTGGGCCACAACAGCCCCAAGCAGCACTACAGGCTGGGGACACAGTGGCTGGAGAGCAGCCAGTCAGAGAGGGACCTGAGGGGACTGGTTGGCAGCTGAACACGAGCCAGCAGTGTGCCCAGGTGGGCAAGAAGGTCAATGGCATCCTGGGCTGGATCAGGAACAATGTGGCCAGCAGGACCAGGGACGTCATTCTACCCCTGTACTCAACACTGGTCAGGCCACAGCTTGNCAGGTCTAGGCTGGATGTCAGGAGGAAGTTGTTGGCAGAGAGAGTGATTGGCATTGGAATGGGCTGCCCAGGGAGGTGGTGGAGTCACTGTCCCTGGAGATGTTTAAGAGGAGGCTGTATGAGGCACTCAGTGCCATGGGTTAGTTAATGAGAAGGGTTAGGTGACAGGTTGGAGGTTTTCTCCAACCTGGTTGACCCTGTGATGCTGTGCTGGAGGCTGCCCTCCCTCTGCAAATCCTCTGCTAAGTCAAGAGTGAGCAGAACTCCAACAGTCTTTCCAGACTGTCCTGGACTCTCAGTCTGAAAGTGCTGCATGCTTCAGAAGGCAGCATTAAACCCCTTGCCCATCTAAATTGTGAAACAGGTCATGAGACTGGAACACCTTTTCAACAGCTCCTCTGGTGCCTGGCATACACAGGGGCATTCCTCCTCGCTTTCAGACAAGTACAGAACCTACTCTTTCAAGGGTCCCATCCAGTGCTCCTTGCCCAAGTCACTTACCATCTGTGTATTCCTCGGAGGAAGTGAGTGATAAAAGGCTCTGTATGTCACTGCTCTCTGAGTCTTGCACCTCTTTGTGCACAGCTCTACTGCCAGCCATGCCAGCCACCCAGGAAGAGGTGGCAGCCTGATGCACAAGAACGGTTTCAGAGTGCCGAGAGCCGCTGGCTTCACATAGTCCAGAATGTCCTGGGGCTTCATCTTCTCTTTCAAAGCTATTGCAAGCCCCTTGGTCCTGCTGCTGCATCTCTCTGGCTCTGTTCTGCCCAGCTCCCTCGGAGAGCACGATCTGCACCCGGGAGTCCGAGGGTGGGATGCAGTTCCCTGCGCTGCCGTACACTGCTTCCTCGTAAGACGGCAGTGCCACCTGGACGCCATCCACCACGATAGAGACCTGATCGCCAGACACACCTTGGTCTCGCCTCAAAGGGGAGAGAGAGAGAGAGGCAGGAGGGAAAAAACACAACGAAGGGAAAAAATGAGCATTTATACTTAAACACACATGTCACAGAATCATAGAATCAGCCAGGTTGGAAGAGACCTCCAAGCTCATCCACTCCAACCTAGCATCCAGTCCTGGCCAGTCAACCAGACCATGGCACTAAGTGCCCCAGCCAGGCTTGGCTTCAACACCTCCAGGCACAGCGACTCCACCACCTCCCTGGGCAGCCCATTCCAATGCCAATCACTCTCTCTGCCAACAACTTCCTCCTAACATCCAGCCTAGACCTGCCCTGGCACAGCTTGAGGCTGTGTCCCCTTGTTCTGTTGCTGGTTGCCTGGCAGCAGAGCCCAACCCCACCTGGCTACAGCCTCCCTTCAGGGAGCTGCAGACAGCAATGAGCTCTGCCCTGAGCCTCCTCTTCTGCAGGCTGCACACCCCCAGCTCCCTCAGCCTCTCCTCACAGGGCTGTGCTCCAGGCCCCTCCCCAGCCTTGCTGCCCTTCTCTGGACACCTTCCAGCACCTCAACATCTCTCTTGAATTGAGGAGCCCAGAACTGGACACAGCACTCCAGGTGTGGCCTGAGCAGTGCTGAGCACAGGGGCAGAAGAACCTCCCTTGTCCTGCTGGCCACACTGCTCCTGAGCCAGCCCAGGATGCCATTGGCTCTGCTGCCCACCTGGGCACTCTGCTGCCTCATCTTCAGCTACTGTCTTCTGCATATACACACAGGGAAACACCAGTGGGGGTTTAACAAAGGCAGGCAACCGTAGCCCTACTGTGAACTGCCACAGCCATGAGCAGGGGCTGCAATTCACAGCAGTCAATGGATTCAGCAGCAAGAGCTGAAAAGGTTATAATGCTTCCCACCTCGTCTGTCTCCACAGCTGTATCTGACAAAGATCATGACTCAGAAGCTTTTGCTGTCACAGCTGGCAGATAAATAAGGAGCTCTGACCACTGCTGGTCTTGGCTTCTTACACTGCCACGCCCAGCACTGCCTGCTCTGCCACCTTTGCTGCTGGTGAGATAACCTCTGCCAGAGGGCGAATCAGCCAGACTCCTAAGTCAGAATCCTGAGACAGGACTTTTCTTTTCCAGTGGTTGGGACTTCCCCAGAAAAGGGCAGACTCCAGGTCCCCACTTGCCAGCTTCCCTGCTGCAGGACAGCCACATCTCTGCTCTCACTGAAGAGGCAGCAGTAGCTGGGTCAGCAGAGAGAGTCCACAGTGACTCTGCTGACCTCAGCTGGGTCCCTCCTCGCATCCACAAAGCCAGGCCAGGAGCGTTCTCCACCCGCAGCAGGGAACAATGGCAGATCTGCAGGTGTGTCTGATCAGCAGGATTGCCTGAGTTCATCTTCACACGGCCTCACGGACTGCCCAGCGGCACATACCTATCCAGACACATCCTTGGTCCCTAGCCAAGGCCAGAAGAGGCAGGAGATGCATCTCTAGCCAGGCCAGTGGGGATCATTAACCTCTCACATTCAAAGCCAAGGGAAAAAAGAGCAAGGAAGCCACTCAGCCTGTTAGAATGGGGACTGCATCTGCATCACAGACCACCTTTTTGGGCTCCTGCTGGACCGTGGGGCAGAAGTGCCACCGTACTGGTCTGATTCAAGCTTCCCAGAGACTCAAATAGCTAACAGAACAATACATTAATAGGATGCTTTTCCCTTTCCCCTTTTTGGAAAGAAAGGAATGAGATGCAGGGAGGAAAAAGGGGCAAATCACCCAAAGAAGAGTCTTGTGTCTATTTGGAAGTTCAAAGAAAAGCTTTGACAAGAAATAAAAGGTATTTAAGGCAGAAGAGTTACAAAGAGGGATAGGGAAGGGAAACAAGGTACAGAAATATATACACTGCAGATTGATGGCAATGGATGGAGGTAGATTCAGGAAGGGATGGTCCCACCATGTGGTAGGGTGGCCACGGGGCAAAAACAGGAGCAGCAGGAACGAGGGTGGTGCTAGCAGGCAGGCAGGGAGGGCAAAGAGAGAAAGAGACACAGGCAGCTCCTCTGTTTTTACAGGGGGTCTAGAGAGGAAGCGAGAGTGGGCTAACCACTACACCTGGGGTCAGGCTCAGACCATCCCCAGAGAGGAGTCAGGAAGACCTGGGGTTAGATTCAGATCACCCCCAGAAGGGTTAACCCTTTACAGCCAATGGGGTGATTAAGAGGAGCAGAGAAGTGAGGAGGTAAGTTGCTCTAAAATAGAATCATAGACTCACTCAGGGTTGGAAGGGACCACAAGGATCAGCCAGTTCCAACCCCCCTGCCATGCCCAGGGACACCCTACCCTAGAGCAGGCTGCCCACAGCCTCAGCCAGCCTGGCCTTAAACACCTCCAGCCATGGGGCCTCAACCACCTCCCTGGGCAACCCATTCCAGCCTCTCACCACTCTCATGCTCAACAACTTCCTCCTCACCTCCAGCCTGACTCTCCCCACCTCCAGCTTTGCTCCATTCCCCCCAGTCCTGTCACTCCCTGACAGCCTAAAAAGTCCCTCCCCAGATTTTTTGTAGCCCCCTTCAGATCCTGGAAGGCCACAAGAAGGTCACCTGGGAGCCTCCTCTTCTCCAGCCTGCACAGCCCCAACTCTTTCAGTCTGTGCTCACAGCAGAGCTGCTGCAGCCCTCTCAGCATCCTCCTGGCCCTGCTCTGGACACACTCCAGCATCTCCACATCCCTCTTGTAACAGAGGCTCCAGAACTGGATGCAGTACTCTAGGTGGGGTCTTGGCAGAGCAGAGCAGACCCCACCTGGACTACTGCATCCAGTTCTGTTCTATCTTCAAATGAAGGCCTAACACCAAGGACATGAATGGGTTTCTGCTGGAAGGAAACAGGCTGTCTCTGAGCCCCTAACTCCAGCTACCCTTACCTGCTGTGATGGAAGGACTTCAGCTTTGGCTGCAGCAGAACAAAGAGCACAACCAAGAGCAGAATCAGGGCGACGGAGCTTGCTGTGGAGGCCACTATGGAGAGCGTGGGTACACCGATTGCTGGAGGAGAGTCCTTCTCTAGAAAACCAAGAGGGACACAAGGTAAAATGCTCTGCTCCCTCAAATCACTGCCAGAGGGAAGGGAAAGCAGCCACATTGCCTGCTCTCATGAGTTACACCTGGGTGCACATGTGAGGAGCCCAAGCTTCTGTGTAGCCGAGGCACATCAGCCACCTCCTAGAGGACAGTCCAGAGCTCAGGCTGACACCTCTCCATCAGCTGTAAAGCACACCTGAAATAAAACACTCCCACGCCAGGCTGCTGTGGAAAAAGACAAGTCAAACAGAAAAGCAGTGCAAGCAGGCCACAGGAACTAACAGATGGGGGTGAGGGTCATGTTTTATATAGATCTGGCTGAGCAAAAGCCAAGTCCTGATGTCATCAGCAAGGCCAATAGTTGTCTAGCACAATAAGCAGGATATTTTAGGGTGAACAATAGGAAAGGTTCCAAATAACATTTTTTCTTGGCTAATGGAACAGCCTCCCAAAGGAAAGGGTGGAAGTCACCCAGCTGTGGCTATTTAAGATGCAGCAAGTATTCAGCTTCTCTCACACAAGTAAGTACCAGGGGACAGAGAGGGAAGGCAGATATTGCTTCAGGATGCTGAGTGCTCACTGTTGGATGCATCTGCCCTCTTCACAGGGCTCCTTCCTATCCCTCCTCAACTGTGCCATTGTACAAGAGTCAGCCTGACTTTGGAAGGTGCCTTGCAAGATAGGAGCGGAGAGTGCAGCACAGAGCTGGTATTGCTGTGCCTAAAATGCTACGTCCCCTAGAGCAAACCACTGCCTGTGTATGTTGCCTCTGCCCCACATTTCCATCTTGAGGCAGATGTGAAAGATCTCCCCACTGGCAAATACCATCCTGCATTTCACCTTCAGGACTTTCCTATGGTCCTGATTCCTCAGTCCCCTTTTGCTACATTCATAGAATCAGTCAGGGTTGGAAGGGACCACAAGGATCAAGTTGGTTTAGTTTGTTTGAGCTGTGCTTTCCTGTACCAACACATTTGTGCCCAGTTTAATGAAGAGCTGCCTGGTCTAGACTCTGATCTGCCCACAGCCTGTAGTTCCAGTTGCTTTTGCAGGGTAGTTAACTGCTGTGCATCCCTTTGGAGTAGCTTTCTCCATTGGAAGGATTCCTCCCCAAGGCTGAGCTGACTCCCAGGGTTTGGAGGATGTATTCATGTTGGTTTGGTTTGTTTGAGCTGTGCTTTCCTGGACCAATACCTGTTGTGCCCAGTTTAATGAGGAACTGTAACAACTAGGAAACATTTTTTCCCAGCAGGAGTGGTCAGGCGTTGGCCTGGGCTGCCCAGGGAGGTGATGGAGTCAGCAACCCTGGATGTGTTTAAAAGTCGTTTGGATGTGCTGCTTGAGGATATGGTTTACCACAGAATCACTCAGGGTTGGAAGGGACCACAAGGAGCAGCCACTTCCAACCCCCTGCCATGGGCAGGGACACCCTACCCTAGAGCAGGCTGCACACAGCCTCATCCATCCTGGTCTTAAACACCTCCAGGGATGAGGCTTCCACCACCTACCTGGCCAGCCCCTTCCAGGCTCTCACCACCCTCATGCTGAAGAACTTCCTAATGACCAGTCTGAACCTACCCAGTTTTGTTCCATTCCCCCCTAGTCCTATCACTACCTGATTTGGTGCTTCTGTGCTCCACAACCTCTCTGGGCAACCTGTGCCAGTGTCTCACCACCCTCACTGCAAACAACTTCTTCCTAACATCCAGTTTCAATCTCCCCTCTGCCAGTTTAAGCCCATTCCTCCTCATCCTGTCATTGCCAGACCTTGTCATTAGTCCCTTCCCAGCCCTCCTGCAGCCCCTTTCAGAAGGGGGAAGGCCACTCCAAGGTCTCGTCGAAGCCTTCTGTCAGTGCAGTGAAAAGCAGAACCATGGAGCTGTCTGCCACAGGAGGCCAAGCATCCTGTTTGCAAGGCAGACACAGACAGAAGGGTAGACCACTGAGGGGAAATGCACTGCCAAACCTCTCAGGAACAAAACTGGGTAGCATGGGAAATGCTTCAGTTGGAGCCTCCCCTATTACTGTGATGACAGCTGTCAAAACAAGAGGCTCCAGGTAAGTCATCAGTTGCCTCCTTTATACTACTTTCCATGGGTTATCTCCTTGTGTGAGGGGCTCTGAGCCTGCATCTGATGGTCAGTTATAGAAGAGAGCTGTGCCTGTGAGCTGAACGTGTGGACTTGCTGGAGCAGGGAGAGGCAGCTGCATGGATTTCCTCAGCATCACACTGCCTCGGTGCTGAAGGATAAGCTGAGAAGTCAATGCAAAGGCAATTCTGACTGTGCCCTTGCAGCCAGAGAGCACTCACCCGGGCTGAGCCTGCAGCTGACTTCCATGGCTGGGTTCCACTCTCCATTCTTGCAGGTCAAGTATTTATAATCTCCTTTCAGCATGTAGCCTTCCACACACAGGTACTCTATGACACTGCCTGAAGTCAGAGGGTTGTTGCAGGGGCTTGGGTGGCATTTGTAGCCTCCATTCTCAGGCTGTGGTGGCTGGGGACAATCTGGGAAAAAAAACAAACCAAAAAGGCATCATGGAGGATGAGATCTGTTGCACACCAGGCAGGGCACAGTGCAGGTGGAAGGTCTGCCTAACACCCACCCAATTAAGAAGCTACCAAAACTGAGAAGAAAGGCTGCAACACAGAGGACGCTGCACAAAACCACCTCACAGAACCAAGCAGGTTGGAGAAGACTTTTGAGATCATTGACTCCAACCTAGCACCCAGCCCTGTCCAGTCAACCAGACCATGGCACTAAGTGCCCCAGCCAGGCTTGGCTTCAACACCTCCAGGCACAGCGACTCCACCACCTCCCTGGGCAGCCCATTCCAATGCCAATCACTCTCTCTGACAACAACTTCCTCCTAACATCCAGCCTGGACCTCCCCTGCCACAACTTGAGGCTGTGTCCCCTTCTTTTGTTGCTGGTTGCCTTGCAGAAGAGCCCAACCCCAGCTGGCTACAGCCTCCCTTCAGAGAGCTGCACACAGCAATGAGCTCTGCCCTGAGCCTCCTCTTCTGCAGGCTGCACACCCCCAGCTCCCTCAGCCTCTCCTCACAGGGCTGTGCTCCAGGCCCCTCAGATTTCCTTTCCTCTGGCAGGCCACAGGGACCCTGCAGAACAGTCTCCACATGCTCTGCTGGCACCATATCTCTGCCTGGCTGAAGGGAGGAGAAATCCAGACCTTCCCCTTTAAATCTACATCAACTTCCCAGATTTCCACAAAAGAAAACACATCAGAGATGCCTCCTGAGATATTCTGGGGAATGGAAAAGCAGCCAACCCACCTTCCTTATGCTATCAGAGCGTGGTGCTCCAAGGCTGCCCTTACACCCCGGAGCACACACTCCCAGATTCTGCCCCTAAGTGTTTGCTTACTGTGGCACAAAGAAGGAGGAGCAGCTGGGCAAAGTTCAAGCAACTGGAATTTGGGCAAGATTTAAGAAGTAAAAGCAAACTTCAGCAATCTGTTCCACTGTGGGAAAATCTGCTGTACTGCTGCAGTATGAGGGAGCCTTGAACCACGTTCACATGCCTGGAAGCATCACACAGGTACTGCCTTGGAAATGCCAGCAAGCCCTGACACCAAGTGCTGAGTGAAGCCAAAACTCCTCTGCTATGACTTCTGCCACCTTTTTAACTGCAATTCTGTTGACTTCTTGAAAGAAAAGTTTGGAATGGAAGGGAACAGAACAGAATAGAAATCAACCAGGTTGAAAGAGACCTCCAAGCTCATCCAGTCCAACCTAGCACCCAGCCCTAGCCAATCAACTAGACCATGGCAGGGCACAGTGCAGGTGGAAGGTCTGCCTAACACCCACTAAATCTAGAAGCTAACAAAACTGAGAAGGCTGCCACACAGAGAACGCTGCTCAGTTTCACCTCACCTCACAGAAACAACCAGGTTGGAGAAGACTTTTGAGATCACTGAGTCCAACCTAGCACCCAGCACCTTCTAATTAGCTAAACCATGGCACTAAGTGCCCCAGCCAGTCTCCTTTTAAACACCTCCAGGGACTGCGACTCCACCACCTCCCTGGGCAGCCCATTCCAATGCCAATCACTCTCTCTGCCACAACTTCCTCCTAACATCCAGCCTAGACCTCCCCTGGCACAGCTTGAGGCTGTGTCCCCTTGTTCTGTTGCTGCTTGCCTGGCAGCAGAGCCCAACCCCACCTGGCTACAGCCTCTCTTCAGGTAGCTGCAGGAAGCAATGAGCTCTGCCCTGAGCCTCCTCTTCTGCAGGCTGCACACCCCCAGCTCCCTCAGCCTCTCCTCACAGGGCTGTGCTTCAGGCCCCTCCCAAGCTTCTCACCCTAACAGAGGTCTAAGCAGCAGCTCTTCAAGAAGACTTTGTTATTGAGGAGATTTATTCCTAAAATAAGCTTCAGAGAAGCCACTGTTCCATGGCACAGGAGTATTAACTGCTGCCTCTTTGGCCTATTTTTTCCTCTCTTCAACAATTTCCCACCCTGCAACCACCCTTTTAACCCTCTGCCTGATGAGGCTTTCACTTCAACACTAACAGTCAGATGAAGTGACAGACTGATGGTGCACAGACAAATTGCCTGCAGCCCAGGAGAGAGGTTTCTTGCTAAACTGCAAGGACCTATTTGAGCACCAGAAACGTTGTCAGCAGTCTAACAGCTTGTACCTCGCTAGGCAACAGCAGAGCGCTGCGGTGAAAAGCTACCTCTGCCAGCAGCTGCCAAAACCCAGGAGCAGAGAGGACAACTCCCTGCACCACTTTATGCCACAGGAGGCACCTGGAATTGCTTAGCAGCTGCACTCAGCATCTTTCTGCTAACCAACTGGAGCAAACAGAGCTTGTTCACTGTCTCACAGGATGTTAGGGGTTGGGAGGGATCCAAGGAGATCATCCAGTCCAACTCCCTGCCAGAGCAGGACCACACAATCTAACAGAGGTCACACAGGAACACATCCAGACAGGCCTTGGAAGGCTCCAGAGAAGGAGACTCCACAACCTCTCTGGGCAGCCTGTGCCAGTGCTCTGGGACCCTTCCAGGAAAGAAGTTCCCCCTTGTGTTGAGCTGGAACCTCCTGTGCTGCAGCTTACACCCATTGCTGCTTGTCCTGTCCCAGGCAGCAGTGAGCAGAGCCTGTCCCCACACTCCTGGCAGCCCTCAGATACTTATAAACATTTATCAAATCCCCTCTCAGTCTTCTCTTCTCCAGACTAAAAAGTCCCAAGTCTCTCAGCCTCTCCTCATCAGCCATGCCCTCCAGCCCCCAATCATCCTCAGCTGGACTCTCTCCCTCTGTTCCTCCACCTTCTGAGCCATGCTGATGGTGGCAGCTCACTGCTCAGTACTGCTCTCAAGTGCCACCTATGCAGATGAGGTTCTCCAGTAACGCACAGAAATCAGCCAGCCAGCAAGAAACAGAGACTCCTTTGCACTGCAGTAGCTCTCTGAAAGGCTTGGAAATACCACTGCATCAGCCACCTCTAGAAGTCCAGCTGGGGCTCCTCATACAAGGGCTTCAGCAGGTGCACAGCTACACAGCTGCAGATTGGTTTCCTACTCGGTTCTGCAGCCACTTGGCACACAAAAGCAAAGCAGCAGTGGCTAAGTGTTCAGTCAGTTGTCCTTGACTTGTCCACTTCACACAGGGAAGAGACTGCAGAATTAGTCACCTCTCCTTCCCCCCCACCTCCTGACATCGTTTGTCACCACAGCATCCAAGAGCATCACAAGCATTTTAACATGTCACCCTCAGCATGATGGAAGTTCACTGTTTATGTGCTGGGAAAACAGGTTAAAAGACATGGATCAGGTAGCCAAAACATCAACACTCAACCTGAGTGGGCAACCCCAGGCATCTCCAGCTTGCCTGAACTGTCCTCAGAGGAACAGAGTATCTGGGGTGGGCTACTATCACAGAATCACAGAATCAGGCAGGTTGGAAGAGACCTCCAAGCTCATCCAGTCCAACCTAGCACCCAGCCCTGGCCAATCAACCAGACCATGGCACTAAGTGCCCCAGCCAGGCTTTGCTTCAACACCTCCAGGCACGGTGACTCCACCACCTCCCTGGGCAGCCCATTCCAATGCCAATCACTCTCTCTGCCAACAACTTCCTCCTAACATCCAGCCTAGACCTGCCCTGGCACAACTTGAGACTGTGTCCCCTTGTTCTGTTGCTGGTTGCCTGGCAGAAGAGCCCAACCCCACCTGGCTACAGCCTCCTTTCAGTGAGCTGCAGACAGCAATGAGCTCTGCCCTGAGCCTCCTCTTCTGCAGGCTGCACACCCCCAGCTCCCTCAGCCTCTCCTCACAGGGCTGTGCTCCAGGTCCCTCCCCAGCCTTGCTGCCCTTCTCTGGACACCTTCCAGCACCTCAACATCTCTCTTGAACTGAGGAGCCCAGAACTGGATGCAAAAATGTTAGACGGTGCTAACGACTTAAAAGATTGCTGGATGTGGCCCAGGCAAGGTTTGAGTGTTGAGATGGATTGGTGGTGTGTAAAAAACAAGAGACCATCAAACATCTCTGCTTGCTGCTGAACCAGCTCCCTTTCCCTGGTAAGGCAGAGCCCAGCATGTCTGCAAGCCAGGGCACAGCCCAGTGTACACAGACACCAAAAAGCTTGGGATGCACACTGCTTTCTCTCACAGCAACATGTTCCTAGCTTTTCAGTACTTTAAGCTTTCACCTGCTAGAAGGGGTCTCTTCAATTGCCTCCAGCTGTGCTCTAAACTGAGGCTGACAGAAGAAAAGTAGGGTTTAATCCCACACAATCCTCACTACCTGGCAGCAAGGTTCATGCCCTGAGCCTGCAGCACTGGGATGCCCTTGGCAATACAGCACCAGGCAGGGTGATCTATTTATCACTTCAACAGAAGAAACCACTGACATACACCAGGAGAAGACTGCTGGGTGCCAGATGATACCTGAGGACTGGAGGGCATGGCTGATGAGGAGAGGCTGAGGGACCTGGGGCTGTTTAGTCTGGAGAAGACTGAGAGGGGACTCGATAAATGTTGATTAGTATCTGAGGGCTGGGGGTCAGGAGTGGGGGACAGGCTCTGCTCACTGCTCCCTGGGACAGGACAAGCAGCAGTGGGTGTAAGCTGCAGCACAGGAGGTTCCAGCTCAACACAAGGGGGAACTTCTTTCCTGGAAGGGTCCCAGAGCACTGGCACAGGCTGCCCAGAGAGGTTGTGGAGTCTCCTTCTCTGGAGCCTTTCAAGGCCTGTCTGGATGTGTTCCTGTGTGATCTGTGTTAGATAGGATTGTCCTGCTGTGGCAGGGGGTTGGATTGGATGATCTCCTTGGGTCCCTTCCAACCCCTGACATCCTGTGAGCCTGTGACTGCGTGTCCAGAGCAGCCCATTCCTGGCTGCACTTCACAGGCAGAAGATGCAGGCAGATGGGAATAGCTGCCCGTGTGCACTGTTCATTAGCACTCCAGAGTGTGTCTGTCTGGGCATGGTTTGGTGCAGAGCTGTTTGGGAGCAACCTGACCCAGCTTTCCTTTCAGTCCATGCTTCTCAAGTAGGCTGCTTGCTGGGCCAGCCCCAGGCTGCAGCACTGCTGTTTGGACACTGCTTTGGCACCCTGATGCTATTTGAAGCATGTGATAGAAGCCCAGTAGTGTATGTAGGGGGTGTTGTTGGCTCTTCTGGGGGGAGTTTGTTTTGTTCCCCCTCCCCAGTATTTCAGCCTTAACTAAATCTGGGCAGATTCCAAGGGACACAGAAAGTCCACTCGAATTCCAAAGACATGCAACAGCAGAGTGGCTACCCTGAAGCCTTCCAAAAGGTTACAAGAACTCCTTTAAATAGGTGGGACACTAAGTAGGAGGTAGTGTAACGATCAACCTCCTTCCCCACAGCCTCTGCCTGTGCTCACAGGGGCACTGTGTTACAGCCAGGAGTTGCATCAGCTCCCTCCAGGAAACACATGCTCCTGGAAGTCTCCCAGAGCTTATGAAACACCTCCAAACAAATGCTCATGCCAGGCAAGGAAGAGAACAAGAGCCAAGTTACAGAAGCTATCAGCTTCCTATGAGGTTACTGATATCCCAAGCTTGCAGAGCTTAGCAATCATCTTGGTTCATCAAGTTTTGAAGACACACAGAAACTGTGGGCTTGAACATTGCAGTGCTCTGTGTGAAAGCGGCAGAGCTCTACTCCCAAAGCCTCCATTCCTAAGAGGCACTGAAGGTTGTGACATCTCCCAGGAGATGGTGCTCTGCCAGTGCACACTGCCTGTGCTGAGCTGAGGCTAACTGCAACCTTTTAATGAGAGAAGTTAGATCGCTGGCTGTGAAAAGAAAATCATCACAGAATGACAGAGGTCTCTTCCAACCTGGTTAATTCTGAGATCATCCAGTCCAACATGGAAAACAGAGTATGTGTATTGCTTAGAATCACAGAACCAGGCAGGTTGGAAGAGACCCAAGGAGATCATCCAGTCCAGACCCCTGCCAGAGCAGGACCACACAATCTAACAGAGAGCGCACAGGAACACATCCAGACAGGCCTTGAAAGGCTCCAGAGAAGGAGACTCCACAACCTCTCTGGGCAGCCTGTGCCAGTGCTCTGGGACCCTTCCAGGAAAGAAGTTCCCCCTTGTGTTGAGCTGCAACCTCCTGTGCTGCAGCTTACACCCATTGCTCCTTGTCCTGTCCTAGGGAGCAGTGAGCAGAGCCTGTCCCCCACCTCCTGACCCTCAGCCCTCAGACACTTACAAACATTTATCAAGTCCCCTCTCAGTCTTCTCTTCCCCAGACTCAACAGCCCCAGGTCCCTCAGCCTCTCGTCACCAGGCAGTGCCCTCCAGTCCCCTCATCATCCTCGTAGCCCTCTGCTGGACCCTCTCCAGCAGATCCCTGTCCCTCTTCAACGGGGGAGCCCAAAACTGAACACAGTGTTCAAGATGAGGTCTCAACAGGGCAGAGTAGAGGGGCAGGAGAACCTCCCTTGATCTGCTGGACAGACTCTTCTATGAGGTATGATGGGGGAGTGGAGTAGCCAGCCCTGCCTTCACTGTGAAACCCAGACAGGCAGCAGCCTTGTTTTTCTTCTCTTCCCCTGTGCACACAAACCAGCAAACACCAGAAGCCACTCTGGGAGGGCCCTCCCTCAGGAGGAGTTTGCTTTTAGTCAGGAGCCCGTTGCTGTTCCATACCCTTTTTAGACTGGCTGCGTCAGCTAACCACCGCATTTTAGCACGGCAAGCCCACTGCCCAGGCAGATGAGCTGCAAAGAAAAAGCACCTAGGCAGGCTCTGATCAGCAGCACTGCCTCTTGCCACCCACAGCTTCCTTCCTGTTGAGAATGCAATGGCAGGGGATGTGTTTTAGTGGTAGATAGGAAGCAGTCACCTCCACCCACACGCTCCAGCTAGTCAGAGTGCAAGCTCCAACTCCTGAGTGACAAACAGCTCCAGGTTCCCAAACAGTGATGTTTGCCTGCATGCACTCATGTGCAGCAGCTTCCCACCGGGCACCCTCTGCCTCTGCATTTTCCTCCCCAGTCCAAGTGTTTGGATGAGTATCACTATCAGGCTGGGAAATGGCTCACCAAGTGTGCCACTGCTTGGCACAGCAGCTCTGTGCCAAACGCGGAGAGCCACCTGCTGCGGACAAGGGAGGTTCTTCTGCCCCTGTGCTCAGCACTGCTCAGGCCAGCCCTTGAGTGCTGTGTCCAGTTCTGGGCTACTCAACTCAAGAGAGATGTTGAGGTGCTCGAATGTGCCCAGAGAAGGGCAGCAAGGCTGGGGAGGGGCCTGGAGCACAGCCCTGTGAGGAGAGGCTGAGGGAGCTGGGGGTGTGCAGCCTGCAGAAGAGGAGGCTCAGGGCAGAGCTCATTGCTGTCTGCAGCTCCCTGAAGGGAGGCTGCAGCCAGCTGGGGTTGGGCTCTGCTGCCAGGCAAGCAGCAACAGAAGAAGGGGACACAGCCTCAAGTTGTGGCAGGGGAGGTCTAGGCTGGATGTTAGGAGGAAGTTGTTGGCAGAGAGAGTGATTGGCATTGGAATGGGCTGCCCAGGGAGGTGGTGGAGTCGCTGTGGCTGGAGGTGTTGAAGAAAAGCCTGGCTGGGGCACTTAGTGCCATGGTCTGGTTGATTGTCTAGGGCTGGGTGCTAGGTTGGGCTGGATGAGCTTGGAGGTCTCTTCCAACCTGGCTGAAGCTATGATTCTATGACTGGGGCTTTTTGTGGCAAGCTGGCTCTGAGAAAGACATCAATGGGAATCACATTTGACACTTGACCCTCTCCCCATACCCAGCATCATGGGGACATTTAGGGAGACAGTTTTCAGCCCATGGAATTTCATCATGGTCTCCTGCAGTATTTAGAAGGCCTTCTCCTGAGAGGGTGGACTGGATCTCTCCTGACAGACACGACGCCCGCTCCCTGCTCCCGTTTCAGGCAGACGGAGGTGTTAGTGGAGAGCTGCTCTGGGTTTTGGGGTTTATTTCTTTTTTTGCTTATTGCCCAGAGTGTGCTAACCTGAATGTTTCGTCTGCAGAAATCCAGTGACTGCAGACTGAAACTACCCCTGCCAGCTGCGAGCAGCTGAGAACTCGGCATCTCTCCAGCCAGAGGCAGCGCTCACACCGAGACAGCCAGACTGCCAGATCCCAGCTTTTCCTGGGTCTGTAATTGGTGGTGGGAAGGGGGACTGGAAGCAGGAGAGCAGATTTTGAAGCTCCTCCTTTTCAGCACTCTGGCTGTCTGTAGCACAGGAGCAGATGGGCTGCTTCCCAGAGGGACCAACCCGAGACTGCAGCTGCTGCTGGGGCCCAGGCACAACAGCTGAGACTAAAGGAGCTCTTTATATTTCCCTTACAGGAGGCAGAAGGCACTAAAAGGCCTTCATTGAGAGCACACAGCTTCTCACCAGCCCTGCCCCTGAAATACTGCAGGTTTTCCTGAGAACACACTGCAAAACATACCCCTCCTTTGGGCTCCCTGCACGAAACCCAGGCCAAACTCCGCTGGAAAAAGAAGCTCTCTGTCTTTACTGGCTCCAGATGCTGCTTACTCTGGAGTCACAGAGGAGCACAGCAAGCAGGACTGCAGCCTTACAGGGAAAGTGAAAGAATCATAGACTCAGTCAGGGTTGGAAGGGACCACAAGGATCAGCCACTTCCAACCCCCTGCCATGCCCAGGGACACCCTACCCTAGAGCAGGCTGCCCACAGCCTCATCCAGCTTGGCCCTAAACACTTCCAGCCATGGGGCCTCAACCACCTCCCTGGGCAACCCAGTCCAGCCTCTCACCACTCTCATGCTCAACAGCTTCCTCCTCACCTCCAGCCTGACTCTCCCCACCTCCAGCTTTGCTCCATTCCCCCCAGTCCTGGCACTCCCTGACAACCTAAAAAGTCCCTCCCCAGCTTTTTTGTAGCCCCCTTCAGATCCTGGAAGGCCACAGGAAGGTCACCTGGGAGCCTCCTCTTCTCCAGCCTGCACAGCCCCAACTCTTTCAGTCTGTGCTCACAGCAGAGCTGCTGCAGCCCTCTCAGCATCCTCCTGGCCCTGCTCTGGACACCCTTCCCTAGGAAGGATGCCCCTTGAAGAGGAGGCTTATTTTCCTGTATCTCATAAGCAGAAGCCAAAGCAAAGGGGTTTGTATATATAATCATGTAGCTTTGCATTGATATAATTAGCCACAAGCACTTCCACTGTGTACAGTAACAGGCACCCCCCCCACACACACACCAAAGCTGCCTTTTTCTTTTCTCTTTCTTTTTTTCCCTTTAGGGCAGAGAAAGGAGAAAAAAAAGCAAGCAAGCAAGCAAAGACACTAATTGCAGCCTTCCACCAATGCAGTCACCATCTGGTAACTCCAGAGACACATGGAGCCAAATTATCCTAATTAACATGTTACAACAGCATTTAAAGAAACTCTATGCTTATTAACACTCAGCTGTGATTAGGCAACCACGGAGGAAGGCTGCTAGTGCAACATTAATTATGGGGCTTGTCTATCTTTCTAATAGAAATACAAGCCTTTGTATTTCTGGGGCCAGGGGTTTATCCCCCTCCTAAGGAAGAAAACCATTGCCATCAAAGCTTGCTCTAAGATGCAAATGCTACTTACAGTCTACAAGAGTTGAAATGCTGAGGCTACAGGAAGCTGCCACTGGTGCCTCGAAAGAGTGCTACAGACTGTCCTGATATAAAAGAGGTTGTGGGCAGGTGGGGTTGGGCTCTGCTGCCAGGCAAGCAGCAACAGAACAAGGGGACACAGCCTCAAGTTGTGCCAGGGGAGGTCTAGGCTGGATGTTAGGAGGAAGTTGTTGACAGAGAGAGTGATTGGCATTGGAATGGGCTGCCCAGGGAGGTGGAGGAGTCGCCGTCACTAGAGGTGTTGAAGCCAAGCCTGGCTGGGGCACTTAGTGCCATGGTCTGGTTGATTGGCCAGGGCTGGGTGCTAGGTTGGCCTGGATGAGCTTGGAGGTCTCTTCCAACCTGGTTGATTCTATGGTTCTATGATAAAAATACACCTACAATCACAGAACCAGACAGGGTTGGAAGGCACCACAAGGATCATCTAGTTCCAACCTCCCTGTCTGTGGGCATCACATTTGTCTTGATCACATCTTCAGCTTTGGAGTTGACTTCCATATGACATGAGACAGAATGGTTGCAGAGGATGTCTACTTGACACTGTGTTTGCAAGGGGGAGGGGGAGCACAGCCTCACTTAACTGATCATAGAATCAGTCAGGGTTGGAAGGGACCACAAGGAGCAGCCATTCCCAACTCCCCTGCCATGCCCAGGGACACCCTACCCTAGAGCAGGCTGCACACAGCCTCAGCCAGCCTGGCCTTAAACACCTCCAGCCATGGGGCCTCAACCACCTCCCTGGGCAACCCAGTCCAGCCTCTCACCACTCTCATGCTCAACAACTTCCTCCTCACCTCCAGCCTGACTCTCCCCACCTCCAGCTTTGCTCCATTCCCCCCACTCCTGTCTCTCCCTGACAGCCTAAAAAGTCCCTCCCCAGCTTTTCTGTAGCCCCCTTCAGATCCTGGAAGGCCACAAGAAGGTCACCTGGGAGCCTCCTCTTCTCCAGCCTGCACAGCCCCAACTCTTTCAGTCTGTGCTCACAGCAGAGCTGCTGCAGCCCTCTCAGCATCCTCCTGGCCCTGCTCTGGACACACTCCAGCATCTCCACATCCCTCTTGGAATGGTGGCTCCAGAACTGGATGCAGTACTCCAGGTGGGGTCTCAGCAGAGCACAGCAGAGGAGGAGAATCACCTCCCTGGCCCTGCTGGCCACACTTCTGCTGCTGCAGCCCAGGCTCTGCTTGGCTTTCTGGGCTGCAAGTGCACACTGCTGGCTCCTGTTGAGCTTCTCCTCCACCAGCACCCCCAAGTCCCTCTCCTCAGGGTTGCTCTCCAGCCACTCACTGCCCAGCCTGCATTTGTGCTTAGGATTGCCCTGACCCAGATGCTGGACCTTGCACTTGTTCTTGTTGAACCTCCTGAGCTTGGCTTGTGCCCACCTCTGCAGCCTGTCCAGGTCCCTCTGGATGGATCCCTGCCCTCCAGCCTGGCTGCTGCACCACACAGCTTGGTGTGGGCAGCAAACCTGCTGCACCTCCCTGCTTGCCCCTTGGAAAGCTTTGTTGCAGTTACACAACTCCTCCTCTCACTGAAATTTTAGCAGGGAATTAAATGTTATGCCTTTCAAATCCCTTCCCCACTCCAGAGCTGGAGCCCAGAGTTTGCTGTATGCTAGGCAGGGAAACTCAGGGCTCACAAAAACCCACAGCTGTGAGAAAAGATCTGGTGATGGAAAGCAGCAACCGAAACACAACTGCGCTCCAGCAGCAGCTCTGCCTCCCAACTAGAATGCTACTCACTAAGACAACTGTATTATTTTCCCTGTATTAGGCCCACCTCTAACAGACCCCCCTGGGACACATTCCCAAGTGATTCAGCCTGGAAGGCCCCAAGATGAGACCTGCCAAGTCTTCCAGACCTGGTTTGGCGCTCTGGTTTGCACAGGGCTGGCTGCGGCAGGGCTCTCATCCACACCAGGCAGTCCAGACCAAATCAGGTGACAACAGCCTGAGGCTTTTAAACAAAGCCAGGATTGACAAATTCATTCTGGAAACATTAGGAAGGAAAGGGAAACAAACCAGGAACAACTGCAGAAGTGCTTTAAAGATCTTCTGATAAAGCAATCTCATTGTTGCACCAACACACAAACAAGTAAGGATCGCTGCTGGTCACGTCTCTGGAAGCTCATGCAGCTTGCTGAGGGACACGGATGAATCATAGAATGGTTTAGGTTGGAAGGGACCTCAAGGATCATCCAGCTCCAACCCCCTGCCATAGGCAGGGACACCTCCCACTAGAGCAGGCTGCTCAAGGCCTCATCCAGCCTGGCCTTAAACACCTCCAGGGAGGAAGCATCCACAACCTCCCTGGGCAACCTGTGCCAGTGTCTCACCACCCTCACTGTAAAGAACCTCCTCCTAACATCCAGTCTAAATCTCCCCTCTGCCAGCTTAAACCCATTCCCCCTCGTCCTGACATTCCCAGACCTTGTCAATAGTCCCTCCCCAGCCTTCCTGTAGGCTCCCTTCAGATACTGGAAAGCCACTCTAAGGTCTCCTGGAAGCCTTCTCTTCTCCAGGCTGCAGAGCCCCAACTCTCTCAGCCTGTCCTCACAGCAGAGCTGCTGCAGCCCTCTGAGCATCTTCGTGGCTCTCCTCTGGACCGGCTCCAGCAGTTCCATGTCCTTCTTGTGTTGAAGGCTGGACCGGATGATCTTGGAGCTCTCTTCCAACCTCGTTGCTTCTATGATTCTAAGACAGCTGAACAGGGCTTTACAGCATCCCACTCTGCCAGGACAGGGTAATCAATTTGCATCTGGGCTGCAGCTGGAGCCAGCAGCACAGAGGCTTCAGAACAACCAGCCTGATACACACAAGAGGACACAGTCTCAAACTGCACCTGGGCAGGTTTAGGTTGGACATTAGGAAGAAATTCCTCACAGCAAGAGTGATTGGCATTGGAAAGAGCTGCCCAGGGAGGTGGTGGAGTGCCCATCCCTGGAGGTGTTTAAGAGGAGGCTGGATGAGGCACTCAGTGCCATGGGTTAGTTAGTCAGAAGGGTTAGGTGAAAGGCTGGACTCGATGATCCTAGAGGTCTTTTCCAACCTGGTTGATTCTGTGACACTTGCTCTCTCCCCTGGGCACAGCACAGCTTTCCAAGTGGCACACACCTTTCATCTGCTTTTGTTTTCCAGGGCTGCTTCCCGTCTGCCTCTGCCTCCTTTCGGCCACCCCATAATTACTTCCACGTGTTTGCAGCAGAAAAATCAAGCAAGTGCTGTGCTGACATTTGGTATAATCAGTTTCAAAAGCAGAATATTGGGCAATTCTGCTTTTGAAACCCACACCCACTCTCACAAGTAGCACCTGGCTAGTTTGGTGGAGTTTTCTCCCCCCTTCAAAGATTAAGAGGGTTCCCTGAAATTTTAGTCATTAGGCTAAAATTCTCATTAGTAAGAAATACAAAAGAGTTTCAAAGTGTTTGCCAGGCCAGGCAGAGGCAGCTGACACTCATCAGGAGCCTCTCTGCTCATCCAAGTCTAATATATAGCAACAAAATAATCATTACAGAATCACAGAATCAACCAACCAGGTTGGAAGAGACCTCCAAGCTCATCCAGCCCAATCCAGCACCCAGCCCTATCCACTCTACCAGACCATGGCACTAAGTGCCCCAGCCAGGCTTGGCTTGAAGAACAATAACTGATACTCCTACAAAAAAGGAACCAGCAGGTGTGCAGGAACTTAGAACCACAGAATCAGTCAGGGCTGGAAGGGACCACAAGGATCAGCCAGTTCCAACCCCTCTGCCATGGGCAGGGACACCTCACACTAGATCAGGCTGTTCACAGCCTCATCCAGCCTGGCCTTAAACACCTCTAGGGATGAGGCTTCCACCACCTCCCTGGGCAACCCATTCCAGGCTCTCACTGCCCTCATGCTGAAAAACTTCTTCCTAACATCCTGTCTGACTCCACCCATTTCCAGCTTTGCTCCATTCCCCCCCACTCCTATCACTCCCTGACAGCCTAAGAAGTCCCTCCCCAGCTTTCTTGTAGCCTCCTTAAGATACTGCAAGGCCACGATAAGGTCACCTGGGAGCCTTCTCTTCTCCATACTGAACAGCCCCAACTCCCTCAGTCTCTCCTCATAGGAGAGACTTACAGCATCTCCTGTGTGGAGACAGGCTGGGAGAAAAGGTACCAGCGTGGCCTTTGCAGTCAAACAACATTCACTGCCCTTGACTGTCAGTCTTGATTCTAAACTTCAACTGCACTCTCCACACAGCTTTGACTTCTCATCTTGTCCCTGCTCACCTCTTTCCAGAAATCTACAGAACTAGAAATTGCTTCCAGTCCCAAGGCAACTTGTACCCTTACTCTGCCCTTTGCTTGGCTGCTCCAAGATTGAACAAGGCCAAAGGCAGGGCTCTACACTTTGCCCACAACAACCCCAAGCAGCACTACAGGCTGGGGACAGAGTGGCTGAGAGCAGGCAGGCAGAGAGGGACCTGGGGGTGCTGGGAGAGAGGAGCTGAAGATGAGGCAGCAGTGCCCAGGTGGGCAGCAGAGCCAATGGCATCCTGGGCTGGCTCAGGAGCAGTGTGGGCAGCAGGACAAGGGAGGTTCTTCTGCCCCTGATCTAGACCACCCATTTAGCTGCACCAGCCTGGCCTTAAACACCTCCAGCCATGGGGCCTCAACCACCTCCCTGGGCAACCCAGTCCAGCCTCTCACCACTCTCATGCTCAACAACTTCCTCCTCACCTCCAGCCTGACTCTCCCCACCTCCAGCTTTGCTCCATTCCCCCCAGTCCTGGCACTCCCTGACAGCCTAAAAAGTCCCTCCCCAGCCTTTTTTGGAGGCCCCTTCAGATCCTGGAAGGCCACAAGAAGGTCACCTGGGAGCCTCCTCCTCCTCTCCAGCCTGCACAGCCCCAACTCTTTCAGTCTGTGCTCACAGCAGAGCTGCTGCAGCCCTCTGAGTATCCTCTTGGCCTTGCTCTGGACACTCTCCAGCATGTAGCTAGTGAAGATCTCATGAAAAACACAGCAAACTTGGACAGTGAATTTCCAGTCTGGCTGTTGGGAAGGGGTCATGAAGCAAGTGCTTGCTGTGGAAGATGGCTTGCTTGCCATTTAGAATAGAATAGAATAGAATCAATCAGGTTGGAAGAGACCTCCAAGCTCATCCAGCCCAACCTAGCACCCAGCCCTGGCCAATCAACCAGACCATGGCACTAAGTGCCCCAGCCAGGCTTGGCTTCAACACCTCCAGGCACAGCGACTCCACCACCTCCCTGGGCAGCCCATTCCAATGCCAATCACTCTCTCTGACAACAACTTCCTCCTAACATCCAGCCTATACTTCCCTTGGCACAGCTTGAGGCTGTGTCCCCTTGTCTTGTTGCTGGTTGCCTGGGAGAAGAGACCAACCCCACCTGGCTACAGCCTCCCTTCAGGTAGTTGTAGACAGCAATGAGCTCTGCCCTGAGCCTCCTCTTCTCCAGGCTAAACAAGCCCAGCTCCCTCAGCCTCTCCTCATAGGGTTTGTGTTCTAGGCCCCTCCCCAGCTTTGTTGCCCTTCTCTGGACACCTTCCAGCACCTCAACATCTCTCTTGAGTTGAGGAGCCCAGAACTGGACACAGTACTCAAGGTGTGGCCTGAGCAGTGCTGAGTACAGGGGAAGGAATTTGTGTATGTGCCTTTTGCTTTGGTGCCATATTTTTAGTTGTTCAATTTCAGGAGGGGTTGAGTTCATCATATGCTAGGTAAGGATCTGTCCTGCTCCAGTAAATGTTTGTAGGGTTTGAGACAACCACTTCCCTGGGGGGAAAAACTTCAGTTTAAAAGCTATACCAAATTTTACTTGCATCAAGGCTGGGACTGAGTTCTGTTGGGTGCAGGCTGAGGCACTGTAGCCTGGCTGCAGCCCTGAGAAGCTGATGTGTTTCCTTTGTTGTTGCTCAAGGAGCTGTTAAGTAAGCTTAGCAGCTGACTGGCTGCCCTGCTGCTGTGGGTGACAGTAGTGACACTGCTATCTGGTCGGGTGACATTCATGCTTCGCTGAGTACCAGTGACAGAGGTTAGAAGTATATCCAATACATAGACTGAGTTAAGGGAGGAGTGAATTGTTTCCTTATTGGCTTACCAAACAACTGGGAGCTTAGTGGAGAGGCTGGGCAGGGCCCTGCTGGCAAGAACTGAAGTCTGCAAAGAGAAAACAAGGTCTTGTATCCTGTTAGCAGATGTGCCCAGAGCTCTTCACAGGCTCACAGCATGTCAGGGGTTGGAAGAGACCCAAAGAGATCATCCAGTCCAACCTCCCCGCCACAGCAGGACCACACAATCTAGCTCAGGTCACACAGGAACACATCCAGGCAGGCCTGGAAAGGCTCCAGAGAAGGAGACTCCACAACCTCTCTGGGCAGCCTGTGCCAGTGCTCTGGGACCCTTACAGGAAAGAAGTTCCCCCTTGTGTTGATCTGGAACCTCCTGTGCTGCAGCTTACACCTATTGCTCCTTGTCCTGCCCCAGGGAGCAGTGAGCAGAGCCTGTCCCCCACTCCTGACCCCCAGCTCTCAGATACTTATCAACATTTATCGAGTCCCCTCTCAGTCTTCTCCAGACTAAACAGCCCCAGGTCCCTCAGCCTCTCCTCACCAGGCAGTGCCCTCCAGTCCCCTCATCATCCTCATAGCCTTCTGCTGGACTGTCTCCAGCAGATCCCTGTCCCTCCTAAACTGGGGAGCCCAAAACTGAAGGCAGTACTCAAGATGGGATCTCACCAGGGCAGAGCAGGAGGAGAACCTTCCTTGATCTTGCCACCAAATCCACTGTGTTGCTTCCCAAGGAGCAACTCCTGTTCCTTGTCACCCCCGAGTGGGGTCTGCTAGGACTGGCAGCACCTCCAGAAGCACAGAACTCAAATCCACTGTGTTCCTTCCAAAGGAGCAACTCCTGCTCCTTGTCACCCCCGAATGGGGTCTGCTAGGACTGCCAGCCCCTCCAGAAGCCTAAGTGAGCCCTACTGCAGCTCTCTGACTCAGGCTGCTAGCCGCATGTCTGCTCTGTGTCAGGCTGTCACACTGCTCTTGTGAAAAAGCCTTGTGTAAAAAGAGCTGGAGCTCTAGGTAAGAATTTACAAACTAAGAGCAGCAGGGAGACAGCCCCAGACCTATTGCTGCCAGCCAGCTGAGGCCACGAAGAGCAGGGAAATGGTGAGCTTTGTTTCCAGTCTGGTGCTGTTTAAACCTGAGCCTCAAGCCTAAGGTGCTCTCAACACAGTCATAGAATCATAGAATGGCTTAGGTTGGAAGGGACCTCAAGGATCATCCAGCTCCAACCCCCTGCCATAGGCAGGGACACCTCCCACTAGAGCAGGTTGCTCAAGGCCTCATCCAGCCTGGCCTTAAACACCTCCAGGAAGGAAGCATCCACAACCTCCCTGGGCAACCTGTGCCAGTGTCTCACCACCCTCACTGTATAGAACTTCCTCCTAACATCCAGTCTAAATCTCCCCTCTGCCAGCTTAAACCCATTCCCCCTCGTCCTGACATTACCAGACCTTGTCAATAGTCCCTCCCCAGCCTTCCTGTAGGCTCCCTTCAGATACTGCAAAGCCACTCTAAGGTCTCCTGGAAGCCTTCTCTTCTCCAGGCTGCAGAGCCCCAACTCTCTCAGCCTGTCCTCCCAGCAGAGGTGCTCCAGCCCTCTGAGCATCTTCTTCAGTCTCTGCGAAAGGCTTCAGCAGCTGGTGATCCAGATCACCCATTTAGCTGCACCCAGGCTGCAGAGGAAGGATTACTCCCATGGGTGCTTTAGGGAGTAGGAGGCTTTTTGAAGGTCCTTGCCAGAAGTCAGTGGTAGCTTCTGTAGCTCCCTCTTGTACTGAGGCAATGCGCACGCACGGCTTACTCAAGTCCCAATCAGAGACCTCCACAGCAGGGACAAGTACCTGGAAGATGGGGGATATCTTGTGGGGTTTTTGGGTGCTTCTCCAGAGGTGTTGTTTGTGTGGCTAGTGGTAAGCCCTGGCAGATAGAATAAAGATGGCAGAACCAGAGACTAGAAGAGAGAAGCTCTCCTTGCCACCATGGAATGCAGTGCAGCACAACTTGGGAGAGACGAAACGGGCAGCAGAAGTGACTGTGATCAGGAAGAAGCCTTCCTGTGTGACAGGGACACAAAAGGTATACTTTCAGGCAAGGCAACCTTTTGTGAGCCATTCTACAAAAAACCTACTGTGGAGAAGTGAAGGTAAAGTTAGGGCACAGCCTCAGAGGGAACAGCATGAAGGAGATGGTATGGCCTCTTGTGGTGTGGCTGTTCAACCGGGTGCTTATGAGCTCTGCTTCACAAAGATGCTTGCTCACCAGGCAGGACAGGATGGCATGAGACAGTCATGACAGGTTTAACCAGACCAACCAGGGGAATGTTTGCCTTGTTAGATCAAGAGGGTGGATTCTGTTTGCAGGATGTCTTTCCTCTGTGAGTCTAGGAGATACTGGTTCAATAGAGTAAATCTTGTAGATGAAGAAAGTAAACTACTTCGCTTCATAGAATCAACCATGCTAGAAGAGACCTCCAAGCTCATCCAGCCCAACCTAGCACCCAGCCCTAGACAATCAACCAGACCATGGCACTAAGTGCCCCAGTCAGGCTTTGCTTCAACACCTCCAGGCACAGCAACTCAACCACCTCCCTGGGCAGCCCATTCCAATGCCAATCACTCTCTCTGCCAACAACTTCCTCCTAACATCCAGCCTAGACCTCCTCTGGCACAACTTGAGACTGTGTCCCCTTCTTCTGTTGCTGGTTGCCTGGCAGCAGAGACCAACCCCACCTGGCTACAGCCTCCCTTCAGGTAGCTGCAGACAGCAATGAGCTCTGCCCTGAGCCTCCTCTTCTGCAGGCTGCACACCCCCAGCTCCCTCAGCCTCTCCTCACAGGGCTGTGCTCCAGGCCCCTCACCAGCTTTGCGCCCTCCTGTGGACACCTCCCAGCACCTCAACATCTCTCTTGAATTGAGGATCCAGCTTAGGATCTTCCATTTCCATTCTTCACGTCCCCAATAGCTGTGGTGGCTCTGAAAGCCCAGGTGCTAACATGTGAATGGGGCACATGTTCAGGGGATCCAGTGAAGCAGTCATTGTTCACTTAAATTACTTCCCAAGTGCTGCAGCGTTGATTCCCCTGAGGCTGCTCTGAGAGCTGTCAGACATGCCAGAGCCCCTGTGTCCTCTGAGGAATTCACCTGAGGCTCAGTCCAACTTCCTGCTGGAATATTGGGCCTGACACACATATAAGCAACAACTTCATCAAAACTGTTCCCATCCTACCTTTAGTGTCCCTCATGTCTTTCTGTGGAGGAGGAGAAGAAATGGTACTGGATGGTCAGTGCAGAAGATCCCTCTGTTAGGCAATGCTGTACCCATCTGTCCCCCATGGAAGGTGAGCAGCACACTCCTTTGCTCTCCCTCGGTTACACTACACTCCAGCAGATGATGTCTGATAATAGTTGTCCTCTGCTGTTGTGTGTTTGTTATTTGTTGCTGTTTGGTTGGTTCGGGTTTTGTTTGGGTTTAATAAGAATGCATGTGGCAGGAGAGCAGCCAGGCAGAGAGGGGCCTGGGGGTGCTGGTAGAGAGCAGCTGAACAGGAGCCAGCAGCGTGCCTGAGAGAGCCAGTGGCATCCTGGGCTGGCTCAGGAGCAGGCCCCTGTGCTCAGCACTGCTCAGGACACACCTGGAGTGCTGTGTCCAGTTCTGGGCTCCTCAACTCAAGAGAGATGTTGAGGTGCTGGAAGGTGTCCAGAGAAGGGCAGCAAGGCTGGGGAGGGGCCTGGAGCACAGCCCTGTGAGGAGAGGCTGAGGGAGCTGGGGGTGTGCAGCTTGCAGAAGAGGAGGCTCAGGGCAGAGCTCATTGCTGCCTGCAGCTCCCTGAAGGGAGGCTGTAGCCAGGTGGGGTTGGGCTCTGCTGCCAGGCAAGCAGCAACAGAAGAAGGGGACACAGTCTCAAGCTGTGCCAGGGGAGGTCTAGGCTGGATGTTAGGAGGAAGTTGTTGGCAGAGAGAGTGATTGGCATTGGAATGGGCTGCCCAGGGAGGTGGTGGAGTCACCGTGCCTGGAGGTGTTGAAGCAAAGCCTGGATGGGGCACTTAGTGCCATGGTCTGGTTGATTGGCCAGGGCTGGGTGCTAGGTTGGGCTGGATGAGCTTGGAGGTCTCTTCCAACCTGCTTGATTCTGTGATTCTAGATGTGTTTTCAATTCAGATGTAGTAACACCCCATGGCTGCTTTTGTAAGTACAAAAGCCTGACACACTATGGGCTGTGAGGAACACACCGTCAGGACCCAGCCAAGCAAACTCATCTCTACCAGCAGGTCACAGGAGGCCTGGAATTCAGCAGTGCCTCAGGAGGCTTCGTTTGCTTGTGAATTTTGTTACTACAAAGCACTTCTACTCCTTAACTTCAGCCTACTATGGTAATCAGGTTCCTTTCTCCAATAAGGCATTAAAAGTCCTTGCTATGGCCAGTTCCTCAAATGTGTCCCTGCACAGCCACTCCAACTCTGCATGACATCACCTGCCTGGGAACACTAAGAGCAGAAGGAGTCCACTGCTTCCCTTCCCCGACTCAGGCAGACACCACAAACTTCCACAAGAGGCAATCCTAAACTCTGCTGCTGGACGAGAAGCTCAACAGGAGCCAGCAGTGTGCACTTGCAGCCCAGAAAGCCAAGCAGAGCCTGGGCTGCAGCAGAAGTGTGGCCAGCAGGGCCAGGGAGGTGATTCTCCTCCTCTGCTGTGCTCTGCTGAGACCCCACCTGGAGTACTGCATCCAGTTCTGGAGCCCCCATTACAAGAGGGACGTGGAGATACTGGAGTGTGTCCAGAGCAGGGCCAGGAGGATGCTCAGAGGGCTGCAGCAGCTCTGCTGTGAGCACAGACTGAAAGAGTTGGGGCTGTGCAGGCTGCAGAAGAGGAGGCTCCCAGGTGACCTTCTTGTGGCCTTCCAGGATCTGAAGGGGCCTCCAAAAAAATCTGGGGAGGGACTTTTTAGGCTGTGAAGGAGTGCCAGGACTGGGGGGAATGGAGCAAAGCTGGAGGTGNCTGGGTTGTCCAGGGAGGTGGTTGAGGCCCCATGGCTGGAGGTGTTTAAGGCCAGGCTGGCTGAGGCTGTGGGCAGCCTGCTCTAGGGTAGGGTGTCCCTGGGCATGGCAGGGGGGTTGGAATTGGCTGCTCCTTGTGGTCCCTTCCAACCCTGCCTGATTCCATGACTCTGAAGGGAGCTGGCAATCTCTGCAGCAAGAATTTGACCGTTTAGAAAGGAGCCCTGCTTTCTTACATGTGCATGGAAAGATCCCTGCACGAGTCAAGTCATGTTAAAGCTGTGCCCTGGGAGGTCTCTCTTCACTAATGAGCCTTCTGCAGCCTGTTCATTTTTCAACCTTTCAGCAGCAGCTGCTCTTGCCTCTGAGTCAGCCTATCCAACAAGTACTAATTTGTAGGCTGGGGCAAGGCTGATCTAGCAATGGCAGATCACCACAGTGGGAAGCTGAAAGCCTTAGGTCGTTGATGATTCCCCCTGTAGCACGTCCACAGGCAGCTTTGCAGGGGAGAGGTGGGCTAGGAGAGCAGTCCTGAAACCTCATTCTGAGCCATACACACACGACAATACTTTTTCACCCTGCTATGCCATTTCTCCTCTGCCCTTTGTTCAGGAGCACTGAACATATCAGAATCTAATATCTGGGCAGATTGGTTCATCTGGTAAGAATGACTCACTTCTGTCATGGGACTTGTCAGAACAAGCACTCAAATCATTTACCACCGGCTGGGCAGAACTGCAATGAGCTTAGTCCTGTCTCACTGGAAAGACCTTCCTCAGCACCCTTCATATTTCCCTCTAGATGTGGTTAGGCTAGCTGTGGATACTCAAGTCCTCTTTTCTACTGGCTTTACAGGAGCTCAGCATCTTGAACAACACCTGCCAGGAACACAAAAATAGCCCTACTTAGAGCGGGGCAAGGCATCCTTTCCCAGGTGGGAGGCACCTCAGACTGCACAGCAACAGAAGTAGCCCAAACTTAGCTTTCCCAGAGCCCACAGAGACTTAGGGACTCTCACTTATGCTGCAAACTCAACCCACAGAATCACAGAATCAATCAGGTTGTAAGAGAATTCCAAGATCGTCCAGTCCAACCTAGCACCCAGCCCTGTCCAGTCACCTAGACCATGGCACTAGATGAAGCTGCCTCTTCCTGAACGAGTTAGCTGAGTCACACTCAGGGCAGGCCAAAAGCTCTAAGTCAGACCACAGAATCATAGAATGGTTTACGTTGGAGGGGACCTCAAAGCTCAGCCAGTTCCAACCATAGGCAGGGACACCTCCCACTAGAACAGGTCACTCAAGGCCTCATTCAACCTGGTCCTGAACACCTCCAGGGAGGCTGTGGAGCACAGAAGCACAGAATGGGATCTTTGATCCACAACCTCCCTGCGCAACCTGTGCCAGTGTCTCACCACCCTCACTGCAAACAACTTCTTCATAACATCCAGTTTCAATCTCCCCTCTGCCACTTCAAACCCATTCCTCCTCATCCTGTCATTACCAGACCTTGTCAGTAGTAGCAGTCCCTCCCCAGCCCTCCTGTAGCCCCCTTCAGATACTGGAAGGCCACTCCAAGGTCTCCTCAAAGCCTTCTCTTCTCCAGGCTGCAGAGCCCCAACTCTCTCAGCCTGTCCTCAGAGCAGAGCTGCTGCAGCCCTCTCAGCATCTTGGTGGCCTCCTCTGGACTGGCTCCAACACTTCCATGTCCTGCTTGTGCTGGGGGCTCCAGAACTGCACACAGTACTGCAGGTGGGGTCTGACGAGAGCAGAGCCAAGGGGCAGAATCCCCTCCCTTGCCCTGTGCCCACACTGCTCTTGCTGCAGCCCAGCACAGGGTTGCTGTCTGGGCTGCATGTGCACACTGCAGGCTCATGTTGAGCTTTTCACCACCCCAGACCCCCAGGGCCTTTTCCTCAGGGCTGCTCTCAGCCATTCCCCACCCAGCCTGGACTTGTGCTTGAGATTGCATCCACCCAGGTGCAGGACCTTACACTTGGCCTTCCTAAAAGTCATGAGGTTGGCCTGGGCACACCTCTGCAGCCTGTCCAACCAAGTGAGGTTGCAGAACTAAACCTCAAAACAAGAAAAGACTTCTGGTGCTGAGCAGAGCTAGCTGTGACAATGCACCTTTCCTGTACACAGTGCTGGGCAATTCAAGTGCTAGCAAGGTGACAGTAGGAAGGATGGTGTGGGACTGCAATGCCTGCACTGAAACTCGACACCTACTCAGGACCTCCTCCCTTTACTGGCAATGCAAATAACTGGAGAGTGGGTTTGGGAAAGAAGGGAGCTAACAGTGAAACTATCAGCAAGCTTGCTTTGTGCCTGGGGCATGACTAGCAAGAGGCATATCCAGGTCTGGTGTGATGCTGCTGCTACTTGGACTTACCAGTCACAGAAGACACCATCAGTGCTGGCAGAACAGCCAGAGTCCCACACATTCCACCCACTCAGACTCTGCTGGGCATCAAGTGGTACTCAGAAAGTAAGTGGCACCTTAGTATAATCCTTGCAAATGCAGTGTATAAAAGGATTCAGGTTTTCAACCACCTCCTTTGAAAAGACGGTCTCAGCACACAAATAAAACAGCTTCCAAGTGCTTGGGTTTGTACCTCCATTTTCCCAGTAGCTACCAACAGTTTTTTAAGCAACTCAGTGGATATCAACTAACAAACTGTCAAAAGCATTACTAGCAGCAAACATGGAACCTTCCTTTCTAAGCTCCTCATCCCTAGCAGCAAACATGGAACCTTCCTTTCTAAGCTCCTCATCCCTAGCAGCAAACATGGAACCTTCCTTTCTAAGCTCCTC